>OX101793.1:26034269-26079269 GCA_944452715.1 Ophion slaviceki | reverse complement strand
TTATTTGACTTTTCGGACCACTTCTTGGCATCTCAAAAATAAAACAAGCTCTGGAAAACTTGCTTGCGTATGAAATGTTTGTTCGGGGTTGATAGAAACACGTTTCAACTGCCCCCACACCCTCGCTTCTAATAATTGATCAAACAGCAAAGAACCTAAATATTGTAGGTAGGTACTGACCACAATAAACTCAACTAGGATATTCATAGTAACGATGATTGTAAGCAACGCTGAAGAAGGAACAATAGTTTTGGAGCAATACGCAAGATACTAATAGTTAAAAAACTTACATTTTATGTCGAAAAAGCGATGCACCCACATAAAATGGTCTGTCTTTGTTGCCACATACATATGAATGAGGTATGGGGGTAAAAGGGATGGAGAGAGAGGAATTATATATAAATATATATATAGGTTATGTTAGAAAAATATATAGCATGTTATTCGATAAAACTCTCTAATTATCACAATGATATTAACTAATTAATATAGTTTATGTGATACAGTAAATAATTATAGGAATTAATTTGGTCTCTTAGCCATATCTGCGACTAAAATGATACAAGCACTCGGTAGCATAGGGGCAGCGTGCGTAGCTATGAGTAGGTAGGTTCTAGGTTCGCTCCCCATATAGGTGAAATATTTTCTTCGATTGAAATCATCTCAAAAGGCCAGGGTATGACGAATTACGATACAAAATCGTTGTCGTAAAACTCTCAATTAAGGGGAAGGTAGGGGTTTCAGCGTGAAAAAAAAACACTTTTTGCGATTTTTTTCTTTTATATGGATAGAGTAAATTTATTGAAACCTTTTGTACATTGTTAAGTGTCATTTCAAGAACATTCCGTGAAATTTGTACGCGAAAATATCCACAAACAAGCCGGTGCCGAGTTTTTCTCGAAACCACTTTTTCAAAGTCCGTGTTCACTGCCATTTGAACACTACATGGCTGATTTATTTCAAACTTGGTACATACTTTCTACATATAAAATACCTCCCCCCCAACGGTTAGTTTGAGATTTTTTTTACATTGAGGGGGTTTTCCACCCCCACAAAGGGCAGAATCTTTCGTGAAAAATAGCACTTTTCACTTTACATGACCACCAAAAATTTAGAAATGAAAAAAAAGATGATCAAAGACCGTCGGGGGGAGGATTTGATGATACTTTGACTAAATTTTAATGGTACTTGATTTCAGATAATTTCTAGCTGAGATACAGTGAACACCGCAAATCGTGTTTTTCCAAAGGCGTTCTTGGAAAAGCTTTCCCACCGGCTTGTTTGTGGATATTTTCGCGTACACATTTCACGGAATGTTCTTGAAATGACACTTAACAATGTACAAAAGGTTTCAATAAATTTACTCAACCCATATAGATGAAAAAAAATCGCAAAAAAGTGTTTTTTTTTTCACCCTGAAACCCCTACTCTCCCCTTAAGTATTTAATTTTATTTTGCATTTATGAAATATTTGACGCAAATGGTACACTTAGATTTACAGTGTACATAGTAAGCAATTAGATATCTAGTTGAATCGAATCTTCATTCATTCAATTTAAATATATTCAATCTTGAAAAAGAATAGCTGAAACAAATAACAAAATATCTTTGCAACAAATAAGATCGTGGTAGGCCGTGAGCCAAGGAAAAAACCTATTTGATTGAAATAGATGCTATTTAAATTAAATATTTTTCTTCGGCAGTATAAAAATACACCGATCTGACTGAAACTTGGTATGGTTTCTTCCAAGAGATGCTACTAACTGAAAATAACCTCGATACGCAGCAATAGTGCCATCTCTCTGACTTTGCACGGACTTTTCAAACGACCCTCGTATATGATTCTAATACAATATTGCATTTATCCAAAGTGATCGAAAGTTTTGCAATCATCCGAAGTGTCCGGAAACTTTTGGCCGGTAGTGTAAATTGAAACGATAATTTGGAAGGAGTAAGAAGCAAACAACGTATATTCAAGCTCGGGGATGAGAAACGAACGAGAGTGGTGTGTCGTACAAGAGTATAAGTTCCGGTTTGATTCTGCGAGGCTTCGTTATCGCGATGTGCGCAATCCCCTAAACAAACCCGAGCAATTATAAGCGCACGCGCAAAATTACGCACACAATTATCCTCTCTGTAACAGACAGTCACATAGGGAGAGATATGTGTACGTTTGTGGGCGCACATAATAAAAGATCAGTAAGGGGTTGTGTCGGAGGCCGGTGTACTAATAGGGTAGCGCCCCGTGAAGGAAGTGGCGATAGGTGACGACGACGACGGGGACATTGCCGAGACGAATGGTTGGGGTCACAGGGCTGAGACCCCGAGGCCGGCCTTAATGACGTTCCGGCACTTGGCTATGTCGCAGCCGCGTATTACGCTCGCGTATACCTCTCGTTACCGTAGCCCAGGGGCCATCCCTGCCAAGAGAATCCTACGCGTATGCGGAGGCAAATAAACCCGGAGAAACAGTCTGTGAGAGAGAAAGAGAGACAGAGGGAACTCAGGCAATCCCCGTCGTCTGTTGGCTCGTAGCCCGTTTTTCCGCAATTCCTTTTCTCGGCCCTTTCTCGTCCTGCCGTACATATATAGCCTTCTTTGCTCGAAAGCCTTGCTACGTTGCATATGCACACCCTTGCCTCCTCGAGGGTGCTCTCTCGCTCATCAACTCGACTGCCACTTCAATGTCGCTTTCTCTCTCTCTCTCTCTCTCTCTCTCTCTCTCTCTCTCTCTCTCTCTGTCTCTCACGCTTTGCTCGCGTGCCTGCTGCACTAATGCTACAGGATATTATTCCTTCTCATCTTTGTTTTCCCGGACCACCTCCATTCGGTCCTGACACAACCAAACACGCGAAACAAACACGAAATGGCGCAAACTATTTTAACGCTCGCGCTTTTGTTATCCCGGGACTGAGAGGTACGCACCTGTATATATGTGTATGTGGAAAAAAAGAATTCGGCTGATAAGGCTTGAAATAGCAAAGTCCCAAAGTTGAATATATAAGCCAAGCCGGAGAGATTTCCAAAGCGCACACGAGCGCGCCCCTCTTCTGTATATAGAGCCCCGAGAATCGCAGCATCCGTCCCATTGTCACGATTCTCCCGGGCGATAATTATTCCTCTCGCGTGGACCCCGTTAATGGCTCATTCAGCTCCGCCGTTTAATATAGCCCGTGTATACACACGTATATACACACGAACGGAGCATAGCGGGTTTGTGTGTACGCGTTCAAGTATGTGAATTTGATTTCGTGCTCGTCTCTTAATTTTTCACCGAAGCTCTCGTCATTTCATTATATATATATATATATATATATATCAGTCTCTCTCTTTCTCTGTGCAACACTGTGAATAGCAAATCGCAGCATTAAAGAAACCTTAATGAAGATGACGTCGCCTCAAGCGCAACGTCTGCACACACGCCGTCTCGCCAATTTCTTTTTTTCACACCATTGCTTTTTTCCTATTAATCGCTTTTTTCGTCGCTGTCCCAGTCCTCACCTGCGCTTTCCTTGCCCTCGTCGCTGCCCTTTTATTTCCGAATATTGAACGCTTCATATATATATATATATATATATATATATATATCTACACAGGGTGTCCCATTTTAATCTTACACCTGAATTTTCTCGAAAAATATTGCTCGGACGAACTATTGTGTGGAACAAAACTTCTAGGGATTGAAGGGGGACGTTTGAAGAAAATGTATTTGAGGAGCCAAAATTCAAAATGGCGGCGTTACAAAGGGTGACATGTTTTGTTCAAACGGAAACGTAACTTTTTTTTATTGCCAAAAAATTTGTCAGCTGAAAAGTAAAAACTTTTGTTGAAATTTTTTTTTGATAAAGTTCATAGTTTTCAAGTGAGAACATCATTTTCAATTATTTCAGATGTATCCAGGATTTGTGTGTGTGTGTGTGTGTGTGTGTGTGTGTGTGTGTTTTTCTACCCATCGTGATCAAAGTTCGTCAAGGATTTAAAGAAACACGTTTTTGGGCCTGAAAATGGCACAAACGCTATTAAAATCGAAAAAAACTATTTTTCATCGATTTTCCTCCAAAATTTTCTCATGAAATATCGTCCAAATTTGAAAACAAAAAAACAAAAAAAAACCAAAATTTTCAACAAAAAAATTTGATTCTTTTTTTGTTTAAGTGGTCATACATTCGAAAATTGGCTAACGCTAATCGCTTTGGCTAACGCAAATGCCGGTGGTAGGGACAATTAGACTAAATGTCTCACGGCAAGCCGCTCAATGTTGTATTTTCGAATGTATGACCACTTGAACAAAAAAAGAATCAATTTTTTTTGTTGAAAATTTTGTTTTTTTTTGTTCTTTTGTTTTCAAATTTGGACGATATTTCATGAGAAAATTTTGGAGGAAAATCGATGAAAAATAGTTTTTTTCCATTTTAATAGCGTTTGTGCCATTTTCAGGCCCAAAAACGTGTTTCTTTAAATCCTTGACGAACTTTGATCACAATGCGTAGAAAAACACACACACACACACACACACAAATCCTGGATACATCTGAAATAATTGAAAATGATGTTCTCACTTGAAAACTATGAACTTTATCAAAAAAAAAAATTTTCAACAAAAGTTTTTAGTTTTCAGCTGATAAATTTTTTGGCAATAAAAAAAAGTTATGTTTCCGTTTGAAAAAAACATGTCAGCCTTTGTAACGCCGCCATTTTGAATTTTGGCTCCTCAAATAAATTTTTTTCAAACGTCCCCCTTCAATCCCTAGAAGTTTTGTTCCACACAATATTTCGTCCGAGCAATATTTTTCGAGAAAATTCAGGTGTAAGATTAAAATGGGACACCCTGTATATATATATATATATATATATTGCTGTAGACAGAATAATTAACAAGGATTTTACTTACTTAACATTTTTTTCCCAAACTTTTGCTCGTACACTTACCTACATCTACGCACAACGCAACGCGAATTAAGCAGTAACAGGTGAAACCTACTGCGCGGTTCTATGAAATATTTCAATTGGCCATCTCTCCCTTATGGCCACCTCCCCCGGGTTTACCCTATGTATGTATGTACGTATGTGTTTACCTCGCTATTTACACATTTTTGCCATCTCTCTGGCAATACATAAATACCGCGACGATAAAAAGACGCGTCTTTGGACTGAAACCATTCGTCCAACCAATTTTGTACTGCATCGTAATTGGCCAAGTGTAGCCCACTCAAGCCATGCGCCATTGACCGGAACAAGTGATAGTCTGAAGGGGCCAGGTCTGGCGAATACGGCGGGTGCGGTAGCAGATCCCATTTGAGTGTTTTCATGGTGTCCTGGACGATGGAACTGCGATGGCACGGAGCGTTGTCGTCCTGCAATATCACACGTTCGTGTCTCGTGTCCCATTTTGGCCGTTTTTCGGGCAATGCGTGGTTCAAATCGATCAGTTGTTGTCGGTAGCGATGCCCATTGACAGTTTCGTCCGGTTTCAGCAGCGCATAGTACACGATTCCTTTCTGGTCCCACCAAACGCAGAGCATTGTCTTTTTTCCGAAGCGATTTGGCCGTGCCGTCGATGTTGACGCTTCGCCAAGTGAAAGCCGCGATTTTCTGCGTTTGGGTTTCTCGAAATATATCCATTTTTCATCGCCAGTAACAA
Source organism: Ophion slaviceki (assembly GCA_944452715.1). Classification (NCBI taxonomy): domain Eukaryota; kingdom Metazoa; phylum Arthropoda; class Insecta; order Hymenoptera; family Ichneumonidae; genus Ophion; species Ophion slaviceki. The sequence goes on along the minus strand of OX101793.1, from coordinate 26,073,628 downwards.
TTCGATGCAGGAAACTCTTTCTGTTCTGCCGCAAAAGCAAAATTTCGGAAGTGGCTCTTCGATTTTCCATTTGTCTCTCAGTCAACTCATGCGGCACCCACTTTCCTTCCTTATGAATTTAGCCCATGGCGTGCAAACGTTTCGAAATACATTGCCAAGTCACATTCAATGCCGCGGCAAGTTGATCTTCTGTTTGAGTGTTATCTTCATCCAATAACGCTTGCAGATCGGCGTCCGCAAATATTTGCGGTCTTCCCGAGCCCTCCTTGTTCCCAGTCTCAAAATCGCCACTTCTGAAGCGCTTGGACCAATCTTCACACGTTGTTTTTGATGGTATATGTTCGCCGTAGGCCTCCTCGAGTATCCGCCGTGCTTCAGCTGCTGTTTTTTTTTTAGGTTGAAGCAGAATAGCAATGCTTCCCGCAAATGCTGTTTATTTGGCACAAACTTTGACATTTTCGAGGTTAGAAAAAAGGTCGTTGTGTTGCGATATTTGTTTATATTACGACTGGGTATTCTTAAGGATGTATGGCAGCTACTGCAGAGTCGTTACAGAACTGATTATGCAATTTGCAAAAATCCTATTTAAAAACTAAATAAAATAATTGTAGTATTCATTGAAGCTAAAAAGGAGATTTACCACAGCTCAAAGTAAAACATGCGGTACAGAAAGAAGAATTTTTAAATTTTTAACTGCAAATTTAGTTGCTGATTTGATGTACGTTTTCCCTGACGTTGTCGTGGTTACGACATACGAGCTAAAGAAATACGAAAACGGTCCCATTTAACTCGCAATATCTCGCAAAATATATGGGCACATGTCGATTTTTTTTTAACGTATCATGCATATTACAGCGATACCGCACAAAAGTTTTTTTTACAAAAGAGTACTCCGGAAATACCTTTTTTGCCAATGTAAAGGGAATTTTGGACGTACAGTCCTATGTTCCCCGTGTTAAATGACCCAACTTTGAATTCGTTTATCTCAGCATTCACGTGGGCAAATTTTGTTTTTTTAATCTCAAAAAGTTCTCGATATTTTCCTTTACAATATCAGTGAGTTTCAATTCGAACAGTAGTAAATAACTTAGTTGCCATACATCCTTAACAGATTTCCGAGCTATAAAGACACCCAATTTCAGACCTGTATGCCGACTACATGTGTCGCTAGCGCCATCCACGTGTGAAACCCGGGAACTTAGTTGCGCACCTAGTTACAACTTCACGACAATGTAAAACATGAAACCTTCAAAACAAATTTGGCTGTAGACAGCATAATCAACAAGGATTTTACTTACTTAATAATGTTAAGTAAGTAATTAACTTTATATATATATACACATGTGTGTGTGCGTATATACGTATGGAAGAATCGTGAAAACTACGTGGCAGGTTTTTTTCGAATCGTAACGCCACTGCACGTCTCTTATCACGACGTATATATTATATACGTATAAATATGTGTGTTGTGTAGGTACGTAAACGAGATAAGGCTGTCGGGCCGCAAGCTCCCGCGCGTTTCCGTGCGTCCTTTTTACCCGCGTGATTGTTTTTCTGTTTTGTTTTCGTTTATCGAGGCTTGCCTTTGTATAATGTGGTCAAGTATATATGAAAAGGTGATATAGACCCGAGCGAGCCGCGCGACAAGCAATACCTGTGTTATTATTATGTACGTCATTAGCATACTTATCAGGAGGGGGAGGGAGGGCAGAGGGCGATTCCGGCATGCTCTATAAGGGAGAGAGCGAGAGAGAGAGAGAGAGAGAGAGAGAGAGAGAGAGAGAGAGAGAGAGAGAGAGAGAGAGAGAGACTTATCGAACGAGTCTCGAAGGTAAGCAAAAGTTTAAGTGGTTCTCGAGCGGGCACTTACACGTGTATATCACGTATAGTACGATTAATACGCGAGCAGCTGGCCCCTCTCTCTCGCGCGCGATCTCTTTATCGTAGCGGTTCCTCGCATTATCGTTAATTCCTTAATTTCTTTTTTTCTTTCTTTGCAAACTTGCGAAGCTCACGCGACGAGAACGGGAGAATTTTTTTTTCTGTAAGGATTATAATTCTACGGCGTCCCCGGGAAATTGTCCGGACTTTTTTTGACACGAGCTCGGACATTTTATCATATTCACGTGCGCCCGCCTTGACGAATACGATAATCCGGAAAAAAAAGATGGCTGATGCGTACACGGTGTCGAAAATCCGTACGCGGATGACGAGTGTCTTAAGGGGAGCGGATTGCCGCGCGCCTCGTTGATATATCGAACGAATTATTATCGAAGATATACGGTATAATATCGCGGGGAATGAGTCGAATCGTGTCGCGAAACGCGGCACACGGTCACGCTCTGTCGAACGGTCTCTCGTCCCGGGACACAACTTCCATATAATTCACCGTGCGCCCTCGCTCTCTCTGATCGGAATTGCGGGAGAGAACCAGTTTTTTGGATCGAGGACCGGATCACAACCTTTGGATGTGCCAGTTCAATCTTGCCAACCCGACATAAATAACCGTAGAGTCATAAATATATATATACACGCGTATTAATACGCCTATATGTGTGCTCATAAATTACTTATATATACATTATACAGGGTGTCTGAAAATGTCCTGACATTTTCATTTATTGATAAAACGTATTATTTATTTGCAGTAGCAATGTTTTTATTTCAATATAAGGTACGCCTCGTCCCTGTTTGCAAAAGTTCACTCTTTTGACGAAATTATCAAAAAAATGTCATAATTGGGAACTGATTTCTTTAACGATGCGTCCAATTGCTTCCTTGAGCTCCGGAATGGTCTGTGGATCATTGGCATACACTTTTCCTTTCAGAAAAGTCCAATGGCGTCAAATCGCACGATCTTGATCACTTCTATGCGTTGCTCGATCGTGCAATTCTCCATCACTGAACCTCAATACTTCCTCATGGAAGTTATCGAAGATTGGTACTCTATGTTCGCCACAAAAAAATGGCGCGCAATTTAAAGTTATTGGGTTTAGCCGTCGGAGTGAAGTACGAGGGGAGCGTCCGAGCTTATGCAAGGAGCCGATTGACTGTTACCAACTGTTAGCTTTCAAATAATCGTCATATTGAGGCAGTCGTCTGGTCCAGACCGAGATTTTTTACGTCATTTTTGGGTTGGAATAACTTTTGAACCGTTGAAGTTGATGAATGAAATTTCATCAAGTTTTACATATGTATTTATTGTTCCTTTGAGAATGTATCTACATTTTAAATAAAAAAAATTATTTCAAATATTTTCATGTAGTTTTTTATTTTTTTTACAACATGGTCTGCCGAAAACCACCTCGATCGGCGCCCACTCTGGGTGATGTATGCATCTGAAATATATATATATATATATATATATATATATATATATATATATATATATATATATATATATATATATATATATTCTCAATCTATATGAGTATTCTGAGCACTGGTAGCAGAATTAGTACTTAACAAAATTTTATTACAAAATGGCGGCCTGTTAAACTTTGATTAACGATATTTCGTACATTTTCGGGTATTCGACGAGTTATAAAATGTGGGAAAAATTATTGCTCGACTGAATTCTGCTACCAGTTCTCAGTAAAAGGTTACCGAAGGTATGTGCAAAATTTGAGCTCGATCGGTCAATTAGTTATCGAGATATCGTGGTCCCGATTTGAAAAACATAGTTCTGAGATAAACGCGTTCAAAGTTGTCTCGGAACGAGCGCGCAGCTGCTTCCCGACCGCGCTACCTCCCATATAGGGTTTTACAATCGGCACAGTAATGGCCCACGACTGGTTACCAGAGAACAAACGATGGCGCGGTAATGGCTATGTAAACGGGCCAGATCCGCACCATGCATGGTTGGTAATGGTAAACCATGAATGGCTGCTAAGACTTGGCCAACTGTCATACGCCTATATTGGCCCAGCAACGGCTGCCGGATCTTCTGCCGGAAATGAAAAACAAAAAATTGACAAATTATGAATATAAAAATTCTAGTAGTATCTTTTTTGTTTTCTTATGCTTTACTTATGTCCATGTACATAGAATAATTGCATTAAAAACGCTTTCTGCATTGTTCAAGTTTTTACCTTTCATCGGGATCGAACCTGCGCCTTTCGTTCTAGTGTCGAGCGCCCTACCCACTTAGCCATTCTGACACTTACAGAATCCATCGTTTGGTCGTTCCTTACTTCTATGCCGATAATTTTATTCGTGACATTAAAGTTTACCGACAATTTTTTTGGTCCATTTAGGCTGTAAAAATAACTCGCTCGTTTTGGGTGAAGTTCCGAAAAGCATACTCCTCTGATCGAGCTGAAATTTTGCACCGAACTTCCTCTCATTATCCTAAGAGACACCGTTAACGGATTTTTGACGACTAGTAATAGTTTTCGATATATCGCATTGTAAAGTTTATTGTTTCACGCCATACGAGTATATCTTTATATCCGATAGATACCCCCCACTCCTCCGGCCGCGCTTCTTCCTGGCAAGCAGTGCTCGCCCGTATGTGCATATCACTTGCCATGTGGGATGGGTTTGTTTGGGTTTATTTAATATAGTAGAAGCGCAGTACAATAAATAACTTCCAATATACGATATATCGAAAACTATTGCTAGTCGCCAATATCCTTTTAAAGGTTCTCTTATAATATTGAAAAGAAGGTCGGTGCAAAATTTCAGCTTTATCAGTGGGATATGCTTTTCGAAACCTTATCCCTTGTTTTTACGTGTTACAGTTTAACGACCTGCATTTGCAAAACGCCCAAAAACAAACCATCAATGGCTGGAATAGATCTGGCAAGCCGTTCATCCGCCTACGATACCCCAATGCTGATCGCCATATTATCGGTGCGATGATATCGGCCCAAGGAGCTGTCAAAAATGAATATCGGTCCGAGTAAAAAAAATTCCGCTGGAAAGAAAACGTGTGTACTAAAGATGTCTATTATCTCGAAGAAATCAAACACTTTAATAATTTTCCGATACTCTAAAAAAAAATTGATGTATGAAAAAAAATCCGCGTTATTTTGTCTCTGCCTAGAAATGTCTAGAAATGTATCATTTCTGAATACAGTTACCAACTTAATATTAAGTAATTATTACTAATTAAGAGAATAAGTACCAACAATATTCGTTGTTAACGGGTTACCCCCACTTGTAGCGCAAAAAAAGGCCTTTTTCATGATTTTTTTTAAAGAAAACTACAAAACTTTTTTAATCGATCAATATACCATCTTAAAGAACACATCTTGAAGAACTTTCAGTAATTTTTTTATTGAAAAATATTACATTGTTTAGTGGCAAATGGCCGTCAATGAAATAATGTTTTTATATACACGGTTTGCGGTGACCAACATTGCGGCGAAGTGGATCATCTGAAAAAAAAATGCGGATGGATTTAGTCAAATATAAGTATAAACTAGTCTTCAATCGAAGGATATTAAAAAATATTCATTTTTCACAAAATGGCGGACAGTCAAAGTTAATGGTTCGATTTTAACGAAAAAAACCGCCGTTTTTTGGCTATAAAACGGCCCTTTTTTTCGAAAAAAAATCCAACGATTAAAGACTACATTTTTATGTATTAAATAAGCCTGCAAAATTTCAAGAAGATCGGTTCATTAGTGTTCGAGTAATCTTGGTCACCGTCTTCAGAAATGCCATTGAGAAAAACGCGTTTAAAGTTTCAATTTCAGTTTACACGAAGAAAATTTTTTTTTTTGTAAACTTACATAGTCATCTATTCCGGACCCATACAGAAGTATGGGCCCGGATACTTATACTTCAAAAAAATGCAATAAAAACAAAACGATTTCTTCAAAATCGCCAGTGGGGGTAACCCCTTAATTATCCTGACCGAGTAGTATGAGGTTCCCGGACATAATTACCGAACACCGATAAGATAGGTAGCGTTTGTGCCGTCTACGACGTTGCCATGATTGCACAGTCTAATATTTCGTGTGTTTGATTTTCGCACAAATTCGCCATGAAAAACATTAATAATTTTATTACGATACTGTGAATCCTCATGTTCACGCTACCAAGGGTTCCGATAATGAGTCGAACCGTACCTATTTTTTCAGCTCCGATTCACTAAGCAGGTATTAATAATGTCCCGAAAAATGATCAGGAGTTTTCCATAAGCATAATGTAATTAGCCCACGAAATCCGTCGAGTTACCGTTTTGTTTTTCTAAAAAACGGCACTGTGTATCGTATTCAAACTGCACAGGCCGATCAGCAAAGAGGTTATAAAGGCCCAGAAAAAATTTCAGCTCGGTGGTAACATGTTGACTTAACCCCATAACAACCTTGAAATGTCAGGTCATTTTGAGACACCCTTTAGATACATATATTATCGCACATACGTACATGCGCGTGTAAGTACTTAATACATACATAGTTGATACGCGAAACTCGCGTGTGCAGCTGCGAGCTCGAATCGAATTTTATACTATACATATGCACATCTCCGGGGCTGTCAGTTTTTATCCCTTCACCTAAAGGGCGCAGAAATATATATATATATATATATATATATATATATATATATATATATATATATATATATATATATATATATATATATATATATATATATATATATATATATATATTTCTGCGCCCTATATAAATAAAAAATATACGTGTATATATATATATATACACACACGTATATTTTTTATTTTCATATAGACAGTGGATATTTGGGAATACGTACTCAAATATATATCGTGGGTATAATAAAAATTAAGATGATCATCATTAGTTGAGCCATTAGGCTGTATTTGGATTCATAATAAAACTTAAATATGCATATGTATATGCGTGATTGATAGGATCGAAGCAAAAGGCGCTGACGAAAGATTAATCTGTTTGAAGATTGTTCTTCTTCAACGTCATTACAATGGGCCGATCGAAGAAGCGATCGCGTATGGGTTGCATATGCACGACTACCGAATCGCACCTAAACGACGTGCATTGGTTGCCTCTGTATATACAAAGCCCTTTCCTCTGCCCTCTTTTGCTTAATTAGGCCAATTAGAGTGACGTCGATTGGGCCTAATTAATTCAGGAGTCAGCCCCGTGATGGCATAAGCTCGAAACTTGGAGAGATAAGATCAGGATCCCGATGCGCTGAGCGCTCTCCTCCTCCTCTGCGCTCCGGGGCTTCTATATTGGCTCATCGATATCCTTTACGGCTATGCCCGACGACCGCCGATGTCTAATACCGCAGCTCGAGTAAGGTATTTATTTTGAGGGCCCAATTACCATGTACACGAGACGAATTTTCGATCGACTTTTTTACGGCCGCGATGTCTTTTTATTTTTCACGGGGAGAGAACTTGGTTTTTGCGGGTAAAAAAGAAGCCGAGAATTTGCGGTGGTCCTGGAATTTTTGGCAGATTCTGGAATAATACTCGTAGGGAATGTGATCGTCGGGGGATTCTCGATCTCGGACGATTTTGATTCGCGAGCAGGAGCGATAATCGTTCGTTCTTAATGAGGCCCCGCGGACGTTATCCTCGGAGCACAGGGGGGAGGGGGGCAAAGGTGTCGATGTTTCGAGCGATTTGCCAAGATCGATAGCCGCGCACGTGTGTTCTCGTGTTTCATGTATATATATATATGGGATATTCCACGCCATTTCACTTAGGCCGTGACCTCGACCATTTTTTATTTTCCTGATTTTTTTTGTAAAATTGTACCCCATGGAAGGAGTATCCACACAAATTTTTAGATTTTTATCTCTTCTCTTTTAGGAGTTATAATTCTCCAAAAAATGTTTTCGGAAGTTTTGGAAATGTTTAAACGCTGATAACTCCTGAACTAATTGAGATATCGACAATGTCGATGTTTAACTTTTTTCGCTTTGAAGCATACTTTTGTTAAAAAATATGAATAAAATTATGAATTATCAATGTCAACGTTTTTGTTGCTTCTAAAGTGAAAACTATTTTTTTGAAGATTACCTTTTTCAATTAAAAAAAAAATTCTCTAAAATAGACCCATTCTATGATTTTTAAGACTAGTCTCATCGTGGGCCCATTTTTCCTTCTATTTTTTTTCGAATTAATCATTTTTTGAGAAGATTTTTATCATTTCAATCCCCAATAATGCTATTAAAGATTTTGTGACTTCCAATTCGCCTTCGACAGGCCTGAAACGGTTTATGTTTAATATATGCTCAATTTAGAGAAGAAGAAAAAATGTATGCAAAATAATATTTTTTTCGTTAAATTCGACACAAATTGTAAATAATACGTTTCAGGCCTGTCGAAGCCGAATTGAAAATCACAAAATCATTAATAGCATTATTGGAAATTAAAATGATAAATATCTTCTAAAAAAATATGATAAGTTCGAAAAAAAATAGAAGGAAAAATAGGCCCACGATGAGACTAGTCTTAAAAATCATAGAATGAGTCACTCTATTTTAGAGAATTTTTTGAAAAAAAATTAAAATGTCGATCATCTTAAAAAAAAATAGTTTTCACCTCAGAAGCAAAAAAAACGTTGACATTGATAACTGATAATTTTGTCATATTTTTTAACGAAAGTATGCTTCAAAATGAAAGGAAGTTATTCATCGACATTTGTCGATATCTCAATTAGTTCCGGAGTTATCAGCGTTTAAACGTTTCCAAAACTTCCAAAATCGACATTTTGTGAAAAATTATAACTCCTAAAAGAAAAGAGATAAAAATCTAAAAATTGGTGTGGATATTCGTTTCATGGAGTACAATTTTACAAAAAAAAAATCAGGAAAATAAAAAATGGTCGGGGTCACGGGCTGGGTGAAATGGCGTGGAATGTCCCATATATATACTCAGCTATGCCATACCCGCCAAGTTTTCGCTGGGTGCGGTTCGTCCTGTACGTGCGAGCAGCCGAGATATTTAATCGTATTTCGAAGATTGCCCGTGCACCGCTCATCTGCTTCGCCCTTCGTCGTCTTCGCGCACGTACCCATACACGTGTACGGGCAATTCCGAGCGAGGTGGTCCAGACTCGAATGCAATTACAAAAAAGTGCCTATCGAAAAATATAACCCGCTTGAATCGACCGGTCAATAACTCCCTGGGATAATTTGAAACGAAGAGAAATAATTGAACCGCCTTTTTTTCTCGACTCGATGAATAATTGCTGTGGGATGTGGTGAAGAATTGGGCATGAAAGGGCCCGTGGGTGGGTCGCGAGGATGGCCGACGACGTGCCCTGTGGCGGGGCACGATCCGCCAATTTCCGGGCACGCAAGCCCCACTCGCCGTTTCTCGTTCACAGTCCCCAAATAAAGCCGAGGAGCCGTTTTCTCTCGTTTCTCGCTTGGTACTACGCGGCTAATATACCGCTTTGCCCGCGTGTCATCGTCGACTTTTCAACGCTTTCGGGCCCTTCACTCTGTTTAACGCGGATAATGGATACACCGACAAACCGATGCCGATACTGAGCGAGAGGCAGAGAGAGAGAGAGACGGAGACACGGGGAGAGAGCACTCGCTCTTTCTCTTTTACGTACCGAAAGTTATACCTCTGCGCTCTTCCGTGACTGCAGCGTGCGCGCGCGGCGAAAAGCATTACGCTTTAATGGACTTGGTAATGGGTCCAAGTGCCGATCGCAAACTCCGTCCTTCTCTCTCCTGCTCTTTCTCTCAGACCGGAGTAACTCCATATGTTGGCCACGGAAAGTGCAAAGAGAGATCGCTCCCGCTTGGAGAACTCATACCTCGAAATCACTCGCGCGTGCAACTCATTTTGCACAGGCGATAATCGTTTACGATCGCTCAAACCGCTCGCCGAACCTCCTCGGCACATATATCATTATTTTTGCAGCGTGGAATATTTATGGTTTTTCACGTAAGTATACAAAATAAAACATGTTCGATCAATTCTTTCTTTTTTACTGATTCATTTGATTATTATTAGGACGTTGAATAAGTGCTTGCTGTTTTCTGCGCAGAAGATGGTAACGCATTTTTAAAGAAGGAATAAGCAAGCTTGAAATTCAGTGGATGTCATTTCGCCGAAGTGTAACAACTTTTTTTTTGATAGTGTTAACCATACGTTGACTCACTGGGTCATTTTGACCCGGACGAATTTAAAATAAAATGCTTACTTTTCGAAAATTGAAATTTTTACAACAATCCAATTTTATACTTCCGAATTTTAATTACGCAGACGGATTAAGGGGAGATATACACCTAAATGATCGAGGTCGAGGATTTAGAAGCTATGAACATTCCGTCGACCGTAAAAGACCTACACTACCCAGGTAGGAAATCAAAAGGCTGACGATGGAAACAAGCTTGTGCGAGCCTTGTTTCACCGAGCCTGAGTGAGACAGACCTGGCCCAGGTTTCATTGCATCGTTTGGAGCAGCCTGGAACCAAGACTGGCTGCTTAGCCTAAACTCAGGGTTATTTCAAGCTTCATTCAGCCGGTGAATTTTGAGGCTGAAAAATCAAGGCTGAATGCAAGCTTGTTTCAGGTTGTGATAAAATAAAATAAGTTTAAAATAATATTTTTTCTGTACTTTTATGAAAAAAAAATGTAGCAATAAATTTGTCGGGTGCGAAGGCACGAAAAACGAAAGCGAAGGAGGCAGCTCAGAACATTTAAACATATGCTCTTATCGATATTTATGAGGTACACAAAAAAGTATATACGAAAATAAAAGTACGCAATAAAATAAAGTATTGTTTTTTAAAATATTTTTTATACATATTTTGTAACAAATAATATAACAAATAATAAATATATATATTAAATCAAATGAATTCTTTACAGATTTATTAAATTTACCCCAATGTAGAATATAGAAAACTAAAAACAGGCCTCATATAGCCTCGGGAAGAGTTTGGGAAAAGCCTGGTCATAAATGCTCGTGAAGGCTTCATTAAGGCTCGTTTTGAGTCTTGTTGTTTCGTCGTTTCAGGCTTAGTACAGGCTTTTCTACCAGCCTTTGGTCAAGCCTGTGTGCAAGAGCCTGAAATCGCGTTATCATTCAGGGGTTCAGCTAGGCCTGAAATCAGGCTGGTGCTCAGCCTGAATTAAAAAATGTGAGCCTTGTTTCAGAGCTTGGCGAGCCCTTTTTTCATCGTCAATTCCTACCTGGGTATGGGCCTGGTATCGATGATTCCATGTAAGTTGACAAATTTCATGATTTATTCATTCCCAAATTTTCAAACGCGTTTTTCTCAAAACCACGCTTTTCAAATCGGTACCCGAAATTTCTCGAAAACCAATGAACCGATTGCCTTGAGGTTTTTTGTGGTTATTTTATACACCATTATCTAGTACTTGTCATAGGATTTTTTTTCCGTTACTTACTTTTTGTTTTATAGGCAAAATAATAACTAATTTTTGGCTCAAAAATCACTATTTATGTTCAAACGTCCGCCATTTTGTCATAAATCGATATTTTCAAAATCGGCTATGACAAGTACTAGATTACAGTATCTAATTTAATAATCTTTTTGGTTCTTTTGCAGATGATTTTTGAAGAAACGCCAGTGGGTACCGTATACGTAGATTTTTTTACGACGCTCCAAGGATCATACAATATCCTTGTATATTTTTGATATTTTTAAATAAAGAAAATTAAACATATTTTTGAATGCACCAGGTGTGTAAGTATGAAACCGGAATTTTTGTACAGAAAAAACACGTTTATTGTAATGATATGATACAAAGTAACTTATTCAAAGTATTGTCCGTCGCTATTTATACATTTTTCCCATCTTTCTGGCAATTTGTGGATTCCGCGCCAAAAGAACTGTTGCTCTTTTGAGGCAAACCAGTCATCGAGCCATTTTCGTACATCTTCGTAAGAAGTAAAGCGCTGCTCAGCAAGTGCGTGTCCCATCGATGCAAACAAGTAGTAATCGGATGGGGCAAGGTCCGGTGAGTAAGGCGCGTGCTGAAGAATCTCCCAACGGAACGACTCTATCGTTTCCTGGACCTGTTTTGCTTTGTGTGCTGGTGCATTGTCATGCAGCAAAATCACCTTGTGTTGTCTTTGTTGGTATTCTGGTCGTTTTTCACGCAAAACTCGATCCAAATCGGTCATTTGTTGTCGGTAGCGTTGAGTATTGACAGTTTCCCCAGGTTTCAGCAGCTCGTAGTAGATTACGCCCTTCTGATCCCACCAAACACACAGCATTGTCTTTCGTCCGTAGCGGTTTGGTCTTGCCGTCGATGTTGATGATTCACCCGGAGTAACCCATGACTTTTTGCGCTTAGGATTCTCGAAATATATCCACTTTTCATCGCCAGTCACAATTCGATGGAGAAATGACTTTCTTTTGAACCTGGCGAGCAGCATTTCGCATGATGTTTTGCGGTTTTCCTGCTGTCTTTCGTTGAGTTCATGTGGAACCCATTTCCCCACCTTTTGTATCTTTCCCATGGCTTTCAACCGAAGGGAGATGGCTTCTCGGGTCACCTTTAACTGATCCGCCAGTTGTTGTTGTGTTTGAGCGTCGTCTTCGTCCAACAAGGCTTGCAGGTCAGCGTCTTCAAACTTTTTCGGTGGTCTTCGACGTTCTTCGTTCCTCACGTCAAAATCGTCACTTTTGAACCGTTTGAACCACTCGAAACACTGTGTTTTACCGAGAGCATGCTCACCAAACGCCTCCACAAGCATTCGATGCGATTCGGCTGCGGTTTTCTTCAGATGAAAACAGAAAAGTAGTGCTGTCCGCAAATCGTAATTTGTTGGCACAAAACTCGACATGTTTATCTCTAATAAACTAATGCTACTGAATGAAACTCGTGTTATTGTGAGTTGGAAATCTTTGTCGGATATCAATACAATAACAAGACACCGCTGACGTGATGTGTCGGTAACTGCATCGACATCTAGCGCCACCTATGGGCAAATTCCGGTTTCATACTTACACACCTGGTATATACTTTTAGATAATTAAAACCCCAATCCGAAATTTCAAATAGTTTTCCTTGGAAAAATTCACAAAAATGACCTTTTTCCGGCACCTGGGTGTATATCTCCCCTTAAGTGTTTAAAGTGTATCCCGGATTTTTCAAAATAAAAACCGACCGAAGGGTTGTTAAGGGCAGGTGGATGAAGTCCTATCCGGGTCAAATTGACCCAGTGTGTCAAATTCTGTGCCGAAAAAAGACTATTTGCGGGGAAATATACTGCACTACTTTATTAAAAAAGAATCTGCAGCTGAAGCACACGACAGGTCCGAAACGATTAAAAGCATTAAAAATGATTTTTTTAAATAAAGCATTCATTTTCACGAAAAGCAGCGAGAACTTATTCAACATGGCCATACTTTCAATGCGTCAGTAATTAAGTAGATAAACATTGTATTATCAGCTTAGTTTCCCGAACGGGCTTATAGTGTGCATTTGAGTAGAAAAAAAGGTTTACCTTTTTTTATTCGCTTAGGCGATGTATAAACGTCACAAGATGAATGATACACAATAAGAATTATACGCGAAAAAAAATTTGGAACCTTTTCAGAGCCCATTTTTTAAGCGGTCCGAAACGCATGAAACAGCGTAGACGGTGAAAATAGCAATTTCGAGTCGTTTAGTCCAGTCGTGGGATCGCAAATATAAAGCGACCCAACAACTGAAGACCTACCGTAGAAATGCTCGCCGGGTACACGCAGAATACAAACAAAAGTTTCAATTCCGTCGTGTGGATGACAGCTCCTAAGGGGGGCGTACGCAAATTACGTAATGCAATTTGGGAGGAGGGGGGGGGGCAGCCATACGTTAGGGTTTACGTACGTGGAGGAAGGGTCACGGTTTGCGTTACGTCACGATTTTAGACGCGCAATTTTACCGCAGAAAGTTGATAGCTTTCCATACGATATGTCAGTGAAGGGGCGGAGTCACTGTGCAAGAACTTGCACAGTAGCTTTCCCCATTGCCCACTTTCCCCAAGCAAAATTTTAGACAAATAGGCAATATTAGACAATTTTGAACTAAAAAAAAGTACAACATTCAACGTTACGTACGTTACGGGGCGTACGCAAATTACGTAATGCAATTTGGGGGGCGAGGCGTTACGATTTACGTACGTAAGGGGAGGGGGGGGGGGTCAAGGTCAGAAACAGCAAAATTTCTGCATGTTCAAGTTTTGAATTTAAAACTCGCGCGCAATTTCACCGCAGAAAGTTGATAACTTTTCATACGAAATGTCAGTGAAGGGGGGAAGTCACTGTGCAAGAACTTGCACAGTAGCTTTCCCCATTGCCCACTTTCCCCAAGCAAAATTTTAGACAAATAGGCAATATTAGACAATTTTGAACTAAAAAAAGTACAACATTCAACGTTACGTCGATCGCGTACTTTCACGGCGGCTCGAGCAATAATCGTGACAATCGACAGTTGGGGAAAAAAAAAACTTTTGGACGGACTACTCGAGCTTTTCTCGGGGATACAAGAGCAGCAGGGAGGGTCTATATACGTGTGCGATAAGAGTCAAGTTCGGACGAGGGCCACCCTGAGACAGACTGGAACGAGAGAGCACTCTCCAAGCCGCTGAAGAAAGCGAGAGAGAGAGAGAGAGAGAGAGAGAGAGAGAGAGAGAGAGAGAGAGAGAAGAGCATAGGGTCCCCAGAGGGCCGAGACGATACGCGCGCCCGCCCGTTTTTCTTATCACCTACCAAATAATCGCATGGCATTCTCCTTCTGTATAGTGATATATACACGGATATTCTTTATTGAATAGATAGCCACACGTCGTTACACCCTCGACCCGCTACACCAGCCGGATCGCGACAAAGCTCTCGAGGGAATAGTAGAAACGGTCGAATCTCCTCGCCCCTCTCTCGCTGCTTCTCCCTTCAATACTCCAAGCTATCATCCGAAATCATCTGAATAAATTTCACCATTTAAAAAAAATCGACTTCTCGCCGTTATTACCATTGCCTTTGGTTTCACCTCGTTATTTAATAAACAATAACTATATCAATACAGGGTGTCCCTCTAATCTCTGCCACCCGAAATAACTCGGTAATTATCGACGTCGCAAAAAAAAAATTTTTTATTTCGGTGGAGGCGCTGACGCACAGTGACGGTCACCTCCAATTTTTAAAATGCAATGGTACATTTTTTTCAACCATATTGTGGAGCACCTCAAGTCCCATAGAAAACATTAGGGGGTTAGAGTCGTTCAAGGTCATTCAAGGTCACCTATTAAAATGAAATACAAATGTAAATATCTCGGATCACTACCAGATATTTGGTAGTGATCCGAGATATACTGACTTTGAATGACCTTGAACGACTATGACCCTCAAATGTTTCTTTATGCGGCTTGAGGTGCTCCACAGGATGGTTGAAAAAAATGTATCATACCATTTAAAAAAGTGGAGGTGACCTTCACTGTGCGTCAGCGCCTCGACCGAAATAAAAAAAAAATTGGTCGCATTTGATGGCCCCCTTCACACCGTACAACTTTTCTCTGGAACATTATTTTGTCACGTCGATAATTACCGAGTTATTTCGGGTGGCAGAGAAAGAGGGACTTTTTCCCTGACCGCCGCCAACTCGATTTATTTTTGTTTAATCTGATTCCATTGACTCTAAAAGACACCCTGAATTTTTTACATTTTTCGAAACAACCTTGGTAGAAAAAAATGTCAAAAAAACGCCCCGATTTAAAAATCTGAAAAAATTCCCAAAAATGCGTGATTGTATGAAAAAATTTTCAAGCTATCACCCGCAATGTAAGAATGATTTTTTCTGTGCTTTCTGAGCAATTAACGTTAAAAAAATCCGAAAAATTGACTGCTGACTGTTCAAGGTCCATGATTGTGATTTGGTTATCCAAAAATGATCAAAAAAATTGATTGTGGGTATCAAAATATTTAAGTATCCGCCCGAAGTAAGCGGTTCTTGAATTTTTCGGATTTTTTTTAACGTTAATGGCTCAGAAAGCACAGTAAAAATGAATACTTCCACTGTGGGTGATAGCTGGAACATTTTTCCATATCATCACGCTTTTTGGGGAATTTTTTCAAATTTTTAAATCGGAGAGTTTTTTTCGGACAATTTTTTTTACTAAGGGTTGTTTCGAAAAAGGTAAACAAAAATTCAGAATGTCTTTCAGAGTCAATGGAATCAGATTTAAAAAAATAAATCAAATTGGCGGGGGTCAGTGAACAAGTCCACCGGATTCACGTGGAATACTTCATATATATATATATTAGGGTGATTCGTTTCGGGGTAACTTTTTTTTCTGACCCATCGTGCCCGAAAACCTTTAGTTGGCACCCAAAAACGAAGTTTCGTGGAAGGGGGGTGTTGTCAAAAAATATTTAGAGGTCGCGAATCAAAATTGAAGGTTTCCCATTTGATTAGCATTGAAAAAAATGTTTTTCTCATTATTAGTGTTACCATTCCGCGAATGTTGATATCGCGATATTTTCCAAGTGGGTTCTCATAGGAAATATGATACTTTACAATAAAGTTCATTGAGCCATGTCCGCAAATTCAACCGTTTCAGCGGTATCATTATTTCAAGTGTATATTGTATGAAAATATCTATTCAAACGGCTGTAACGGCTAAGTTATTAGATATATCGAAAAAAATTCAAATGAGAACTTTGTAGAGAAAGTAATTTGCTACAAAAAAGTCTTATAAGCCGAGCCCGAAAATTCAACTCTTTCTCAGCTATAGGTGGATGAAGTAAAATGAATAATTTTTTTTTTGTTTAAAAAAAATCTATTTATTTTGCTTCATCCATCTGTAGCTGAGAAAGAGTTGAATTTTCGGGCTCGGCTTATAAGACTTTTTTGTAGCAAATTACTTTCTCTACAAAGTTCTCATTTGAATTTTTTTCGATATATCTAATAGCTTAGGCGTTACAGCCGTTTGAATATATATTTTGCACAATATTCACTTCAAATAATGATGCCGCTGAAACGGTTGAATTTATGGCCATGGCTCAATGAACTTTATTGTAAAGTATCATATTTCCTATGAGAACCCACTTGGAAAATATCGCGATATCAAAATTCGCGGAATGGTAACACTAATAATGAGAAAAACATTTTTTTCAATGTTAATCAAATGGGAAACCTTCAATTTTGATTCGCGACCTCTAAATATTTTTTGACAACACGAAACTTCGTTTTTGGGTGCCAACTAAAGGTTTTCGGGCACGATGGGTCAAAAACAAAAAAGTTGCCCTGAAACGAATCACCCTAATATATATATATATATATATATATATATATACACACACACACATATACATATAGAGGTAAATGAGATTGTAGGAGCATTAAAATAATAACAGAAAACGTAGGGAGGGCGAGATACGGAAAGTAGGAGAACGGAAAAGAAGCGCGGCACAGGGGATGTGCTCGTGTCCCGAGAAGTACCAACTCCTGTAGAGTCGTATACATAGCGGTCCTTACGCGCATATACGTCGAATAGAACGAAAGTACCAACCGAAATATTATGTTTCGGCAAACACACGAGAGTAGAATACAAATACGTGGCTCGCGGTACTGCACACCGAGAGAGGGCAGGAATATGCTCTCGAGACAAAACTCCGGAGCGCGGACTTTCCGAGAGTCTCTCCGGGCCCGGAGGGTGGCCCGGGTCTACTCGCTCGCGCGGGCTCCTCCTCAGTGAAAACCCTTTCCCTCGGCACGAGGGACCGCCGCGCGACTCCAACTGTATACTCGACGTGTTGACGCTCTCAATCGCGTTCGCTCTTGAGGAGAGTCCTCTCTCGCTCCTCCGCGGCGCTGCTTTTGCCGTTGGCTCTCTTCGCGTGGATAAATACGCGTACGATCCAACTTATTTTCCATATCTGTGCGTACGGTACATACGGGCAGCTTGAAAAGTGACTCGGGTCTCGCCCGCCCAAATTCAAGCGCGCTTTTTAATTATCGCGGTGTGGATATATATATATATATATATATATATATATATATATATATATATATATATATATACCATTTTTTTATCACAACGGATCTTGCCGAAAACGAAAATGTTACCGAGGGCCCGAATTTTTCAAGCCTTTGTTTGTCCTGTCAGATAAAGGAGGAGGACTTTCCATTTGAAAGTGTATAGGGAGTTTCCGTCGATTAATCGTACTCCGAGGGTAATTATTTAATAATAATATATTAAGGCCTTTGGCCACTCTAGAGGCCGGAAAAATAGGCTTTTTGAGGATTTCTTTTTCAGAAAAACTACAAAATAAATCGAGATTACAAAAAAGGGCATTTATCATACATATCAGTGACTGTATACAATAATTTTTTTGAAGCGATTAATTTCAAAATGGCGGCTGTGCAGCGTTTATCTCAAAACTGCATTTTTTAAGTTGGCCGGAAACATAACTCAGACAATTTTCAACCGATTCACTTGAAATGTTGAATATATCTTAAAAAATACATTGTCTATGGAAGTACGTAAGATTTTTTTTTTACATTGCATAGTTCATTTGTTATTAACAATTATCTGACGAAATTCCTTTTCTAATATTGTACGAAAAGGAATATTGTACGGAAGCCCATTGTAACCCCCATCAATAAACATTACATACATACATCTGACGAAATTTTTCACTTTCCAAAAATTTTCATAAAAAATCGTCAGATAATTGTTAATAACAAATGAACTATGCAATATTAAAAAAAAATTCTACGTACTTTCATAGAAAATGTATTTTTCAAGATATATTCAACATTTTAAGTAAATCGGTTGAAAACTGTCTGAGTTATGTTTCCAGCCAGCTTAAAAAATGCAATTTTGATATAAACGCCGCACAGCCGCCATTTTGAAATTAATCGCTTCAAAGAAATTTATGTATACAGTCACTTATATGTATGATAAACACCCTTTTTTAATCTCGATTTATTTCGTAGTGTTTCTGAAAAAAAAATCCCCAAAAAGCCTATTTTTCGGCCTCTAGAGTGGCCTAAGGCCTTAAGCCGATTGGGTAGAAACTTGGTAGAAATATTGATAATGTTGGTACCTTCTACTTGACGAGAATTGTTTTTGAAAAATTGAAAAAAAAAACTACTTTTTTAATCCACATTTTACATAAATATTCCGTGTACACTCAGAAAAAAGATTTATTAAGGACAAAGAATTTTGTCTCCCGGCGAATAAGTTTTCTTATTCGTATGTCGGCCTACTACGATTGTATTAACAGCTAAGAACATTTTTTATTTAACTTTATGTTTAAGATTTACTAAGAATTTTTCTTAACATCTAATACGATATATAAGTTAGAAGAAATAGGTCTTTTATGTCCGACAAATAGAGTTTTTCTTAACATCTAATAGGATTCTTCATAATCCCCCAGCTGGTTTTCTTCGAGGAATTGTGTCATTTCGTCCGTCATTATTTTTTCACTTGATCGTTTTTTTCTCACTTAATATTCTTACTTACACTCAAATCATTCCTCACTGTCGAGTTTCTCACTTCCGAAACGCAACACTGACACTTGTGCCAAAAGCATTGGCATAGGAAGAAGCTACATGGTAAGCGTATGCGTGAGCTACATCTGACGACCGGCCTGCTGTCGGGCCCGTCGCGTTGAAGGGCAAAGTGCGCATGCGCGCATTAGTATCATAGTCGCGAAATAAGAAGTTTTCGTGATTGGAAAGTAGTATTTATTTGATTTGAGGAAATATTTATTCAAATTTTCTATTTTAAATATGGCTTTTAATTGATGTGAAAAATCGGCACGTAAAGAAACATATTTAGTGACGCCGAATAAATTCTGTGGTTACAATCACATAAAAATTGTCTCCATACGAGTAAACGTTTATTCATTTCTAAGAAATTATGTTCTAATGTGCCAATTTATTGAAACATAATAAATCTTTTTTCTAAGTGTGATGTTGATTTTTTTTGTAAATGCGTGCCATTTTCTTAAATTTGCATTCTCTTCATTTTAATTACCGTCACATAGAAACTATACATGTTCTAACTGAAAAAATGTTTGAACTTTTTTGCAAATCAAAGTCTACGGGAATCTACACTGCACGCCGATTCGCAACTCACGTCATTTTGATGAATTAATTTTTAAAAATTGTTTTGTATATTAAAATATACTATCAAAGCATACCTGAAGTTTGATAATTGTAGAATAATTATTTCTTAGTTTAATAAATCCCTTAATATTTCTTTTTTTTCTGTCTAAATCCCGCCTCAACTTTTACAGTGTTTACTCAAAAATAAAATGCAAAATATACAACAACGAAAAGACAATATACATAAGTATACAATTTTTAATCCAGCAGAAATAAAATATACAAACCAACATAAGTCCTGAAATCGTTTGTTCTGATTTTTTAAATTGGACATTGAGGTTTTAAAAAGAAAATATAAGAACGTTAAACGTGTCGAACGGGACTAGAAAGGCGAAGATTGAATGTTCGTGCGACGCGATATATGCTCGCGGGTACCAAAATTACTTCGCTCATACGCGGATCCTACTGAATCGCGCGGCCTACCTTCTTATTAGTATTTTGGTCGTATTAATTGCTACGGCGTCTGTCGCGCTACCTCCTAACCTCCTCCTTGCCCCGTATATACCATTGTACTAGATTCACTCAAGACGAGCTCGCGAGCGCGCCCGTGCTCTCTTCGCTTCGATTCCGCATGCGGCCCACGCGCTCCACCGCATTCCCCGTTTCTTGCTTCCCTGCGTTTCTCTCATCCCCGGGACTCGCGGGATCCTCAGCCTCGCCAAAGGAACGAGAGAGAGACAGAAAGAGAGAGAGAGAGAGAGAGAGAGAGAGAGAGAGAGAGAGGGAGGGAGACTCGCTCGTTTCATCCTTGGAAGCCGAGCATTGCATTATTAAGTTTGATCCGCGCATTCCAATGAGCATCCGATCTCGAATAATGCTGCCAGATTTTATTGTCCCCCGTGCGAGGAGAACGATCGCCCCCCCTGCCCCCGACAAGAACGAATCTCGTCTGCCATCTCTCCTGTAATCTTCGTATATGCGTACACATATATCTCGGTATAAATATATATGTGTACGAATATATATATATATATATATATATATATATATATATATATATATATATATATATATATATATATATAAGCGGATGTACGGGTGGGGGGAAAAATGTCGAACGATCGATATGCCGATGGGCCAAAATGTCGAATTCGAAAATGACGAATGTTCGAATATAGATAGATCAATCTTACTAGAGTCTGTGAAGTCGAAAATAACAATTACGAATATGAAAATCTCGGAAGTTGATAAATAGCGAAAAACAAAAATCAGATTTAATAAAATATCGAAAAACATAAAATCGATGGGCCTGTATGCATAACACCAAATAATTCGAGACGACAATTCTCCGAATTAAAAAAATGGCGATGGTTCACAATGCAGAAAATCATTAAAGCGAACGGCCAAAAAGTTGAGTGGTTGAAAACGCGGAGGATCAAAATGTAGAACGGCCCGAATGGCGAATCGAGCAATACGTCACTTGCGCCTCAGAGTGAAACTGCGAGATGGCGTTGGCGGTCTGTAGGCTAAAATATCGTAAGACAGTCGTCCCACGTGACGGGCCCCACCACGTTCGCCATTTTGGCCGTTCGACCTTTCGGCATTCGACATTTCGGGCCATCGACATTTTGCGTTTCGATATATTGCTTTTCGCCATAGACGGTATTACGCATATTCGGCACTCGCTATTTTCTGTTTCGGAGATATGGGTGTTCTCCATTTTTCGATTCTATATTTTTATGTTCCGAATTGCAGACAATCTGAATATTCGTTTTCGAATAAATTATCTCTCTAATAAATAATGGTTCGATTTATAGTCATTCGATTTTTTTTATCAGTCGAACGATAAAATTTCGAATGATTTAACCTTCGTTATTTTGAGAGTTCATAATTCTGTCGTTTCGAAATGTTTGTCGTTCTATATTTGGTCATTCGACATTTTTACCCCCACCCGGATGTACTACGTACGTAATAATTCTTATTGCTCGGTACGTCACGCCTGTGGAACCTGACACTGGCAGAGCAGTATAAAAAAAAACCTCGAGAAAATTGCTATCTCCTCCATATAGTTCGTTCAAATAACGCAGACTATTTCCCGTAACGTGTACGCGTTAATAAAAATGAATTAAAAAGCACAAAAATAATATGTCATCATTCATTTCCTCGAAAATATTTTAGGAACTGGCGAACAGAACTGGCCTTGCACATGAATTACCTTTTTACAGGAGAGGTCGAAAATCAAAATAACCAAATGGAGATGAGGTGAAATTGTTGAGTTTTATTATCGAAGGCACTATCAAAATATAAGCCTGGACCTGGCTCCAGTTTGAGGGATTATATACTGTTGGAGTTTTCGAAAAATCGATTAAAAAAATCGTAATGTAGATATGTTTAAGAACACACACAGCAAATTTTATGTCAATCCGGCCAATATTCACGAAGTGACACGCACATTTGTAATGACGCGTCCGAGCGTTCGAAAGTGATTATGAAACGTTAAACGCGTTTTTCTCAAAACTGTGTTTTCAAAGTAGGTGAGCAAGATTTGTCGGAAACGGCTGAACCGATCAGTCTCAAATTTTAACACAATCTTTGCGAGAATATTTTTATAGTAATTGATGGAAGGTTCTTTCTCACCGATAAATATTGTCCATTTTATAAACAATTTAAGGCCTACATATTTCTCAAAAATCGATTTTTTTAGACGCCGCTATTTTGTCAAAAATTATTATTTTGCTTATTCCTTCGATTGATTACAAGATATTCCATTATGTTAACGAAGTTTTTTCATTTTAGATGATCCAGTCCAGAGATATCGTGCTCACCGCAAGACGCCTTTTTTTAGAGGTGCTCCCGGAGATCGGCTATAGCAGCTTTTAAAATAATTATTTTTACAAATAAAAAATGTTAAAATACAGTTAAAAGTTACTATAATATGTGTACAAATTTTTACGTTAATAGATTTAAAGGTCTTCTCAAGAAAAAATCTTGAAAAATCGATCTTTTTGCCCCCCCCCCCCCCCCGTATATAACCCCTTAATAAAAACACTAACTAGCATTTGTTTACTTTTATTTCGGACAAGCCCGGTTTTGAATGAGAATGGTGGACAACTCCGCTTTTGAATGAAAATCTTGAAAAAACTGGTTATGAAATGAAACGGATATCAAGGACTGGTTATGACATAACGGGTAAGGTTGTATTAAATAAAAACTGGTTATGGAATAAAACAGATTCTTTGTACTGAACAGAAATTTGTTCTTTCTTATCAATTTAATAATCCTACACAAACTCTTTCGATTGCAAATGGAAAGGCAACGTATTTTTCATCCATTTTTCATCCACACTGACAAGGGGACAGTACGGCAGTCGGATTTTTGTAATTTTTCGTACTCATGGTACGTGAAGTTCAGAGCTCGAATATTAATATCCCAAAGCAGTTCGACGCCATATTCAGAAATTTTCGAGAAAATTGACTTTGAAGTTTTCGAGCGCACTCTTATCCCACAAAGATGCAACGATATTCGAACCGGGCTCGTGGCGTACCCGGTAGCGCTCGAGTCTAGTAATCGCAGGGTCGCTGGTTCGAGTCTCACTTCGAAATTTTTTTTTTTAATTTTTTTTTTAATTCGCATACCTCCGTCATTTAAATATCCCGATAAATTTTTGTTGTATATAATCACATATTATTATATATAATTAATATAATATATCTATATATGTTTATATATGGACAAAATCCATATATAGTTATTTATGTACAAAATTCATTATAGTTATACATAATTATATATTTTTTCATATATGATCATATATTATTTATATATAACAATAGGTGATTATTTATAAAAAAATAAATAAATAATCCCGGGATAAAAATCATAAAATCAATGCTAATTCACATATATGTAATTATAATTGTCAATGATAAATGCAAGTCTTATTTTTGATTATCTCTTGCTTGAAATTGCGAATAGGCGACGTAAAAATATCCAGTAATAATATTTACATAAACTCCCTTGTAGATTAATAGGAATATAAATAGAAGAATAAATGTTGAAATATGTGAGTTATATTCTCTGAACTTCACGTACCATGAGTACGAAAAATTACAAAAATCCGACTGCCGTACTGTCCCCTTGTGAGAAAAAAGAATCGTTGAATGTGCAAAATGCATTTTGTTGTCTCGAAATTTTGTTGTTTTAACAGTTGCTCAGACATGCTAAATAAGCTACAGTTCACACCACTATGCTATTCTACCACCAACTATACTGTTTTGTTATGCCAATCAAAAATAAAGTTGAACGTATTTAAAGATACATTTTGTTAAACCAGCTGAATTTTGGAGGGATGAACGAATTTTTTTTCAGTGCAGCCAAATCACCATAAAATTTCAAGGCGTTTAGAGCCGGATTCGATGCAAAATATTCCACGAGCTAATAAATGTGTGCCCCAAGAACACGACAAAAAAATTGTCGTAATGAGGATGAGTCCGGTTTTGTTCGCCAGCTCCTCATTTATTCTCGAGTGTCAGAGTTGTTGTTTATATTTTTTTCAGCGACGAATTCTCGATAATGGCAAGACTGCAACTTTCCTCCTCTTTATTTTGACGCGTGCATCGAGCGATAATTAGTACACGAAAGAATGTTTTGCGAACGTTGTCCGATTCCATCACGAAGGAGCGGCTCAATTGGGCCTTCGGAACGCCGTGAGGATGGCGCGCGCGTGATTTGCACTGGCGACAATGACGATCCGATCGTACAGGATGAGTTTGTTCGAGGTTTCTCGTTTTCGGAAGTGCTTATTTCTCTCTCTTTCTCGCGCACACACACAGAGACACACTTTTTCCTACGTTGCTTCAATAATACAAAAGAGTGAGCCCAGCCTCGACAAGGAGAATCGACGAAAAATCGAAGGCTCTCGGCAAACGACTTGGTACGCGATTCCGTCAACTGAAGCTTTTTCACCGTGAGATTTGGCCACGCATACATCATCCCGATGAGGCTCTCGCAAGGAAACAGGTTATCTCTCTCTCTCTCTCTCTCTCTCTCTCTCTCTCTCTCTCTCTCTTTCTCTCTTTCTCTCTCTCGCTTGTTAGCGCTTCTCTCCAGCGCATCCAGCGCATAAGATGTACACAAACACAAATCTGAACAGAGTTTGGTTTGCCCATACCAAGGATCTTGATCCCTACTGCAACTTCTTATACCGTTTTTTTTCTCCAACCATCCCACTTGGCAGCCTCTCGTTCTCAATCTCGTATATATACACCCTTCGTATGCACGTTCTCTCCGTCTTCCAATAAGGTTTAATTATTCCAGCGGTAGCCGATGTTCTCGGGCATGTTGGATCGCGTTACGAGTGCTCCTATCAATAACAAAAATAACAAGTAGGTTGAAGCTATGGGAAGAACGCTAAAAATCAATAGGGTAGAGCCACCAAAGAGTGCGCGCTACCAACGAGTACGTAGTGCTTTTAATTGTTTGTTGTCAGTGGCATATGTCATGTCAAGGTGTTGGACAACAACTCGCTTCGTTAAAGTAGTTCTGTAAGGGGGCTCTGAAAGGAATGTAGGGAACTCTGGAAGGATTGTGAATGATGGAAGGAATAAAGGAGAGGATGGTAAAAGAAGAAGGCCCCCGTGCCTCAGGAATACATACATAAAGAAAAAAATACATACGTGCAGTGATTTCACTGCATTTAAATTTTATTATTCAAGTATTCAATATTAATTATGGGATAAAGCTGCGAAAAAATCATATACACAAGTATCACGAAAGCATCACACAGTATATGAATTGAGTGGTCTTAATTTGATAATTTTTACATAAACACGTATTGCAATTATCAATTTCTGAAATAAACTTAATACTTATGATCAGTAATTTTAATACACACCCGTATATTGATATTGGCAAATGGTTCTTGAATTTAATATATACTTGTATATTGATATCAGCAAAAGGTTCTTGATTTCAATATACTTGGATGTGATTATTTCTTTACACGTGCATTATTTTTCAAACGCACAAGTATATTAATATTACGGAACTACACTTTCATTTTTAAAATAACCTGTTTTGGATTTTCAAAATCGTATCTGAAATTTCATAAGCGGTATCCGCATAAAAACTTCCTACACTTGTATATTAATTTTCATACAGAAATTTTTTACAGTGTATAGTAACATCCAATGCCTATACGATGCTGTTGGTTGTACATTTTTGACAGAGCTTGTACCCTCTATATGTCCCACACATTCGTACCTCATGCATAGATAGGTCTCATACTCGTATAGAGAGCGGCGCTGTAATCGTGGCAACATCGCGATTTTCCTGCTGTCATAGCGTTCAGCTTCCTACGATCCGTCTTTCGCGAAATATTTTATATAAATAAAAAAAAGCGTGAAAATGTCAACCCAAATGGGATACAAAGAAAAGTTTACAAGAAAAAAGGCGCTTGCTAAAAGACTGAAAGCTGTGACAGCCATGTGTCAAGCAAATGCGGCTAAACGCGATGAGAATAACCATAACCTCAACGATCAGCAACAAAAATTCGCTGTCGAAGGACGTCGGATTGTGGATTTACAACATCTTGCCGACAGTTTAAATTGTATTCGCTGTAACAAAGACAAATACATACATAAATACATGCATAAATTGAACAAATTAAATTTGTTTGCAGAATAAATTTATTTCACATCCGTCTCAGAATTACTAGAACTCGGGAAAAAAACACGCTTTGAGTTCCCAGACCACGCGCCGATCAGCTGGCTGCAGCGTACACTGTTGCCATTCCGTTACAGATGATTGGGCCCGAGTTCGGTGTGGAATAAAATTACCACTTTTCATAAGTCGACATCTCCGAAACTAAACGGTCAAAGTTTGTCATTTTTTTTAGAATCAATCCCACAATAGTACCGCGTACACGTGTGTTTTTATTTTGAAATCCTAAGATCCGTTTAGAACCTATATCGAGAAATGCGAGCAAACTCCTATCGGTTTACGTGTTAGGTATAGGGATCACGTACAAAAATACCCATATTCAATTGCAATTATCTCATTAACTAAACGGTGAATCGAAGTGAATTTTCGGGCATCAGTCCATGAAAGTCATATCTACACCATACTTAGATTTCAGCCAATTCCTAAGATTTTATCAGAACTACAGAACTTAAAGTTTTTATTTCCAATTTTATGACTAATAATAGATTTTTTATGTGTTTGATTTTATTTTGTAACATTTTTCAACACGTTTTGTAAGGTTTACGATTAATTTGCAACCAACGAATGTTATTATACTTGACATTTGTGATCCAAATTTTGTTTTTATTGAGAGGTTATGTCGCCGTTTTGCTTGCTTACGAAAATTATAGTGACCATAGACTAAAAACACGTATTTGATGAGAGTACACACCCAAAGAGTGTCCACTATTACCAACTATTCCTTACCACTACTCCGCTCTCATGCGCACTCTTATCTTCTATGAAAGGTTCTCACTGCGTACTCTGTGCAACACACCACTCTAAGAGAACGGACGCGACGCAATATTTTTCGAGATTGTTACTTAAGGCCGGAGCCTGAATAGAAGATCCAAAAAAGCGTTACAGGAATTTTATCAGCAGAAAAAAACAAGTGATCCCAGTAAACATTGAGGTATCTTTTCATGTATATTTAAAATGTTCAACATAAAACAATAAATCACCGTAGCTTTGTCAGCCTATTCCATGTGCATCTTGCCACTGCAGTTCCCAATCGGCGGGAAAGATGCAGCTCGTAATTCTTGACAGAAACAAAAAATCCAACGAAATTTTCAATTGTCATATATTTTTCTTCTGGGTGAACTAAGAAAAAGCTGAAGAAATCGTGAAAATATAACTTTTCTTACGTCCGAAAAAAAATGTGTTAAAAAGAAGAACTTTAACGTGTTATAAAAATTATTTTACAAGACTTTTTGACGACTTTTTAGTTCACTTAGAAGAGATTTTCATACAGAAGAAAATAAACTTTGGTTTGCTTCGATAGGTCGTTCAGTTTTTTTTCTATCACGCCCGCCAATTTGGACAAATCGTGAAAATGAAAACTGGAGAAGACACGTTTCAAAGTTTTCAATAGGAGGAAACGTTAAGATCAGCATCTCCGCTTTTGGCCTTGTATCTTCGAAAATATTTACAATTGGCCTCTGGAACTTTGTAAATATATTCTTGGATAGTATATTTATCGATTTAAGCCATAAAAAAACGATTTTTCGGAACTTCTAATTCAGGCTCCGGCCTGATTTATAATTAAAATAATGTTCCTGAATACCCAAAGCTTAAGGGGCCAGTCTACTTTGAAAATTTCAAAAAATCGAAAGCAAGCAAGACTTGAAGAAATCGACGATGATGAGCAATCAGAAGGGATTTTGTACGGTGCAGGAATTGCCGATTGAGTTTAGGTAAGAGTTTTTCATAGTATAAACTTCAAACGCGTTTTTCTCGAAACAACGTTTTCAAAATCTAGCTCCATCGTATCTCTAAAACTAATAAACCGATTCTCTTGAAATTTGAACCATATATTGTAAACATGATTCACAACAAGATGACCCTCGATGGTTTTAAAATTTTGATTTTTTCCTCTTTTTGGCGAAAAACTGCGAAAAAACGCGTTTTTTTTTACTTTTTTCGTTTTTCATCTGCCATTTTTTTATTTTTTGATAAAACTTTATATCCGATGGTCATTTTGTAGCTGGTGTCATACTGAAGATAATGGACTTTGATTTTTTTGTTTCTGATAAGCTGTTGCCGAGTTGTGATGGAGCTACCTAGCCCAATCTATTTTTGAGGCGTTACGTTAAACTATAGTTTTCGTACTTAAGAATGAATGAAAATAAATTAAAATTTTTTTTAAATTTATTTCACGACTTTATTTATCAAGCCCAACAACTTTTATATTCATATCTTTTATAAAATCCTTTTAAAAAATGGCGAAAATAGCCTTTTTCGTGGCTCCAAAGTGGACTGGCCCCTTAATTTGAATAAGAAGTACAAAGTGTATGGTCAAAATTGATTTTTCTGTGAATAAAAGTTTATAAAGTGTGTACTCGTTGCTGGCTTTACCCTAGACCCCGAGCTTTCGAAGCGTGTATCCTCGTGAGTAATATACGAGTTGTACTTGCACGAAAGACAGTGTCACATATACGTGGATGCGAAGTTAGACGGTTACTCACTTCTTGCCGTTCTCATCATGAAAGACTGCCGTCCTCAACGGATCCCCCCCTAACGTATGTACCCTGGAATTAATTACTCTCATTCTCTTTCTCGCTCTCGATGGTTTGTACATACTCTTCCGGCGAGTGACTCGCCGTACCCGTATATACTCTATACTCATGTACGCTATGCCGCGCAAATGCACCTACATAATATTCGTGTGTACACATAGGCCGGTGAGGGTATACGTATATACGCTTATAGTGCAAACACGATTGGCACGATTGGCAAACTCTCCGGTGGTTTTTCGATGGGACCCCCCCCTACCCTCTCAACGGTGCACATTCGATATATCCCCCCCCCCCCCCCGGGCTCATCTTGTACAGGGCATATCGAGAGCGAGGACACGCGTCCTCGCTTGTCGAGACCCGAGAATTTTATCGCGACAACGGATCGCCTGTGTTTTCATTACCATTTCATCTGCTGTCGCGATGAAACGCGGCCGTTTGGTTCCGATGTATGTATATATACATGTACACGACATTTGTTCTCTCTCTCTCTCTCTCTCTCTCTCTCTCTCTCTCTCTCTCTCTTCGTCTCTCTCTTTATATCCCTTTTTCATTCGTCCGAAAAAGCAAATTGATTTATTGGCCCAAATCCGAACGGGAACTTTATATATTACGCATCGGCGCATAGAAATATATTTATATGCAACGCCCATATATGATGTATAATATATTCTTAGGGGAAGTAGGGGCAAGATGATAACGCTAAGGTCATTTAAAAAAAACAACACATATATGAGTCAGTCAACTTTAATTATTCTTTTAAAGTAATCAACATTTATTAACGGGCTATCCAGTCTGACACTTTCAAAAGATCGATTTTTTTTGCTTTTTTCGACAGTTTATACTTTCAAGAATATGAGATGAGATTTTTATACTTTCAAGAATATGAAATGAGATTTATCAAATTTGCTGACATTGTAACTCAAAGAGCAATTATCCGATTGACTTGAAATTTGAACTGAGTACTCTTGGATATATTTACTCTACAATGACGTAGGATATTTTTGATTGGATTAAAATTGACGATTTGGCATTGAAAAAAAAACGACCATTTTATAGGCAAGAAAACAGACTTTTTTCATAACTACGCTGTTTTGTTAGATTTTGATATTTTTCGAAAATCCTATGTCATTGTACAGGAAATACCTTCCAGTTTAACGAGATTTTTTCCTTTTTCGATTTCAGCTACTCAAGCGGCCGGAATCATGTCAGCAGTGGAGGAACTTTTTTTTGGCGCCTCCGAAGGCAGCACAAAGTCGCTTGGATCTCAATATTTTTCTATGAATAAATTATGTAATATAGGTCAAACATAGCCAAATATATTTTTAGTTTTTCGAAACATTTAATTGAGTATTTTTCTTCCAAAAAATTCCCGAAAATCACCCAAATTTTTAGCTTTCACACTGGTGAAGCCCCTTAATCGCTTAATTGTGGAAGCGAAAAATCAGTCTTTCTGATTGCTACCATACGATATATATTTTTAATTAAACTTTTATTTTTCCTTGCCCCGTATGCAGAGCAAGATGAAACAGCGCTGGAAGAATTATGGGAGACGAATAGTTGGCATCTCTAGCATATAAAAGTGGTTTCATTCTCAATACCAATAATTTCATAAACCAATCGTCTAAGTTCTGTAGCATTTAGTCCGAATAATCTTGCTTCCATATAATTTTAATCGTTTATAAGTTCTTTTTCTTCCCCTGGTAGAAACACCAGTTGAAGAGGAACCAAAGGCTTTACTAGTTTCATTTCACCCTTTCGAATGTAAATAGTGATACTTTGTAAAATATTGCGACTTCACGATAGCTTGTATTCATTTTGCCCATTAGATGGTTGACGAATTAACAAAAAATCACACAATACCTTAAAAAATTCGGACCAACCGTTCTTATTATATTAAGGGGCCAGTCCACTTTGGAGCCACGAAAAAAGGCTATTTTCGCGATTTTTTTTTAGAATTTTATAAAAGATATGAATATAAAAGTTATTGGGCTTGATAAATAAAGTCTTGAAATACATAAACCAAAATGGTTTAATTCATTTTTATTCATTTTTAAGTATAAAAACTACAGTTTAGCGTAACGCCTCAAAAATAGGTGGGCTAGGTAGCTCCATCACAATTCGGCAACGGCTTGTCTGAAACAAAAAAATCAAAGTCCATCAGATTCGGTATAACACCAGCTACAAAATGATCCTCGGATATAAAGTTTTATCAAAAAATAAAAAAATGGCAGATGCAAAACGAAAAAAGTTTAAAAAACGCGTTTTTTCGCAGTTTTTCGCAAAAAAAAGAGTAAAAATCAAAACTTTAAAACCATCGAGGGTCATCTTGTTGCGAATCATGTTTACAATATGTGGTTCAAATTTCAAGAAAATCGGTTTATTAGTTTTAGAGATACGATGGAGCTAGATTTTGAAAACGTTGTTTCGAGAAAAACGCGTATGAAGTTTATACTATGAAAAACTCTTACCTAAACTTAAGGCGTTACCCCCACTTGTAGCGCAAAAAAAAGGCCTTTTTCATGATTTTTTTAAAAGAAAACTACAAAACTTTTTTAATCGATCAATATACCATCTTAAAGAACACATCTTGAAGAACTTTCAGTAATTTTTTTATTGAAAAATATTACATTGTTTAGTGGCAAATGGCCGTCAATGAAACAATGTTTTTATATATACGGTTTGCGGTGACCAACATTGCGGCGAAGTGGATCATCTGAAAAAAAAATGCGGATGGATTTAGTCAAATATAAGTATAAACTAGTCTTTAATCGAAGGATTTTAAAAAATATTCATTTTTCACAAAATCGCGGACAGTCAAAGTTAATGGTTCGATTTTAACGAAAAAAAAACGGCCGTTTTTTGGCTATAAAACGGCCATTTTTTTCGAAAAAAAAAATCGAACGATTAAAGACTACATTTTTATGTATTAAATAAGCCTGCAAAATTTCAAGAAGATCGGTTCATTAGTGTTCGAGTAATCTTGGTCACCGACTTCAGAAATGCCATTTTGAGAAAAACGCGTTTAAGGAGGTACACCAGCTTCATACAATGTTGCCATGCTAAACCATGGTAAAATTTCAAAATGGTGATAGATCAATAAAATTTGGTGAATATATTCTTTAGTATTATATATGTCAATACAATTTTTTTCAGATTTTTTCATTGTGCCGTTATCGAGTAATTGAACATTGAAGTTCACGTGTATAAGCATAGCGTTTTTATAGATATAGGTATATATTCCGGGTATAAGAATAAACGCTTGTGAATTATTTGTAAGAAAACGGCACAACCAAAAAATCTGAAAAAATTTGTATCTACATGAATAATACTAAAGAATATATTCACCAAATTTGATTGATCTATCAC
Organism: Ophion slaviceki; assembly: GCA_944452715.1. Lineage (NCBI taxonomy): Eukaryota > Metazoa > Arthropoda > Insecta > Hymenoptera > Ichneumonidae > Ophion > Ophion slaviceki. The sequence goes on along the minus strand of OX101793.1, from coordinate 26,041,018 downwards.
CATTTTGCTGAAGCTGGTGTACCTCCTTAAAGTTTCAATTTCAGTTTACACGAAGAAATTTTTTTTTTTTTTGTAAACTTACATAGAGTCATCTATTCCGGGCATAAAAAAAAACTGCACTTCAAATTGCACTTCAAAAAAATGCAATAAAAAAAATCGATTTTTTCAAAATCGCAGGTGGGGGTAACCCCTTAATCGGCAATTTCTGCACCGTACAAAATCCCTTCTGATTGCTCATCATCGTCGATTTCTTCGAGTCTTGCTGGCTTTCGATTTTTTTTGAAATTTTCAAAGTGGACTGGCCCCTTAATAATCAGTACTTTCATTGTGTTTACTTACTTGTCTCTGATCAATATCAGCAACTCAAATGAAGTAAAATGATGGTAAACTTTACCGAAAGTTAGATCATTTTCTCAAAAAATCGATACTGTTTTCTCAAAACATCGATACTGTTGTCTCACTCGAGTGATTCTCACTTATGACTCATTTTGCCCCGCGTATTCGTCTTACCCCGAGTTCTCCTGTATATCCAAGACCACACCATTTAGCCGCAAATTCGTCATTAACGAAATATCGTTAATCGCGTAGATGCGAAAACTCACGAAGCTCGTTAGCCCATTATAAAAATCGACGGACGTATGCTCGCAGCCTATCTCGTTACCGTACCGATCCACGAATCGGCCCAATTATTTCTCCGCCTCTCTCACACTTCACGTGCACGCACACATTTCCGCATATATATTTATAAGTACACGCATAAATATCGCCGGTACAAAATTGCACCGATCGGCAAAGGCGATCGCGATAAATCGCGCCAGGTGCTACGTCCTGGGGATCAACGGTAAAACGCACCGTGTACAGCGTAATATTTCCGAGTGATGAATTTGGCGTTCTTTTTTTTCAGAAAACAAAGTATATCCAGGGCCTCGTGAGTTTCGTATGAATACGTACAGGTATAGGGGAACTCGGGGCAAAACGAATACGCGGGGTAAGATGAATCATGAGCCTAGCTACTAAACAGTGTGTGCGAGCACAGTGCGCCGGTGGGCGTTTGGTGGGACGGCGGAGAGGTGAATGAGTATGAAAGTATCAACTGTGGCGGAAGCGGGCGTCTCGAGTGAGAAAACAAAATCGATTTTTTGACAAAACAATGTAATTTTTGGTAAAGTTTATCATCGTTTCAGTTTGTTTGGGTTGCTGATATTGATTACAGACAGGTAAGTAAACACAATTAAAGTACTAATTAATAATATAATAACAACGGTTTGTCAGAAATTTTCAAGGTTATTGTGCGATCAATTTTTATATTGCATTTTTTTTAAGTATAAGTATCTGAGAATAGATGGCTCTATGAGTATAGGAATAGATGACTCTATGTAAGTTTACAAAAAAAAATATTTTCTTCGTGTAAACTGAAATTGAAACTTTAAACGCGTTTTTCTCAAAATGGCATTTCTGAAGTCGGTGACCAAGATTACTCGAACACTAATGAACCGATCTTCTTGAAATTTTGCAGGCTTATTTAATACATAAAAATGTAGTCTTTAATCGTTCGATTTTTTTTTCGTTAAAATCGAACCATTAACTTTGACTGTCCGCCATTTTGTGAAAAATGAATATTTTTTAAAATCCTTCGATTAAAGACTAGTTTATACTTATATTTGACTAAATCCATCCGCATTTTTTTTTCAGATAATCCATTTCGCCGCAATGTTGGTCACCGCAAACCGTGTATATAAAAACATTATTTCATTGACGGCCATTTGCCACTAAACAATGTAATATTTTTCAATAAAAAAATTACTGAAAGTTCTTCAAGATGTGTTCTTTAAGATGGTATATTGATCGATTAAAAAAGTTTTGTAGTATTCTTTTAAAAAATTCATGAAAAAGGCCTTTTTTGCGCTACAAGTGGGGGTAACGCCTTAATTCGTTAACTGTCTAATGGGGCAAGATGAATACAACCTATCGCAAAGCCGAACTATTTTACAACGTACCACTATTTACGTCAGATAGGGTGAAATGAAACTGGTGAAGTCTTTGGTTCCTCTTCAACCGGTGTTTCTACCAGGGGAAGAAAAAGAACTTACAAATGATCAAAACGATATGGAAGCAAAATTATTCGGACTAATCCTAGAGAACTTGGACGATTGGCTTATCAAATTGCTGGTATTGAGAATGAAACCACTTTTATATGCGAAAGATGCCAACAATTCGTGTCCCATCATTATCCCAGCGCTGTTTCACCTTGCCTCGCATACGGGGTAAGATGGCAAAAATAAAAGTTTAATTAAAAATATATATTGTATGGTAACAATGCGAAAGACTGCTTTTTTGCTTCCAAAATCAAAAGATTAATAAATGTTGATTAGTTTAAAAAATAATTACAGATGACTGACTAATATACAGTTGCATGCAAAAGTGTCCGGCCAAAGATAATCTTATGATTAAGTAAAGTTTAAAAGATGCAAAATGGGAACACAAATATATCATCGTAAAGTTCTTTCGTTATGCAATCAGAATATGTAATTAAAAAATTGTTCATAACGATTAACAATTATTTGTAAGAAAAATAATACGTTTTGCTGCTTCATAAATGTCCGGCCAAAGTTTTACGTGAAATAGCAAAAATGTTGGCGATTGGAAAATTGACTGTTAACGATATAATAAATAAATTCAAGACTACAGGTACTCTAGAAGATAAATACTGCCCTGGGAGACCTAGGAAAACAACTAATCGTGTCGATAAAGTGATCAAAAGAAAGGCTGTCGCAGACGTAAAAAAGAATGCTACCACCATCGCACGTGAATTACGCGAAGAAATTTTGGATGACATTAGCCAACGTACTGTTTCACGTAAACTGACAGAAGTGGGACTTTTCGAACGTGTTGGAGTTAAACAACCGCTCAACAGTAAAAAAAAATAAGAAGGCCAGATTAGAATTCGCGAAAAAATTCCAGAGCTGAACTGTTGAAGATTGGAAGAAAGTGCTGTTCTCAGACGAAACTAAAATTAATGTGTTTGGAAATGAAGGGAGAAGATACGTTCGACGACCAAAAGGAACTAGAAATTATTCGCGATATCAAACACCAACTGTGAAACACGGTGGAGGTAGCATTATGCTATGGGGTGCATTCTCTTGGAAAGGCGTCGGTCCAATCTTTAAAATTGAAGGCACTATGAACTCTGCTATGTATAGAGATGTTATATTAAAAGAAATGCTGCCTTATGCGCGTCAGAATATGCCACGAGGATGGATTTTTCAGCAAGATAATGATCCAAAACATCGATCACAGCTCTTCCAGCAGGTTTTTAGCAAGAAAAACATTCGAGTTTTAGAGTGGCCGAGTCAATCTCCGGACTTGAATCCCATAGAACATTTATGGCAAGAGTTAAGGGGTTACCCCCACATGCGATTTTGAAAAAATCGATTTTCTTTTTATTGCATTTTTTTTAAGTATAAGTATCCGGGCGCATACTTCTGTATGGGCCCGTAATAGATGACTCTATGCAAGTTTACAAAAAAAAATATTTTCTTCGTGTAAACTGAAATTGAAACTTTAAACACGTTTTTCTCAAAATGGCATTTCTGAAGTCGGTGACCAAGATTACTCGAACACTAATGAACCGATCTTCTTGAAATTTTGCAGGCTTATTTAAAACATAAAAATGTAGTCTTTAATCGTTCGATTTTTTTTTTCGAAAAAAAATGGCCGTTTTATAGCCAAAAACGGCCGTTTTTTCGTTAAAATCGAACCATTAACTTTGACTGTCCGCCATTTTGTGAAAAATGAATGTTTTTTAAAATCCTTCGATTAAAGACTAGTTTATACTTATATTTGACTAAATCCATCCGCATTTTTTTTTCAGATGATCCACTTCGCCGCAATCCCAAATAGGGTTTTACAATCGGCACAGTAATGGCCCACGACTGGTTGCCAGAGAACAAACGATGGCGCGGTAATGGCTATACAAACGGGCCAGATCCGCACCATGCATGGTTGGTAATGGTAAACCAGGAATGGCTGATAAGACTGGGCCAACTATCATACGCCCATATTGGCCCAGCAACGGCTGCCGGATCTTCTGCCGGGAATGAAAAACAAAAAATTGACAAATTATGAATATAAAAATTCTAGTAGTATCTTTTTGGTTTTCTTATGCTTTACTTATGTCCATGTACATAGAATAATTGCATTAAAAACAGTTTCTGCATTGTTCAAATTTTTACCTTTCATCGGGATCGAACCTGCGCCTTTCGTTCTAGTGTCGAGCGCCCTACCCACTTAACCATTTTAACACTTACAGAACCCATCGTTTGTTCGTTCCTTACTTTTATGTCGATAATTTTATTCGTGACATTAAAGTTTACCGACAGTTTTTTTAGTCCATTTAGGCTGTAAAAATAACTCGCTCGTTTTGGGTGAAGTTCCGAAAAGCATACTCCTCTGATCGAGCTGAAATTTTGCACCGAACTTCCTCTCATTATCCTAAGAGAAACCGTTAACGGATTTTTGACGACTAGCAATAGTTTTCCATACATCGCATTGTAAAGTTTATTATTTCACGCCATACGAGCATATCTATATACCCCATAGATACCCCCCACTACTCCGGCCGCGCTGCAACCTGGCAAACAGTGCTCGCCCGTATGTGCATATCACTTGCCATGTGGGATGGCTTTGTTTGGATTTATTTAATATAGTAGAAGCGCAGTACAATAAATAACTTTCAATATCCGATATATCGAAAACTATTGCTAGTCGCCAATATCCTTTTAAAGGTTCTCTTAAAATATTGAAAAGAAGGTCGGTGCAAAATTTCAGCTTCATCAATAGGATATGCTTTTCGAAACCTTATCCCTTGTTTTTACGTGTTACAGTTTAACGACCTGCATTTGCAAAACGCCCAAAAACAAACCATCAATGGGTGGAATAGATCTGGCAAGCCGTTCATCCGCCTATGATACCAAAATGCTGATCGCCATATTATCGGTGCGATGGTATTGGCCCACCAATGGCTGGCATAGATCTGGCAAGATGTTCATCTGCCTACGATACCCCAATGCTGATCGCCATATTATCGGTGCGATAGTATTGGCCCACGAATGGCTGGCATAGATCTGGCAAGCCGTTCATCCGCCTACAGTACCCCAATGCTGGTCGACGAATTATTGGCCGATTATCAGCAAACCGTTTAATGGCTGAATGCTGGCATTTTTGTTACGACAGGCGACCCTGTATGGGATGTTGGGCACCGCAAACCGTGTATATAAAAACATTATTTCATTGACGGCCATTTGCCACTAAATAATGTAATATTTTTCAATAAAAAAATTACTGAAAGTTCTTCAAGATGTGTTCTTTAAGATGGTATATTGATCGATTAAAAAAGTTTTGTAGTTTTCTTTAAAAAAATTCATGAAAAAGGCCTTTTTTGCGCTACAAGTGGGGGTAACGCCTTAAAACTAAGAGTAGGAACTGAACATTGTGCCAATAAAGCTGCTTTGTGGAGAAAAGGTCAAGAAGCGTGGAAAATCATCTCTCAAGATAGAATCACCAAACTTATCGAATCGACGCCTCACCTCTGTGCTGCCGTGAAAGCTTCGAAGGGCATGGCCACCACGTATTGATGAAAATCTTACAATTATTACCGTTTTAAATTTTTTTTCTTGAGTTACTATATTTTTTCTTTGTATACAGTGCGTAATTCGTACTTGGCCGGATAGTTATGAAAAAGCGAAAATTGTTATTTTGGTTATAAATAATTATATATAGTTATATATAATTTTTCAATAACACGTTTTGATTGCACAATAAAAGAACTTTACGATGATACGTTTGTGTTTCCATTTTGCATCCTTCAAACGTTACTCCATCATAAAATTATCTTTGGCCGGACACTTTTGCATGCAACTGTATGTATTGTTTTGCTTGAACATGACAGCGTTATCATCTTGCCCCTACTTCCCCCACGTTTGCTCGCGTGCACACGTGAAGATACAGGAGAAGGTCCTGGCGGAGCGAAGAAAGAGAGACGTATAAAAATGAGAAGCGTAAGGATAGTTGGCTGGAAGTAGTGGCGCGTGTGTTTTGTAAGTCCGCGGTTGCCGATTTCGGATCGCGGGAGAGGATGCGCGCAAGCTGCGCCGGCTGCTCGTCCGCGTTCTTACCGTTCTCTCCACTTATTCCCCGCTATCTCCCAGGATCTCCGCGAAAAGAGAGCGAGAGAGATACAAAAAATCCCTCCCGCCCCTCTCTCTCTTCTCCTTATGCACGTGAGAGTGTAACAGATACGGGTATTAAGGTGTGTTATTATATTAGTCTCGCTATCGATCACCTCCCGAATTTATATATACAAAAATACGTGGCCCACAGGTCAAACGCGTGCTGCGCTCGCTCCTCCACCACCTCCGACTGTATACTTAAGAGCCATTACCTTAGGTACACGGCGTACAACGCGATCATACGGAACGAGGAGCAACAAATGGGGAAGAAAATAAAATAAAATAAAATAAAATAAAACGTTCCGAAAACGAGGCTCCCGAAGAAGGACGCGGGGAAAACGAGTTTCGTGGCCGTAGGGGCAGGGGATCGGCGAACCCCTTTACGGAAGCGATCCCGAGCGCAATGAGCGCGTTACTCCCGACAAGGTGATCCTTTCGTCATCGCAAGGGAGAACTATTCGGCCCTCGGATCATGATTTTTGCCAGGGGGACAATTATATCCTTGTGTGTATATATATATAG
>OX101793.1:26030235-26034069 GCA_944452715.1 Ophion slaviceki | reverse complement strand
TGAATGCCACGCCAAAAAAACAGTCCTTTTGAAGCGAACCAACTGTCGAGCCATTTTCGTACATTTTCATACGAATTGAAGCGTTGTTTAGCGAGAGTGTGTCCATACGAATTGAAGATTTAAATCAACCTTAAATCTTTAATGGCATTTTGATTACGTAAATAAACATTCAGAGTTTTTATAAGGTAATGTCATGTCACATAAGCAAATAAAAAAAATGATCATTTAATTTTAATAGCTACTGTTGGTTTTGAGGTTACAAAATCTCATCATGACAAATCATCAGGTTACAAAATCTTTCACTTACAAATTTATAAAATAAAAATAATAATAACAATAATTTCTATTATCAAATAAAATACAATCAAATCAAATTATCAAATAAAATACAATAAAATCAAATCAAATAAAAATAAAATAAAATTGGGAATAAATTTTATTTAATTTTCCTGAGGCTGATGTTTTAGAGATCCCATCTCGTTTAAAATCTATTTCGATGTGAAAAATTCTGAACTTTTCGAAGAAATACTTTCAAAACCGGGAAAAATGGGGCAAGGCCCGAAAAATCAATTTTTATACTTTGAACGTGATTTTCGTAATTTTTAAAATAACCCCGAATTTCAGCATATTTTTTTCAAAAAGTTCATGTTTTTTTCTAAAAAATCGTTTTTTTTTAAATGTTTTTAGCTATGATTGGAAAGAAGTTATGGGCGTTTTAAAATTTGGTGTTTTACAAAATTTGTAAACTGTGAGCCGCCATTACTCACAAACTATTGGATGAAAAATTCGAAAAAAATCATTGATGCTTGTTTTAATATGACCTTTCGATGACCTCAGTTTTGCTAAATTCAGACCACCCAGTACAACTTTGACACAGAATTGGTGGAATTACCCATATATATATATATATACACTACCAGCGATTTTTTATGCCATTTCGCCGATAGTTGACATAAATGAATTTATTAAACGGCATTTTGAAGGGGAGGAATTCGCCTTCAATCGATTTTTTTTTAAATTTTTCCACTATTTTTTTTACGACTAGTACCCTTTTTCGAAAACGACATTTTTTTGCCTTTTTTCCTTTTCTGGTGGACCCCGATTGCAGACAAATATTTTTTATGCGTTTCTTTGACCGGAATCATAAATCTAAAGCTTCAATTTTGTTTTTTATTTTAAAGCATCGTACGATTTTTTTTTCTAAAGATATTTTCATTTAAAAAACAGAGACAATGTGAAAAATAACGTGTACCGCGAAAACGACAAGAATTCAAAGAAAACCTCGAGATAGTAAAAGTTGAATCGGTTTTCGTTAAGATGGCGAGAATTTTTTCAGATTTTTTCGAATTTTTTTTTTCACCTTTTTTCGGTAATAAATCAGATGATTTAATTACCGGAACTCGAGAACCAAGGGGTTTGTGGTGAAATTTCGCAAGAGGAAAAAGTTGTATTTTTCTAATTTCCAAAATGGTATTTTTCTAATTTCAACGTATTTTTTTAGCGTCTAAAGAAGACCCCTTAAAACACCACACTTGGATTATGCTCACGCGAGTAAACCTTTCGATACTGCATGCACATCACCCTCCTTTTGCAGAGAATACTCGTAATGTCTCGTCCAAAGCTTTTGACCAGAGATAGCGGGATATTGGGGACAAGGTTCGAGGAAGAATATGGTCGAATTCGTAAAAACTGGCAAATCATTTGGAGCACGTAACCCGTTGTACTCGTGTTCGTGTGTGACAATATGGTATCTCGTCGTTACACGTAAGTTGACTGGTATCTTGGCCAGATGGCGCAGCAGGTTTCACGGCTCGCAGAATCCGCCCGGTGGGATCTATATATATATATATATATATATATATATATATATATATATATATATATATATATATATATAGCTCGTGATAACAGGGCACGACAGGCATATTACTCGAGTCGCGTTTAGTTCCTTAGACGCGCAGACTTAATATTACACCGGGGCGCACGTATTAAGTTTATATTCGTACCCACACACGCGTATACATATACGTATAGGTAGGTTTAGAAGCTGCGGTCAAAGTGGAGAATATACAAGGAGTTGTATGGCGGGCTTCTTCGAAATCCGATTGTGACAACATCCGCGCGAACCGATTAGCCACTTGCTTTTCTATATATATACATATATATATATATATATATATATATGTATAGATGTGTGGGCATTGTATACGTATAGGCGTTCTCCAACATAAATATTTACGACTCATTCACGTAGCTAATATAAATGCGATTTGGGCGTTTGCTCTTTTTAGTGCATGCTCTAATCCGATTAGGGTAGCACAATGCTCACGGTTTCGATGCTCCTGCTGCTACTGTATTGTGCTCTCTGAGTCTTTCTCTTTCTCTCTCTTGCTTTCGTACAGGACCACGTCGTATACCCCGTCACCTTTGCATCCTAGCGCGAGTCTCGCCTCGCTCCCTACGTCTCGTTCTCCATGCATATCTACCGTCCACGTATATATATATATATATATATACGTGTATAGAATATACAGGGGATCCTCCACTATAAGCACTATTCCCGCTCGGTGACGCGGATTTAGTCGCTTTACAGCTTCTCTCAATAGAATGCACAAGTCGAAATAGTAGCGCGAGACCTTCTTACCTCCCTCCACCCCCCCCCCCCCTTCTCGGGCTCTTTATCTAGCTACCTTTTTCACTGGCCCTGTCTTGCTTGCACGTATACACTCAACAAGACGAGATTCTGAATATATATATATATATATATATATATATATATATATATATATATATATATATATATATATATATATATATAGTGTCTGTGTGTGTATAATGGGAGCCAGAGCCAAAGAGCAGAACCGTTCGAGAGTGTCATCTCGTTGGCATTGTTATCCTTGCTGTCGGATTAACGACGAATACGTGAGGATCCGCTATTCGACATGCATTTCAACGTTTTCGTTCAGCCTGCATTAGTATTGCTAACCCGGGAGTATACATTGTACCTACATCAATCGGGAGGCGTTTTACGATTAATATTACACGACCAATTTTATTTTATTCTTCATACACGGAGAGAATTAAATGTTAAAAATTACCGTGCAGTAGCGGTAACCAGATGACAGCCCTGAAACTTCGCTTATTATTACTGACAGAGAACATCCCTCACGTGACACCCTTCGATTTTGTTGAAATTTGGATATGTTATAAAGCACCGAAAAGTATGCAATACGTATTTTTTTGTTATCGGCGGAAAAACGGTTTTAAGGGGTAAACCACCCCTTAGTATAGGGGTGGTTCACCCCTTAGGTTTTTTGCATTGTCACTATAGTGGATTTTTCATTGCTTCGGATTAGAAGAAGTTTCGTGTTTGTATAATTAAAATCGGTGGACTCCTTGTGGGTGAAACTGCTATATTACCTCTAGAGATGCTTTTTTTTCGAGGGGTGGTTTTCCTTAAAAACGTTTTTACGCCGATAAACAGAATACGTATCGCTTACTTTTCGGTGCTTTTCAACATATCCAAATTTCAACAAAATCGAAGGGTGTCACCTGAGGGATGTTCCTTGTGAGTAAAGCACAGATTTTCACGAAAATAAATCAAAATTTCTTCTTCAGATAGAACATTTCCCCAGATTTTCTAGTAAATTTTGATGTGTAACAAAGTACGCAAAACTTAAATTTAAAAAATATATAATATCAGCGAAATTTTACTGTGCATTTTATTATTTTGTGCCTTTCAAAAATGTCTATAAAAAAGTATCGTCTTTATAACAGTTATTTCAAGATTTATTATAAAATTTAATGAGTGTTATAGGCCTCCGAAGTAACTTT
>OX101793.1:25930235-26025235 GCA_944452715.1 Ophion slaviceki | reverse complement strand
CAATCGATGCGCCTCAGCTGCAGATTTCTTCAAATTAAACAAGTAAATGAAAAGTTCCCGCAAATGACACTGATTCAGCTCAGAACTCGACATTTTGGCACGAAACAAATGGTGTGATGCTGATACAAAATCACTAATATTTCAAGGTTACGGTCTTGCCAGATGTCCAACCTTGCGATATGACGTTTTACATCTGACAATTGCAACCATAACCTCCTGGTGGGGCCATCTTTTGTCAAACGGCGGAGACTTATTTGTACTCCCAATAGGTTTCGACTTTAAGAAAATGCTCGAGATGTTTTCAGATTTAAAATGCATACATAGCCCATTCGTTCCCATATAATTCGGTGAGGTCACAAGCGCCAGCGCCGATATCATGACATTTCACGCTAACATCTACAATCTGAATTATCGTGGTATAAAAACGATCAATAATTATCTTCAGAATTATTTTTTAAAAATCTCCTTTGACATTTTGTTTTATCATCACAAAAGATCAATTCCAGAAGGAAAAAAAATCGAACAATGTTTTTTTGACAACTCGATTAGTTGTCACTGTTGGGGTATCAAAAAACCAATTGATCTCGCGTTGCAACGTGATGAGCGACGTCCCACTTTTTCCACACACACTCTAGTTGAGTATGATGATGAGGTGAAAAGAGTGATTTCTTCCTCTCTTTCTCTCTGTCGAGGGGCGAAAGACTCCGTTCTGCGCGTCTCGCGGGTGTTTTCGGTGGGCGTCGATTGCGCCCTGGTGCGACGTTTTCCGAGTTGCTCGAGATGGAGGACCTCCGAGTAGTGCGGAAGCGCAACGGTACTACACACCATTCCTCGTTGTGGCTCTCGTGAACGAGAAACTGAGAAAAGCTAACTCTCGGGGATAGTATAGCAAAAGAAAAGGAGAGGAAATATATATATAAATATACATATGGATAGAAAGAGGGTGGGTGTCGCTGGGTGAGCTTACAGCGCAGGGGAGAATAAATTGATTTCGTTGACTCAACCAGCCGTAACGTCCCCCTCGGCGCGATATCAACCCTAAGCCACGGTTATCTTTATTTAAGCTTTACGAGGGCAAGAGAGACCGAGAGTGAGAGGCGGAGAGGGGCAGGCGGTAGTGAAGTATATAACTGTACAGATCGTGTACAGGCTTGGCCATGCCTCGAATCGAGAAAAATGCCTAGATTTATACGTCCATGAGAACGGTGTTGTGGGTACTGTACTCGGTTTCTTCACAACTCTTGTACTCGATTACTATATGCAGTCCTCTACGCACAACTATGCGAAAGGGCGAAGTCTATTCGGCTCAATCATTCTCCCTCTATCTCTCTTGCCGACGGGTCTCAGCTTCTCGTTATTTTATGACATTCAAGAAAAGGGACGTGTTAGAATTTAAAATTATTTGTAATTGACCCCAGGAATGAACACTATATATATATATATATATATATATATATATATATATATATATATATTAGACTGGACAAAAAAAAACATTTTTTTTCAAATTGAAATTTTTGTTGAAAATGTTGTTGAGAATGACAAAAATGAGTGCTGACCAAATTTTAGTCCGTATATCAATATTTAGAGGTCCCTCATCGCGATTTACTATTTCCCATTTATTTAACATGGTAAGAGTTTTGTTTGCCACTTCTCAGCTTTACAACTCGTCTTCGGGTAAACACACGGAAATGCCCAAAACATCGTTTTATAGGAAATTTAACGCTCTACAAAAAAGGTCCTTAGCCTTCGTACGATAAATTCACTCGTTCAAATCTTATTCAACGTCAAAGTTTAATCCATGATAAATTTAAGGATTTTGTGAGATTTTTGGACTTTTACCACGAAATCATAGTTTTTTTGTTTTTTTTTTATTGATTCATCTAAGAAACTATTGTATCCTAGTCAAATTATTCCCGGGATATTTTCTAAAATTCCTAATAGGTTTAAATTTATTGTTATTTAAAAGTACGTTGGTACAAAAATCTATTCTTACACCGAATTCAATTCCCGTAGCATGATAAATAAATATCTAGGGAATAATTTATAAACGATACAATACTTTTCAAGATGAATTATTAAAAAACAACAAAAAAAATCAATAATTTTGTCACAAAAGTCTAAAAATCTCACAAAATCATGAAATTTATCATCAATACTACTTTAATGTTGAATAACATTTTAACGAGTGAATTTATCGTATGAAGGCTAAGAACCTTTTTTGTAGAGCGTTAAATTTTCTATAAACAGTATTTTCAGGCGTTTCCGTGTGTTTACCCGTAGGCGAGTTATAAAGCTCAGAATCGGCGAACAAAACTTTTACCATGCTAAACGAATGGGAAATAGAAAATCGCGATAAGGGACCTTTAAATATTAATATAAAGGGCTAAAATTTGGTCAGCACTCATTTTTCGTCATTTTCAACAACATTTTCAACAAAAATTTGAAAAATCAAAATTTCAATTTTTTTGGGCCAGTCTAATATATATATATATATATATATATATATATTAGGGTGATTCGTTTCAGGGCAACTTTTGTTTTTTGACCCATCGTGCCCGAAAACCTTTATTTGGTACCCAAAAACGAACTTTCGTGAAAGGAGGGTGTTGTCAAAAAATATTTAGAGGTCGCGAATCACAATTGAAGGTTTCCCATTTGATTAACATTGAAAAAAATGTTTTTCTCATTATTAGTGTTACCATTCCGCGAATTTTGATATCGCGATATTTTCCAAGTGGGTTCTCATAGGAAATATGATACTCCACAATAAAGTTCATTGAGCCATGGCCGTAAATTCAACCGTTTCAGCGGCATCATTATTTCAAGTGAATACTGTGCAAAATATCTATTCAAACGGCTGTAACGCCTAAGCTATTAGATATATCGAAAAAAATTGAGATGAGAACTTTGTAGAGAAAGTAATTTTCTACAAAAAAGTCTTATAAGCCGATCCCGAAAATTCAACTCTTTCTCAGCTATAGGTGGATGAAGTAAAATAAATAGATTTTTTTTGTTTGTTTTTGTTTAATATATATATATATATATATATATATATATATATATATATATATATATATATATATATATATATATATATTAGACTGGCCCAAAAAAAATTGAAATCTTTTTTTAAATTTGTGTTGAAGATTTTGAGGATGACAAAAAATGAGTGCTGACCAAATGTATATATATGTAGAGGGACCGGAAGCCCGTCGCGGATATTTTGACAGAGATAAGTACGGAGCTCGGTTTGTTCGATATGTTCGTAACGAGGTAACATAGGCTCGATCTCGTTGTTGGGTCACCCTACACTCGAATTGCCGTTTTGGTTGCGCCTATCACATGGGCTTCCGTTGGCCTGTCCTTGCCGAGGATTTTGATGACCACATATCTGTTCGAATGGACGAACCTCTCGACGTTTCGACAAGCCTGCTTTCTCTCTCTCTCTCCCTCTTGGACGGTGGTCGTCAATGGTCATGCAAGGGTGGCTGCGAGGGGATCCTCTTTACAGAGGCTGAGAGAGATACGTGTTGTATAACGTGTGTTGGGAGCTGATGCGTCCAAATCTCTCTCTTGCTCGCTCTGTCTCGTATTTGACACCAGTGCTGCGTGTAAATAATGGCACGTGCGAATGATGGTCTCTCGTTAATATAATGACGCGTTGAACCCCAGCAGCCCTAGAATTTTCTTCTATACATATACATATATATATACGTATTTACATCAGCGAACTTTGACTGCTCTTATCCAGCTCGATTCAACTGCTTCCCTTGTTCCACTGCGTACCCAAACACGCATCCATTTTTCACTCGAAAAGTCTTGTCCATTTACTCCGTGCCCCTAACGCCTTCGGAGCTCGTGTCTGCTCAGATCGACATACAGATGTCTCTCTACCATATTGAATATCCCAACTGAAGACTTTGATAAACCGCTTTTTCTCCCGTCGAAAATCAATAATGTTTCATCTTCCAATATAATTCGCTTTAATCGAATTTGTCTCTTCGTATACGAGATACGTCGATAGATCTTCGTGTTTTTCAGCACTCGCATGCAGCCCGTGCTCCTCGAGTGCATATATGTAAGTACATTGGCGAACGATAAGTCGTCTATTGTCTGGGACAAATGGGAACGAAGCGTGCGCATGAATACATAGTACAAAACCCTTGGAGACACACGAGATATGGGAGGAGTCGAAAAGAACGTATGAAGAAACGTCATCGCACGTACATACTCTTGTACACACACACACATATACCACACGTAGGCAGAGGGACTGGTGTACGCAAATGGGCCAACAGCGCTATTCCTGGGAGGGATATTATATATACCGTACACTTTACACTATAGAGGGTATACCCGGGGCAACCTAATAGTTGGCGGAGCCTCGACAATATTATAATAATGAAGCACGTCATTTCTCAGAGTGTCAACTGCACTGAATTCGCAAGGAGCTGCGGATGGTACTGGCACGTAGAGAGCTCGACTCGTGCATGCTGTACATATATGTGTATATATATATATATATATATATATATATATATATATATATATATATATATATATATATATATATATATATGAATATGTGTATTACCGTAAATATATACACAGATATATGCACGTGTATATATATATATATAATAGACGTATATGCAGCATCCCCGAGGTATGTATCCCTCGATGTATACTCGAGGGAGTCGTCAAGCTCCCGCGTTCAGTTCTCTCTCTCTCTCTCTCTGTCTCTCTGGCTTCGCAAGACAGGGCTGGGCAGGGGTCGAAGGGGCACGTCGTGGAAGCTTCATCAGCGGATATTAAAGGATTTGCATCGAGTATTATATTGTTATAGTCGTTATCCACAGCACTAGTTTGAGCCTATTGCCAACTCGTGTCTATATCCCTTGCATTCTCTCACCCTACGATGTTCTTGTACAGTCGTACGCCGCCCGCGACACCTCCTCCCTCCCCACTCGCGTATATCGTGTACATGACGGCTCTAATGAAACGCGCTTCATCGTACACAATTCTCGATCCCTCATAATCGCCGACCGTCCGGCGGCGTGGAGGCAGGTTTTTCGTAAGTTTTCGCGAGCACGACAAACGCACAGAAAAAAAACCAATTGAATCAAAAAAATATATTGGTTGATCCTAATAAATGTGCGGCGGAGTGCCACCGATATATGAGATTGTCACAATACTATACAATATTGGAAAATGTGATTGATTTAAATAACATATTGTTTTATTTGAAAAAGCTCTTCTGTTCTCCGAATATCTACATTATCCTTCAAATAGATTATATTCTATTGAAATCATTCTATATACAATCCGTAGATGTGTGGATGAAATAATTAAGCGGTTGCTACGACATTTTTCATTTCGTACAAAAATATAATCAATGGAATTAATTATTTCTTTACTGCGTCGAAACGAATATGCCATGGGACGTAAGTTTTTCCATTTGTTTTAAATCTTAAATAAAAAGTGAGCATTAGAATGATCATCGACGATAATAGTGGAGAGAATATCAGATATTCAACTGATAAGAACAGATACTACACTTTGATCTTAGCCACAGGCCAAGAAGCGATACTCTTTAGAGTTTCTCCGGCGTTTAAGTAGATTTTCGGTTCGCGCTACGCTTACGAGAAACGAGCGCGCGTGCGGCTTCTAGCGGTTACTCCGAGAACCACAGGTTTCCTCACACTTATAATTTCGGTGGCGCTCGGCCATGATTTGGTTGAATTTTTTCAACCAAATGCGCAAGAAACAAATTTTATTTTCGCATAATTTTTCAACCAATTCAGACATTTGCTGAATATTTTTCAATCACAATAAAATATTAATATTTTAACGAATAATGTACTTGGAAATCAATATCGGATATGGTGAAAAAATAAAGTGACATATTTACTCAATAGAAATGTTATCTGAATCAAACGAGCGAAATTCAATTTTTCTCGTGCACTCGAATCAACAATATTCATGTTATGAATTGAAACGCTTTTTTTGTTCGTTGCAGAAAATGCATTCAAAACTATATAATTTGTTCGCGATAATTTTTTAGATAGTTTCAATAATATATTGTTCTCGGCTAACAATATATCTTCTGAATGAAAAAAACGTTTATTTTTACCATGTTATTAAAGTCATTAGCGTTTTGTTTGGACTAATACATCCGATTATTTACAGCAACAATTTTACAATTGAATCAACGAAATTTCCTTCAATAACACCAATGATTTTTTTTCTCAGTGCAGATGTCGAATTAATTTTATCGGATTCACTCGTAAACATGTGCGGAAAAGTAATTAAAGATTTCTTTGGAACGTAACTGGGACGTGCGTAAGCAAGGTTGAGAATGGTAGAATTGCATAAATTGCTATCGATATAAGGCGTATGCGGACGAAAACCGGCGTACCCCCCAAAGAAGGAGCGAGAGATGGAATAAATTAATCGAGCTGCAAGGGCTTTGTGCCGGAGCGCCGTGTTTAAATACCACCGTAGCGGTATAAGGAACAATTTGAATCTCCTCTCGTTCTGGAACTGTATATCATCAAATACCGTGTACATACATACCGTCCAGATGACACTGCGAATCGAGGAAGGAGGGTGGAGAGAAGGGGCTCGCACGATAAAGCGAAAACGTCCAAGTACAGTATCGAGGTGGATATGGAACCGGGAGGGGGTGAGAGTTATTCGCTAGAAAGCCAAGCCACGCATCTGTGGCCCCCGCGATTGTCGAGGGTGTTTAAAGCCCCGTTCCATTCTGCGCCTTATGCATAAGGGCGCGAGATTCGCACCTCTCTCTCTCTCTCTCTCTCTCTCTCTCTCTCTCTCTCTCTCTCTCTGTCTCTCTCTCTCGGAGCACTAACTTTATTGCTACCCAATTTGCTTATTAACTCGCAGTTAGCCGCGGCTGTGCGTCGATTAATTAATAGTCGCCGAGAGCCGCCAGATGGAGACACGCCCAGTGGCGATGCGAAATTTGTACACGTCACCCGGAGAACGTGTTATCGTTTCCTCATCGAGATAGTTCTCGTCTCGCGAATCCACGTCCCTCGTCATGTTGGCGTTTATTTTTATTGTTATTTTTTTTAAATCGGATGTAAGGCGGGATATACATTTACAACCATAAAAAAAATCGATTTCTTTTTTTTCTTCTTTAGACGATAGAACTGTGTATGTAGAATATTCAACCAAAGTTTCAAAGCGAAATACGAAAAACTTCAAACGTTGCAGCCCGTCAACGCTATCCCTCACCGCTCGCATTCGGAGCGGGCTTAAACTTCAAACGCGTTTTTATCTAAACTGCATTTCCGAAATTGGCATGCAGGGATACGCAAAAACTGTTGAGCCGATTGAGTTGAAACTTGGTAGAAATATTGGTAATATTGATACCTTCTACTTGACGAGAAATGTTGTTGCAAAATTAGAAGAAAAAAAAACTACTTTTTTAATCGAAATTTTACAGAAATGATGCGTGGAATGATGATTTTTTTTATAAATGCGTGCCATTATCTTAAATTTGCATTTTCATTTTAATTACTGTCAAATAGAAAGTATACATGGTCCGACTGAACATTTAAAAAATTTTTTTTGCACACAAAAAACCGCCGATTCCCTACTCCCGCGGCAACCTGGCTGTAACACTGCCACAGCTTCGCCATTTTGATTATAAATGAAGTTCTAAAAA
This sequence comes from Ophion slaviceki, assembly GCA_944452715.1. NCBI lineage: Eukaryota > Metazoa > Arthropoda > Insecta > Hymenoptera > Ichneumonidae > Ophion > Ophion slaviceki. Next base: position 26,017,539 of record OX101793.1, on the reverse strand, counting down.
TTGTTTGTATACTTAAATATACTATCAAAGTATACCTAAATTTTGATAAATGTAGAATAATTATTCCTTCGTTTAACAAATCCTCCAAAATTGCTAACTTTTTTCCTGTATGAATGTATATGTCGCCTTAAGGGGCCTTCTTACTTTAGGCGCTAAAAAGGCTATTTTCATGAATTTTTTGATAGGTTTATTTTACAGGTATTGATATAAAAGTTGTTACCTTAATAAATACACTTTCGAAATACATTTAAAAGAAATATATTCATTTAAGTCATCACGATTTATATACGAAAATGGTAGGTAAAAAAATTTCTTTAAAAAATTGTAGATCTGCGCTGTTGATGAAATCTCGGAGATGGATCATCCGAATAAAAAAATCAAACGGTTTTAGATTCAGTATGTTAATGGCTATAACGCATATCATAGGATTTTTGATATATGCAAAAATAACAAAATGGCGGCCATTTTTCGGAAAAAAAAAAACAAAAAAAACGTGTTTTTTCACCGTTTTTTGGAAAAAAAATAGGAAATATCAAAATTTAAAAAATCCTTGATATGCGCTAGAGCTATAGTTGTAAAGAATATGTGGTTAATATTTCATAAGGATCAGTCCAGTAGTTTCGAAGATATAACCAACAACCCATGTAGGGTGATCGGTAGTGGCCAATGATTGGCCGATGCTCGACGCCAAGCTTGCCAACATTGGCACTCGAGCTTGGCCCGATCATCGACCGAGCCTTGGATGATAAGAGCGGCCCGATATTCGCAATCAATATTGGCCCTAGAATGGCTTATGAGAATCGGCCGAGCATCGCGTAGGAGTTCATTCGAGAATCGGCCAACAATAAGCCCCCTCAAGATTGCCATCATTGGCACTCGAGCTTGGCCCGATTATCGACCGAGTCTTGGCGGATAATTGTGACCCAATATAGATCACCAAAATTGGGCCTGCACCGCCAAAAAAAAAAATTATTTTTGTATTGTAATTCGTCATTACCTGGTCTTTCGAAATGATTAGTTCGAAGAAAATATTTCACCCCATAATGGGGCTCGAACCTTGAACTTCCCTACTCATAGCCAAACACGCTGCCCCTATGCTACCGAGTGCTTGTAACATTTGAATCGCAGATATGGCATAAGATACCAAATGGATTCTGATCATTATTTGTATGACATAAACTATATCAATTAGTTAATATCATTGTGATAATTAGAGAGTGTTATCGAATGACATGTTATAGAATTTTCAAACCTAACCTATATATATAATTCTCTCTCCACCTTCTCTACCCCCACAACCCGTTAATATGTGTGTTGCAATAAAGACAGACCATTAGTTCATTAGTTCAAGTTTACTTTGAATAAATAAATATATTTAAAATGAATAATTGCAATAATGGAATGCAATAGGAAAAATTTGATTTCACGAAAAATCTAGTTAATTCAAATAAAAAATAAATAAATAGACGCGGTTAGTTAATATTAATAGAATTTTTCTGTCAGTGTAGGATGGTTCATAAAAATCGGCAGAATATCGCGTATGAGCTCGTTCGAGAATCGGCCAACAATGAGTGCATTGATTTGGTAGTATATTTGTTAAGAAAAATGGCCAATGGACTCGTAAAAAGTATTTATCTCGTCTCTCAATGATTTCAACACGAAACAATGAATCGTCAATATACGAATTGCGGTTCGATCATGCGTTACTCGGCCGAACATTGGCCTCGTATCGGTAAAAACATGATTGGCGAGTCTATACTTCGCCAAACGTCGACCTCGTATCGATAAGCCAATGGTTAGAGAGCCTATATTGGGCCGAACATTGTCCTCGTATCGGCAAACCAATGATTGGCGAGTCTATACTTCGCCAAACATCGGCCTCATATCGATAAACCAATAATGAACAAGTCTATACTTGGCCGAACATTGGCCTCGTATTGGCAAACCAATGATTGGCCAGTCTATACTTCGCCAAACATCGGCCTCGTATCGACAAGCCAATGATTAGCGAGTCTTCGTTTGGCCGAACATTGGCCGCGTATCGGCAAACCAATGATTGGCGAGTCTATCCTTCGCCAAACATCGGCCTCGTATCGACAAGCCAATGCTATATTTGGCGAGCGAGTCTATATTTGGCCGAACATTGGCCTCGTATCAGCAAACCAATGTTGGCTAGTCAATACTCAGCCGAGCATTGGCGTACAATTGGTTAATCGATCATCGTCCCGCCAACATTGGTCCAAGTATTGGCCGTTACGGTTCGATTGGCGAAACCTACATGGGAAGCCGTCGACAAACGTTGTTTCGAGAAAAAACGCGTTTAAATTATGTTTAGGTTATATAAATGCATAAAATGTTTTTAACATGTATTTCGAAAGTGTATTTATAAAGTGTAGTAACTTTTATATCAATATCTATAATATAAACCTATCAAAAAAAATTCATGAAAATAGCCTTTTTTAGCGTCTAAAGTGAGAAGACCTCTTAAGGTAGAACGAGCGTGCGCTCTTGATTCTATAGATTTTGTTCAAATTTTAACCAGACATTGTTCATATCATTATGCATGTTTGAGTAAAATTTCAGAACAGTCGACTGTTTAGATTGGGAGATAATGGGTTTTTAAATTGCAACTTTTAACACTGCAGGGTCTGCATTGACCGAAAGTCAGATCACATAATTCGTCTTACCATTCTATTGTGTTTATAAATAAATAAATAAAATTATGTTTGGATAGCAAACTAGTTAGGCAAAGAGTGAAAACAATTTGGATTGCCTTTACTATTCAGTTTTGCTATAAACGTCCAATAAAGACAGAATAATTCTCCATAAAAAATATCTGTCCTCTATAATAAGAAGACATATGGCAACACTGCAGAACAGTATTGTTCAATATTTCGGGAAAAAAAATTATTATCGTGTTCCCAAAGTTAAAAACTTAAAAAAAAATATTCGCGTTATAAACATTGGTATTTTATATTGTTTATGTTATCTTCATTAACAAATGAAAGTGTTGGTTAATTCGTAACAAATTGACAACTTTGTTCGATTAAAAATTACTTCCAAACAAAAATTTGTGTTGCAGTATTATTTTAAATATGCCGCGCATACTTCCGTCATTGGATACGTGAAACGATGCCGTGTTGCCATATGTCTTTGTATTATAGGGGAGACATTTTTTTACGGAAAATTATTCTGTCTAAACATTAATTCAGACCATGCAGTGTTAAAAGTTGCAATTTTGAAGCCCATTATCTCCCAATCTAAATAGTCGACTATTCTGAAATTTCACTCAAACGTGCATAACGATATGAACAATATCTGGTTAAAATTTGAACAAAATCTATAGGAATCAAGAACGCGCGCTTGTTCTATCTTAAGTTTTTTGCGCCAATTGGTTTTTTTTTTCATTTGCCACTTCGACCCGTTCGACAGTGGTACACTTGTTTTCCTGTTTGAGAGATTATGGTCATTGGAATTCTTGAAATATCGAGGGGCACTAGTTTGCTGCATAATTTTCACTTTTGGAATCGTTGCTATGAATTTTTTAAGGATACGGATATGTGCGAGAGGGCGATATCTGCGGATGCTTATGGCCGGCCGGTTTAAATCAATAAGGATATGGCCATTGAGTCAGCATGCTGGTGTACATGACTATAGATTCATGGGGCAGGGGGAAGAATATTTCAAAGATCCGGTCGGTCTCTCTCTCTCTCTCTCTCTCTCTCTCTCTCTCTCTCTCTCTCTCTGCCTGGACCTTTTGATATCACCCTGAAACCCTAGATCTCACTCTATTTCTTTCTTCTCGCATTCTCAACGCACCCTCTCTAACTCGTCTTGATGCCCAGCCAGCAGAATTTTCCTTTCTCTCTCTCTCTCTCTCTCTCTCTCTCTCTCTCTCTCTCTCTCTTGGATCTCCTATACACTATGCCACTTTTCAGCACTTATTCACACTTTTATTATCTCGTGGGTGGCTGCTGCTGCTGCGAGAGTGAAACATTTTTTTTATCGCGACTTACCCCCGGCGTGGCACCGACACGGGTTGTAAACTTGCCAGCTTGGTTCGCGATCTTCTCGTTCGCTCTCTTTTCCCTTCATCTCTCCCCCTCTCACTCTCCAACCTAAGACCACACGGGCCAACTTCACCATCCGTGTTCTCCTCATCCCTTAACGCGCACCCTCTTCCTTCTGCCATCTTCACGCGCACGTCACGAGCTTCATTGTGAACCAATCGATAAGATGCGTCTCTCTCGACGTAGCGCTTGTTTTCCGTTGTTTGTGTTTTTTTTTAACTAACCGTTCGATTTTTTTGTTTCGGATGATCCATATCCGAGATTTCATCAACAGCGCAGAACTACAATTTTTTAGGACCTTTCTTTGACTACCATGTTCGTCTATAAAGAGTTACTTAAATAAATAATTTAAAAACAATGTATTTCGAAAATGTATTTATTGAGTGTAACAACTTTTATATCAATATTTATAATATAAACCTATCAAACATATTCACGAAAATAGCCTTTTTTACCGTCCAAAGTGAGAAGACCCCTTAAGGCGTTACCCCCATTTGTAGCGCAAAAAAAGGCCTTTTTCATGAATTTTTTTAAAGAAAACTACAAAACTTTTTTAATCGATCAATATACCATCTTAAAGAACACATATTGAAGAACTTTCAGTAATTTTTTTATTGAAAAATATTACATTGTTTAGTGGCAAATGGCCGTCAATGAAATCATGTTTTTATATACACGGTTTGCGGTGACCAACATTGCGGCGAAGTGGATCATCTGAAAAAAAATGCGGATGGATTTAGTCAAATATAAGTATAAACTAGTCTTTAATCGAAGGATTTTAAAAAATATTCATTTTGCACAAAATGGCGGACAGTCAAAGTTAATGGTTCGATTTTAACGAAAAAAACGGCCGTTTTTTGGCTATAAAACGGCCATTGTTTTCGAAAAAAAAATCGAACGATTTAAGACTACATTTTTATGTATTAAATAAGCCTGAAAAATTTCAAGAAGATCGGTTCATTAGTATTCGAGTAATCTTGGTCACCGACTTCAAAAAAATGCAATAAAAAAATCGATTTTTTCAAAATCGCAAGTGGGGGCAACCCCTTAATAGCGTCCATGCCTCGCCGATGTGCCGCGGTTATCGCTGCTAAGGGCATGGCAACAAAGTACTGACAAGGAACATCCCACACGTGACACCCTTCTATTTTGTTGAAATTTGGATATGTTATAAAGCATCGAAAAGTAAGCGATACGTATTTTTTTTTATCGGCGGAAAAACGGTTTTAAGGGGTGACACCACCCCTCGAAACATGGCATCTCTAGGGGTAATATAGCAATTTCACACACAAGGAGTCCACCGATTTTAACGAAACAAAAACGAACATTCTTCTAATCCGAAGCAATGAAAAATTCACTATAGTGACATTGCAAAAAAAAATTAAGGGGTGAACCACCCCTATATTAAAGGGTGGTTTCACCCCTTAAAATCGTTTTTCGGCCGATAAAAAAAAATACGTATTGCTTACTTTTCGGTGCTTTATGACATATTCAAATTTCAAAAAAATCGAAGGGTGTCACCTGAGGGATGTTCCTTGTGAGTCAAGTAAAGTAAATCGAATCTCGTTTGATTTTCAAAATTTTTCGTCGTGTTTTTCACACCCAATATGTGGCCCAATATTGTTGCACACTCGTTAAATAAAAAGTGATGGACAATCGCCTATTCAAGAACAATATCTATGTACATAATCAATTGTTTTCAACTATAAGTGGATACGTGTTGTCATAATTCGTTAATTGCCCACCGTCGTATTTCAATGCAATATGCCTGAAAAACAGAATGGCCCAAAACTTTTGCACGGAACTGTATGTGCACATACACGGGGATGACCCAAGGGATGCGTGAGACATTCGTCAAGTGGAGAAGTGCTGAGTGGAACCAGGACCGCGAGAAGTCGTTCTCGTCTCAGTTTGAGCTTTTCATCCCTCTCTCTCTCTCTCTCTCTCTCTCTCTCTCTCTCTCTTTCTCTATCTCCGTCTCTCGGTGAGGAGATCTCCGGAGGTCTCGGTGTGACCAACCTAACCCCGCTCAACCCCTGTACACACATTCTTATACACATATATGCATGTATACGTTATGTACAAAGAGATGTACATATATCTATAGATATGTCTCGTCACGGAGGACATGGTAGAAGAGACACGTACACGTAGGTCCTCTCGTGTCCCTTCGTGACCGTTTCGAGGTCCGACGGTGACCTTTTCTTCCACGCTGCTTTCTCCTCGCACAATATTAAACCGCATACGTCTTCGGAGAGTGAGAGAAGAGGCACCCCTTCGATAGTTGTTCGTGACCCTGCTCCTTCCCTCCTTCTATCTGTCTCACCCCCGCTGACACTTCGTCGCGTACAACACACTGTGACGTCGCCCATTCCATATTATATCCTTGGACTGCTCCTCGGAAACTCTCTCGTCCCTACATATTTTCCCATCTTTAAATTGTGCGCTAGTGTATACAGAGGATGTGACACACTCGTTGACCGGAAATCATCACCTCGGGGCGTCCAAACTTCCACCTCTCTCTCTCTCTCTCTTGCTCTCTTTGTGTGAAAGGAAAAATATTTTCACAGTCTCGTTCTTGCGACTAGTTTCCCAGAGAATCCGCAAACGATGCAACGATGAGATTTCATTTTGGGAGAAATTTCCGCAAATATTGGGAGTACGAATAAGTCACCGCCGTTTTTTAATAAACAATGGGCATTTATTGTGAAAGAACGGTACTTTATGTTTTATTCAAAGTATTGTCCATCGCTAGCCACTACTTTTGCCCGTCTTACTGGCAGCATATGGATACCGCGTCGGAAGAATGCTTCATCTTTTGAGGCTATCCGCAAATCGACCCAATTCTTGGTATCTTCATATGATGTGAAGTGCTGCTCAGACAGGCCGTGCGTCGTCGATCGAAATAAGTGATAGAGGGAGCAATGTCTGGTGAATACGGCGGGTGAGGTAAAACTTCCCAATTGAGTGTTATGAGTGACCCTTTCGCTCAGCCTGGCAAGCAGCATTTCACATGTGCAAAATCGGCGTTAAACGTTTCTCGGCTTCAGTCCATATGAAACCCAATTTCCTTGTTTTTGAATCATTTCCAACGATTTTAAACGATGTGAAATTGCTTGTTGAGTCACTCCTAATGTAAGTGCAAGTTCTTCTTGCGTTTGGCACGAATCTCCCCCCAATAATGCTTCTAATTCCGCGTCTTCGTACACTTTCGGTATTCCGCTACGTTCTTTGTCTTCGACGTCAAACTCACCGTTCTCAAACTTTGGAAGCCACTCACGACAACTTCTCTCACTCAAAGCAGCCTCACCATATGCTTCTACAAGCAATCGATGCGCCTCAGCTGCAGATTCCTTCAAATTAAACAAGTAAATGAAAAGTTCCCGCAAATGACACTGATTCAGCTCAAAACTCGACATTTTGGCACGAAACAAATGGTGTGATGCTGATACAAAATCACTAATATTTCAAGGTTATGGTCTCGCCAGATGTCCAACCTTGCGATATGACGTTTTACATCTGACAATTTCAACCATAACCTTCTGGTGGGGCCATCTTTTGTCAAACGGCGGAGTCTTATTTGTACTCTCAGTATTTTGTCGTGATTCTATCGTCATTGGGTCCTTGATTGATCAGAGGGACAACGTGGTTTGTCGATTGAATTCTTTCGATGGGGGAACGCATAAAAATGTCTTTGCCACTGGCAATGACGTAGTGATATCGGGGCACGTGATAGCACCGAAGAAGAAAGGAGGAGGACAATTTAGCTCGAATTTGAGGAAAAGCACGAGAGGCAACTCGTGGTTATATATACACACACACACACACCCATATACATACACACACACATATATAGAACATGAACAACGTGTATAGCTGAAGAATGATTGGAGATTCGTGGGTTACGGTGTGGGTGTGTCCGGGACAAGGAACGGGCGGAATCGAGATCGCGTTGCTGAGCTAGCTTCCGGTTTTTGCCACGTATTCTCCTCTCTTTCTCTCCCTCGCTCTCATTCTTTCACCTCTGCACTCGCGCCAACATTGTGTCCTATCTTTATTTGATTATTCGGAGCATTCGTATACACGACTTTTCCGCGAGAGTCAACTTTGACGTCTTGAAAATCGTTTACGATTGCGCTCTTCACTCGATTTTCCCCGCCAGCAGGTTCGCAAGGGCGACGAGCCGATGATTTTCGCCTCTTGCAAATGGAACAGGGATGGAGGAGTCTTTTGATTTGTGAGTGCCGAAGTAAGGTAGTCGTCCTTTTTTTTTTCATACGCAACACCGTATACGCGCGCGCGTGTAAGGGATGATATCGGTTAGTGCAGATAGGAGGCTGCTAACAGATGAGTTGCATTAACTCCCGTAATGGGGCGTCGTTCATCCCCCCTGGGAACGAAAAGACTCCCGGCGTTGATACGTGACTACGGGTGGGCAGAGGAGGAACAGGGGGGCAACGAAATATTTCAACAAATCATTACTTTTAATTCGCGCCGAGTTAGCTTCTCTAATCAAGACTGATGCGTGGCTGCTCGACATCCGTTGAAGCGACACAACCCCTCTCTCTCTCTCTCTCGCCCCCTCTGGCTGCACGTATCATCTTGTCTATTCTTTCCTATCGATCCCGCACTCCGATATCGTATACACGAAACTACCCCTATTCCATCATCGGTGTACATTCACTTGCTCGGCTTCGCAGAGCCACGAATGTCTAAACGCTCTGGGGGATGAAAAGCCGAGCGTCGTTTTGCCGGTGAAAAATACCCATAATTGAAGAGAGCGTCAAAAAAATACCATCTACCTGGCTCTTTAGTTAAAATATTTTCATTCCGTCTCCCTCTCGATCTCTGAAGTTCCAACACCCCGAGAACTCGCTCGTAACGACCGCTTCATATATGGAAGTCTTTGAGTCGCGGATTCCCGCAGCTTTTGGGTAACGAATACAATTGCCATTACGAAATTTTCGTCGGGCCGATGATTCGGAGTGTTCGGCCAGCGGCATACGAGGTTACTTCTGTGTGTGTATGTGGGGAGGGGTGGCGAAGAGATGTTGATGTCTTGCTCGGGCAAATCGGTATTCACGTCCGAAGACCGCAGATGAGAAAAACGGGCAGTAGCGAGCGAATCTTTTTGGACGCATAAACGAGCGTGAGGGAGAGAGAGAGAGAGAGAGACTGCTGGAGAATCAGTGAGCATCGTACACAGCTGGTCTCGCTGCGGGAAGCATCGCCACACACGGCGGTAGGTCCGAGGAAGCAACAAAACTGGCCCCCGGGTTTTGCTACTCCGTCAATGAGAAGGAGAAAGATGAACGGAGGACTACTGGTGGCGTATTACAACAACAATAATTTTTCATAGTCCAGGAGAGAAGAAAAAGGGAGGATGCCATTCATTAGGCCTGTCGTATATAGACATTGCTCCCTCTGTCTCTCTCTCTCTCTCTCTTTTGGTTGGTTCACACGTTGTTGCTACTGACTCTGACACCTCAATAACGGCGGAAATCTACCACCGCTGTGTCTACCACCCGGAATCATTCCGTGTTACCTTTATAATGCGACCCTCCATCTCTTCCTAATACCCGCGCGCGCATACACACGCTTTCATACATGCATCATTGTGTTACACTCGGACAATCGTACTCCCACAATTCCTTGTTGAACCCACCGGCATCATCTCGAAGCCCTTGGGACTCTAATGCCCAATGAATACGGCCATTATTGCAGCCATCCAAACATACAACCTTGACGGTCGTTTTTTTTTCTTCATCGCATCAAAAACGGCAAACGATTGTTTAGCCTCGTTTCTCGTTTGTGTTCCGATCAAGTTTGTTTCGGGGGAATGAAAATGGAGCGCCGGTAAAAATCGGCCTTTTTTTCTTCATTTTTTTTCGGCCTGGCGCGGTTCTCTCGGTCATACGATGTTTGTAGAACACGATACAAATGTTTGGCAAAACATCTTGGTCTCGGCACAGCGGGTAGAATATACGCGCCGTGTGTGTCGCGAGGAGGAACGCGAGGATTTCTCGCGGGAAGTGGCAAGAAGGCGCAACGGGGGCAAAAGGGGGAGAGCGAGTGCTGGCGCGGTTCTAGCTCTCGGACGGTATAAGTCACGGACACCCCGCGGCGTACCATCCGGTAACTCGACACCGTCGTTTGTACGACGAGCGAGAGGTAGATATTCGGAGATGTTAAGAGTCGGAGAGAGAGAGAAGACACGCTGAGCGAGCGGCCAGCACCTCAGTAACAAAAACACACGTATGAATAACCTACGACAATGGCAAAACTCCTGCTTGCCACACACACACACACACACACAAACTCGTCTATTCTCTCTCGTTTTCTGTATCCTCTCCCTTACAACCACCCAATCGCACAGATCTCTTACTCCCCGCTCTATCAGTCTCTCTTGCTCTCCGTTGCTCGGATTGCCAGACCGGTGTGACATTAGATACCATTTAAGGATTAATATAGCCATAAATAAGCGTGGCTTTTTCGTGTCTTCCTCCGAGCGTGCACGTGTGTGTGTTGCGTGTCAGGCACAATGGCTACGCGAATGGACGACTGGTGGGATCGGCTGCAACGTAAAACTCCAGCCGCAAAACTTTTCACATCCCCTCGTACCAATAAAAATCGTACATAACCAATAGGGATATCCGTGTCGGCTAAAGAGTGGCAACATCTGCCCGATATTTTCATACCGCCTGATGGGCTCTCGCTGTTTCAACCCTCCTCGTCTATACCCAACTTGTCGCAATGAGAGATCGGTACGATTCAATCGGCCATAGGGATATCACGTGAGATTTATTTTACACGCGAACGAGATGAATTATTCGTCGATGCAACTCGTGTGAAGCCCGATCTAGACGTTCCTTCGGCTCGCGAAATCTTCCAATCTCGATCGATCGCGAGCTCTTGCGCCCCCGATCTTTGTGCAGCTGAAATACGCTCTTGGCACGGATATTGCATCGGCGCGTTTCTCGCGATAACACGACGATAATACAATAAGGAGAAAGACGAGGAGGAAAGGCCGTAACGCGACGATCACGATCGTGCCGAAGGAGCGAGAGGGGGGAGGGTGGGAGCAAGCATAAAACACAGCTGCGGCGCATGCAGTTTGCAATCAACACTTTGGAAGGATTCGCGAACGGAGAGTGAGGGAGAGAGAGAGGGCTCGGTATTCCGAGAAGCGAATAATTTCATTCATACAACGGCACCCTGGCCAAACACCCTCGAGCTTCTCTTCCTGCAACTACTCGGCATGTATTTCGCTTGTATATGCTTCGTGTGGCACGCTTGCTATTGTTACAGCGACGAATAACTGCCACACGCGAGCCGCTCTACGGCTAATCGACATTTCGATGTGTGTATTTGCGCGTTCAGTGGAAGCACCGGTGGCACGTTTCGTCGTCGTCAGCGCAGAGCACTCGCACGATTGCCACACGTCGAATCAGCCTGGCAAGCTCCAAAGTCCATACTTTGGACGCCCGTATCTCAATGGCTGCAGTCGTAGATCTTTGACTGCAGGAGATAGGGAACCCGCGTAGAAATTTCTTAGGGTTAGCCTGATCACGATCAGGCCCCGATCAGGGTGTGATACGGGTAACACCTATTACGGACATCCTGATCCGGCCCCGACCGGGCCGGAAGGGCAGTCGGGCAACCTGAGCGGGCCCCGATTTGGGCCCCATCAAAATTTCTACGCGGGAAGCTGAGCTTGGGCAAATCCCATAAAACGGCATCATCACGCCGGAGAGATTTTCGTTTCTCAATTAACCTGAAAGTCGTGGATCGATTGGTTCGACCGCTTACGGTCACTTCAGGCCATCTGTTTATCGGCCGACCAGTGTGCTGATCTAATCACTCAGAGAGGAAGATAAAGAGAGACACTCGTCACACCAGGAAGCAGACGCCCCGGAAAACATTATTCCGATTCTCGTTTGAGAGACTCGTGAGCTGGATGGAAGGTGATTGCGCCACTGATGCTCGTTCAAGATTGTCCCTGGGGAATGAACGACTTTGGCATTCTAGAACGGAATTATCGCGACGACTTTTGATGCGAGCCAAAGTGTTTCCGGGATTGGGGCGTAGATCGTATCGAATTCGGCACTTTGCCCATAGTGTTCTTCGCCACGGGTCGATCGCTCCGAGAGATTGAAATATTCATCTGGTACGCCTCAATCGACAACCGTGATCGCGTCCATGACGGAATCATCAGCTTTTTCTGTCGCTTCGAACGATTTCTCGGCAACGCGCCTCAACGAGGATTAACGAGTCGATGAACCGAAGATGAAACTTCGCGGCGCGAGCCTAGAGTACGATTAATCGAGGACAACAATGGAAATTCGCGTGGAGCAAAGGTGGTACGCGCCCCGATCTCTCTTGCCTCTTGGACAATCACTGACCAACCGTATGAAAAAGCACACCAAAGGCCATTAATATCAATACTCCTCGTTCGCATGGAATAACGAACGAAGCGAAAAGTTGCGAAGACGAAGGAATATACGTGGATAATTTCTCGTCGTTTATCATTCAATTTTCGTCTTGCATTTTCTCCCGTACCGAAACTACCACGCGAATTTATCAAGACTTTTGTTTCTTGCTCCGGTAGTTTTTCCCTTATACACACGTGTGGGTTATAAAAATTTCGCAAATTGGTGGAAACGAGCGCGAGCTCCCGAGTAATACATATATATCCGCAGTGTTGAGGAACGAGGATCTCCACAAATTTCGTTCACCCTTCCTCTCCTCCCTTGTGCAGCTTGGCAAAAGAAGGGAGGAACGAAAATTAAATACGTATATGTATATACACATGCGTACATTCGTGCATATATATATATGTATATATTTATACAGAAGATGTTGACAAATTGCGAGAAGGCGTCGCTACAACGGATATTAATGGGGTGGCGGAGATACAAAAACGTGAGCAACTCGACTCTCCCCCGCAGCTTCTTTTTTTTTCTTCTTTACGCCCCCTTTCCGCTCCCCGTGTTGTCCTCGTCGTTCGGAGCTTATCACAGCTGCGGATGAAGAGAAACGATGAGAGACGAGTGTAGTTGTCTCCTCGCGGCCCTTTGCCCCTTTCCCAAAGACGTGAAAAGCGTTTGCGCGAAGCGATCAGAGCCGTGCGCCTGACGTCGATTGCACCGTATAGAGAATCCGACTCGCCCACATTGGCCAAGCCGCGCACTAGCCGACGCGTTGTTATTCCCGGTGTACGGTGCTCTTTCTCTCTTGGCGCTTCTTGCAAAGCGAAATCACGTGATTGAGGCGGAGAGTGAGGGACGGAGGTGTATCGCCGCAAAAGGCCATACCACACGGGGAGAAGCGCCAAAAAGGTGGCGCGACGGAGGGAGGGAGATTCGCGAGAAGAGGACACGGGGTCTTGTTTCTTAGCTGCGGTATAGTTTAGCACGGGGGACACCAAAGCCAAGGAGGAGACGGAGCTTTCAAAGAAGTCTCCATCAATAACGCGCGAGCTCGCGCGTCCTCGCCCTGAGAGACGTGGAAGACCGCAAGATTAATCACCCTTCTTCTGCTTCTTCTTCGTCTTCTTCTTCTTCTTCTTCTCTTGCTACCCGTTTTTGTCATAGCCGTCGTCTTTGCGTGACTCTTCTCTCTCTCTCTCTCTCTCTCTCTCTCTCTCTCTCTCTCTCCTCTCCCTCCCTCTCTTTCTCGCCCTGGTCTCACGTGCTACTCTTTTCCACCGTTGGTAGTAGGCTCACTCGATTCTCTTCCGTCTGCTGGACGTGTTTGCACACACACACCAACAAACACACACACTTACACACACACACACACACACACACACACACACACACACACACACACACACACACACACACACACACACACACACACACACACACACACACACACACACACACACACACACACACACACACACACACACACACACACACACACACACACACACACACACACACCCGCACGCACACACACACACGCGCGCACGAACACGCACCCAAACGCGTGACAATCTCCAGCGGGAGGAGCTTACATTCTCTCCTCCTCCGTTCTAACATGGCTAACGCTGCGCGCGGGCGCTTTCACACGCACACCTTTTTTGATAAGTCCTTGCTCGGCGTACTTCCATACCGCGGTTGTGCAGAGCCCCTGTGTGTAACATACCGCGGGCGATAGGGCTGGCAGCCTGATAGAAATGGCGCTGAGCGCGATCCACCAGAGGACATTGATTCAGTAGCAACTCCCCGCGTAGAAATTTTGATGGGGCCCAAATCAGGGCCCGATCGGGTTGCCTGACTGCCCTGGTAGGGAACTAACCCATGTAGAAATTTTGATGGGGCCCTAATCAGTGCCTGTTCAGGTTGCCTGACTGCCCTGGTAGGGCACTAATAAGGCAGCTCGAAAGGGCCCTACTAGGAAATGTAACGTTGTGTCACATATGGGCCTGACCTGGTTGCCTGATCAGAAAGAAATGTTTAATTTAGATGGAACCTTTTTAAATCCAACATGTTTTTTCCATGTCTCACGGCCTACAAGGATCTTATTCGTTTCAGCTGTTCTTTTTGAATATTAAATATATTCAAATTGAATAAATAAAGATTCGATTCGAATGAATCTTTATTTGCTTACGATACACACTGCAAGTCCAAGTATCCTATATGCGTAAAATATTTCAAAAATTCAAAATGAAATGAACCACTTAATGTAGGGTTTTACTACAATGATTTTGTATCGTAATTCGTCATACCATATCTGGTCGCAGATATGGCATAAGAGTCACATGAATTCCTATAATTATTTGGTGTATCACATTAAGTATATCAATTAGTTGATATCATTGTGATAATTGAAGAGTTCTATCGAATAACACGCTATTGATTTTTCAAACTTAACCTTATATATACACATAATATATATACATAATTTCTCTCTCCGCCTTATAAACCTGCCAAAATCTTCTAACACGCATCCGAGTTGCATGACGTTTTCTGTCGTGACAGTCCATAACACCTTTTTTTTAAGGCGTTACCCCCACTTGTAGCGCAAAAAAAGGCCTTTTTCATGAATTTTTTAAAAGAAAACTACAAAACTTTTTTAATCGATCAATATACCATCTTAAAGAACACATCTTGAAGAACTTTCAGTAATTTTTTTATTGAAAAATATTACATTGTTTAGTGGCAAATGGCCGTCGATGAAATAATGTTTTTATATACACGGTTTGCGGTGACCAACATTGCGGCGAAGTGGATCATCTGAAAAAAAATGCGGATGGATTTAGTCAAATATAAGTATAAACTAGTCTTTAATCCAAGGATTTTAAAAAATATTCATTTTTCACAAAATGGCGGACAGTTAAAGTTAATGGTTCGATTTTAACGAAAAAAACGTCCGTTTTTTGGCTATAAAACGGCCATTTTTTCGAAAAAAAAAATCGAACGATTAAATACTACATTTTTATGTATTAAATAAGCCTGCAAAATTTCAAGAAGATCGGTTCATTAGTGTTCGAGTAATCTTGGTCACCGACTTCAGAAATGCCATTTTGAGAAAAACGCGTTTAAAGTTTCAATTTCAGTTTACACGAAGAAAATATTTTTTTTTGTAAACTTACACAGAGTCATCTATTCCGGGCCCATACAGAAGTATGGGCCCGGATACTTATACTTCAAAAAAATGCAATAAAAAAAATCGATTTTTTCAAAATCGCAAGTGGGGGTAACCCCTTAAGAATTCAGGAATACATCGAAACTTCGAAGCTGCGATACTGTCAAATCGAAGTTTCCATGTGGAAAATAAGAAGATATGTGCATCTATCGACTGCTGAGGCAGTGATAGGGCAAGCCTAGTATGGCCCTATCATGGAAAGCCTTAGTAGGGCCTATCAGGGCAAGCCTTGATAGGAACCTATCGGGGAAAGCCTTAGTAGGATCTTATCAGGGACGACCTTAGTAGGGCGATTTTAGTATTGCCTGATCTAGGGCCCGGTCGGGGCCGGATCAGGATCTCCGTAATAAGTGTTACCCGTATCACACCCCGATCGGGGCCTGATCCTGATCAGGCTAACCCTACGAAATTTCTACGCGGGTCATCGTCACCCTGCCCTACGACTCGTGTCATACGGCAAGTTAGGAGCCACCGATGACCTTGGAATTCCATCAGGAGTCGCCATTACTCCGCTGCTCTCGACTTCCGGTAATATCGCCCGGCAAAATGATAAAACAGGAGCGAGAAAAACGGAAAGAGATCGGGCGGGCGTTTATCGGAAATGGAGAGACGAAAAACTGATGGATGTCCTCATGAATAGATCGAGGCTTTTGGTGTGAAGCACCAGCAGCACCGGCGGCACCAGCATCCTGGAACATCTCTACTACAACTCACTAGGAGTCGGCTCCTTTTTCCCCGCGTAGGGTTGCGGTTACCATCGCGGCACACGTCGCCGCGTTTCTCTCGTGCTACGACGTCACGGGAGCAACGGTGAGAAACGCCTTGTGACGTTGGGAAGAGTGAAACAGAGGGCGAGAGAGAGAAAAGAAGCGAGCAAGAGGGAATGACAGGAAGAGTGTAGGTGGTGGTGGTGGTCGTACGGCGGCACAGGGCCATGAATATTTCGCCACCGCACTTATTTATGCAATACTTTGCGCTGGCAGGTTTACGGCTGTTGGCTCCCTCGCTATGCTTTCCCTGCTTACACCCGCTCACCGCCACGAGGCCACCCGTCTATGCCTGCACCACCGCGCACACACACACACACCCACACCCTTGAGAGCGCTACACGGATAAATATGCCACCGGGCGCTTCCCTTGGCTCTCCGCGTCCTTGCACGAAACAGAGGCTGCTCGTGGATAGACAGTCTTGGGCTTCGAGAGCAAATAAAAGTGCGCACTGCACATTTATGTTATATGGAGTGGATGAAAAAAAGTATTTGCAGATCTCACACGAAAGTGTTGTTAATTTGACTTTGTTCGTGTTTTCCCGAGATTTTTTTAAACAGACACCATGTATATTTAGGATATGCTATCGAACACAGAAACTTGAGGCCTTAGGCCACAGTAACGAGTATAAAATCATGTGCGAATTTAACAATTTTTTTTCGTACGAAAAAGTGATTCACTCATCAAATTAATTACACATCTGTTTAGTATGAATATCAAGCTGTTAGAAAATATATGTAGTTTTTTCCGATGTACAAAATGGCCGACTACTCAAAACTTCGCGAAACAGCTTTTTTCCAATTGGCGTGACAAATAACTTCAACAATTTTCACTCGATTTACTTCAAATTTAAAAGTTATGTTCCTAATTGCATTTCGCAGAGAAGTACGTACGAAATTTCTGATTAATCGAAAACTTTTCATTTTATGAGCAGTTTATGAGCAGTTATGACGAAATTTTACACTGAAAATTCATTTCTTAAGTTCAAATACCTACAACTTTTGAATAAAGCAATATTTTTTAAATTCCTTACGTACTTCTCTAGGTATTCTAATGTAGATTGACGAGAATTTTTATTTTTCGTTCTAGGTAAAAAATTGTGGATGCCAAATGTCACGCCGCGGAGTGTCTAAAAAAAGATAACAAAAAAACATATTAGTAGTCGGCCATTTGGTGCATCGAAAAAAAATATATATATTTTCTAACAGCTTGATATTCATACTCAGAAGATGTGTAATTAATTTTATGAGTGAATCACTTTTTGATACGAAAAAATTGTTAAATTCGCGCATTATTTTTAATCCGTTACTGTGGCCTCAGGCCTTAATAAAGCATTCGATTTTTTTCGTAGGATAATTGGGAAAAACCGGCGTGTAGAAATACTTTTTTTTACCCACTGTATATATCGGGCGAGGCAACAATTATTAGCGGTAGAAATATTTCCTAATCTATCAGACTTGGGAGAAAACTTTTTCTCCGAAAGTTGCATATAGGGTAATTTCGGGGGAGTTGGCCAATTGAAATGTTTCATAGAACCGCGCGCTAGATTTCACCTGTTACTGCTTTATGCGTTTCGCGTCGTGCGCAGGTGTAAGTGTACGAGCAAAAGTTTGGCAGAAAAATGTTTAGTAAGTAAAATCATTTTTAATTATTCTGTCTAGTGCTATTTTTTTTAAGGTTTTATGTTTTACTTTGTGGTGATGTTATGTTGTAACAGTAATGGTTACTTTTGTATTTCTCGAATAGTTCACGACCAGAGCTCGAAAACCTCGAGATTTCGCATGTATTGTTTCTACTTGTTTACATGTTAGATGTGGCCATCTTTCCCGGGAGATTAGGGGAGATGGCCACGTACAGTCGGTGTATGATGGCCATAGTATCAGTTGTATTGTGTTCAAGTAATTCATATTTTCTACATTGGTTTTAGATGCCTAATAAGTACAAGAGAAAAGCAATTGCTCTACGAGGGAACTGGACTCAAGAATCATTAAAAGCAGCTATTAGTGTTGTAAAAAATGATGAATTGTCGGTTCGTGCGGCCGCTAGGACCTACGAAATACCTAGGAAGACCTTAGAAAGTCGATATAAGAACAATGACAAAAAATGTTGCGGAGAAAATTATTATGAAACTCGTCTCATCGAAGACTGGCTTCAGTGGATAGTGTGCCAACTTTGGGTACACAAAAATTATACTGATTTCCATTATAAGTGTTCTAGATGTGGCCAAAAGAAAAAAAAGAATCAAAGCATAAAACGGAAGAGAAAAACGAGAGCATAATGCTGGGTAACTGGCCATCACACCCGGATACTCCGGGAGAGATAGCCAATAGTGATTTTAAAAAAATAGTAATTTTGAGGTTGATTTGGCAGGAGTTTGTTTTAATTTCATAAATTATCTTCAAGTTAAATGTTCAAAGTTTGATTACAAATTAAGTCAAGTTAAGAAACGTCTGTACTTTTATTTTGACGGATGCGCGAAAAAACTGTGGCCAACTACCCCGACGTACCTTAGTTCGAAAAGGGTCGTCGAAAGGGGGCGCTTCGGAAATTGCAACCATTCTTTTGAACGGGACAGCAATCTTTTTCAGAATTTTACCAGGCCAAGAGAAATGAGTTCACATACCAAATTGCAAGATGATCGATCGCGATTTAGTGTTAATGAATCGAAGAAAGAGGAATTTCAAAGTTTTTAGCCTAGAACCGATTAACAAAACGGCGCAAACACTTACCGTGGAATGGGGTTAAGTTGACAATAAGAGTAACATTGACAGTTTTTGGGGCTACTCTAACAGAGCGCCAAAATACGGTTTACATGTGTGCGCATTTAAATGTGTTTGGGTTTGTTACACAAGTTTATTATAATGTTACTAAAGTTGTTGCTCAAGTTGATTTTGTTCTCAATGATAATTACAAAACTGATTAAGTGACTATAATAGTACCCTAGGTACTTAATATTTTTATGTAAAATGTTTCCTTAATAAAGATGACAATTTGATTGTAAAAACTCGTTGTTTTTCATTAAATTTCATCTATAATGCATAAAACATTTTTTAAATTCAAAATGATTTTGAAGTAACCCTTAATCTTTGACATAAGTTGCATTTCAATCCCTTCTCGAAGAAACCCCACACTCAAGGGTATTTTGACACAAAAAAAAATGTGGAGGATGGTGGGGCTTGACTTCCTAATACATTTGATAGCCAAAGGACACATTGTTCTACTAGACCAAAAAAAAGTTGGAATTTATGCTGTTAAAAAAAAGTTGCCTACAAAAAACTTTCAAAACCTGTTCAAAGTAACCCCATTTTACGGTACTCCTATCAAACTTGCTCAGAGACTACAACGCACTATCTTCGAATTTTTACCACAAAATTGACTTGAAAACATTTCTAATAACATCCTTGAATATTATTATCCTCTCACTTGTCTTTCCACCCAAAAAAAAATTGCGAAAAATCACCTGACCTTAGACATTCCCAGTGATGCAAGCCCTCAAGGAGAACTGCTCTCCCAAGTCTCAAACGAAAGAAAATATTTCTATCGCCACGAGTCGTTGCCTTGCCATACATACACATGCACAAACATAAATGCAATCACCAGCTGCAGTCTCGTGGGCAAATCGGCCTTCGCTAAATACCATTAGACAAAAAAAGGGGTTCGAATGCGAAATAATATTTTCCCGTGCCCATCAATGTACGATTGACGGTATATAAGTGCGCATAGATAAAGCACTTTTTTGCACACCTATAAATACATCTAAGCCCTGGCATACGTATGGGATATACGTACATCCGGTTTGAAATTGCCCAGGTACATGTGTGCACGGGCGTGCGGGCCAGGCCAGGGATTTAAATCCGTAGGGAAGCCCGCACCACGGTCTACATTCCACCTACGATATATTACGTTCGAGCATTTTCGAGCTGTTCTCGGCAAGTGGGTACGGGGCCGTATACGCGTGTGTATACACCTATACAGTGCGGAGAAGGGTTTTGGAGAGGTAGCCGAAAAGCTCGGGGGGGGGGGGCAACTCGAGGCGCGCAATCCGCGCTTCTAGATACTGGCGCACCCGTATTTATACGTATATATCGGACCGGGTGGGCGGCATTTAGCACGAGCACGGTGCTCCCGCGATAGCCGTATCGTATACGGCGGGGTACAATCGTCGGGACGTTGCGGGAGCCCTTGCGCCACTCGTGCAAGGCCGGGGGGGGGGGGGGGTTTGGCGAATACATATATGTGTACGGGCTCGCTTATATACGGCGTGGCGCCCTGAGCGGCCCGTGCAATAGTTTCCGAATAAATCCCCGATTCTCGAACGCGCGCGCCACGCTCCCAGGCTTTCCCTGCTCGGATTTACCCGCCCATATCTATCCTGTATTGCTCTTCCTCGTGCATCCTATATACGTGCGAAATGCTCGTCGCCGTACACCAGAGACGATACACCTACACCACACCGTGGCTCCCACCGTATAACACTTTATCGAAGGTGTGCGTATCGGTCCTCCGCGTTGTTGGGGCTTCTCTGTCCTAGTCCGTATATATGTGTGTACCCGACGGTCCTCCCTGTGCTCGGTGAATGGGAGGGTCTGCCTCTCCGCGCCCCAGCGTGGCACGCAAGAGAGAAAGAGAGAGGGGGGGGGGGAGAGAGAGACTGCTGGCAGCGGCCATTACTCTCGCTACAAACAACCCCTCGCGAGTCTCTCCTATATGCGAAGCTCTACCGCCGACGTTCAACTCGAACCTCGTTGCGGAATGAGAGGCAGAGAGAAACTGAGAGTAAGAGAGAGAAAAGGAGTTCCTTTGTTGCGCCAATTGGCTAAACGCTCTCTCGCGCGCGCGTTTCCGACGAAACAAACGACTATCGCGTCCCGATATGTAAGAGAGAGCCCTGGGTGGGCCACGGGGGCGACCTCTCCCCCGTACCCTGGGCCCCACCACGATGCGTGCCCCCCCCCCCACCCCCCGATTCCACGTATCCTCGTATATTACGCCTGGTAGTACGTGTATGCTTATATATACGACGCCTAAAACGTATAGCCGCGAATATAATGCGGTAGTCGGCGAACGGAACCGCGTCGATCGTTTGTCCACCCTCCCCTGCCCTGTAGCCTCACTCTATGGCTCTGCTCCTCGGGCTATTCTCGTAATTGTTCCTGTAACGAATTGTTACGTACTCGTGGAATAATAATGGCAATAAAGGAGTGCGCCATTTTCGGATTTTTGCTTTCGAGAGCTTCCGTGGGTTTGTCCATTAGGGTTGAAAATGCGCGAGGCTTGTCTAGTGGCTCGTTGGCCAGTGTTGTACGGGGGAGGGTTGATAAATCGGCAAGCCGGGAATCAAAGTCTCTTCTCAGGCTTCGGAGAACAAGGCGACTGGTGGGGCTCTTTCTCTCTTTCTCGCTTATCTAATTCGTATGCAGTCTCATTTACCTGTAGGTACTTGCGTGTGTACGTGCGTGGGGAAGCACCGCTTTACACGTTCCACAAGTCCCTGCTAGACTCGCAGCCTGCATTTCGCACACCCTCCTGTACATAGCGCGCACGAAAAGGGTTGATAATCGAGTTAAGGGGTGAGATGCAGTCAGAATTCTCAAAAAGTCGATTTTTGCACATTTTTTTGAAGTACGATGTTTCGAAAATATTCCTTGAAAATTTCAAGTCACTCCGATGAATAGTTTCCGGGATATCCCACAATTAGTGGAGGGGCCACGTCTATTCTCAACGTATAGACGTGGCTGACAAACGCGCAAACGATAATACCCGGGAAGGCAGAATGCTTCGAAGACAACAACAAATTGATATTTTGGAAGCTTCCACATCGGCAGAAGCCCTATTGTGTGGGCCAGGAATTGATGATTCGATGTAAGTAGTTTTTTAATTAGTATTTCTATACATAAATCAAGTGGAAAATTGGAAAACTCGATCAGAAATTTTCGAAAATGTATTACTCAAAAACTATGAACTTTAGCAAAATTTTATAAACAATACTTTCGTTTTAAAATTGCCCAAAATGTTTAAAACAATAATGCATCCCGAAAAACTTTAATTTTTGGAAAAATTGTTTTAACAATTGGCTATAAACAATTGAATGCTCGACTTTTCGGCAAAAAATTGTGATATTCGGATTCAGCGGATCAAAATACATTGAAAAAAGTTTAGCTTCATCCATCGAGCTCAAAATTTTACGAACATATAATACCGTATCCACATCGAAAAACTTTGAACGCGTTTTTCTCGAAACTATGTTTTTCAAGTGGGTGACCACTATAATTCAAAAACTACTCGATAGATTTTGATGAAATTTGGTGTGCTTATCGATAGCATTAAAAACTGGTCCTTGATCGAAGGATTTTCATTTTTGTTGAAAATTTTTATTTTTTTAAACATTAAACGAGTGATTTTTTGGTCGAAAATCGAAAGTTATCTGTCGGAAAAAGCTTCGACTAAGGTCTATATTTATTATTAAACTAATGATTTTTTTGTTTTTTTTTAATTTCAGACGATCCAGTAAAATTTTATGATGGTCATCGCAAAGCACTACATGCCGAAGGGTGTCCGATAAAGGTGACGATATTTTTATAAACAATCAATATTTTTCTTTGAAAATTTGTACAAGTCAAGTTGAAATATAACATAAAAAGTCCGTGTAACCACTTTTGTGAAACAAACTTAATAACCATTTTTAAAAAATGATTGAAAATGCTCGTTTTTTCACGCCTCCTGCATCTCACCCCTTAACCGATGAAAATTGCGCACGAGAATAAACGGCCTATAAATGGCGCGGAGAGAAAAAATAAATTAAACAATGCGAAAATAAGCGCACGGTAGGATTAAATTGGAGCGTGCGGTTAGCCCCTTGCACCGTGGAATAAAAAATGAAGAATATCTCTGTGAATAGGATTTGCAGTTATCGCGCGATGAGCAGGGGAGAGGGCGCAACTTCTGACGGACCATTAACGCTTTTTGGGATTGCACAATTGACGTCAGCGACGAAAATAAATGTTGGAAATCGTGGCTTTGTTGACGTGACAATCGAGATGATGAAACAATGAATAAAAGTGAGAGCGGGGGCGTTTGGGTGTGAGTGACGATCGCAAAAATAACGCTCGGCAAGTATTTCGGGTTTGCCGAATTGATGGATGATCCTGTAATTTTATTTCGGGCAATGGGGATACTTGGATTGATATGCCTATGACACACCGATCGCCGGAATCGTCCGCAATGAATTTCATTGATGCTTCTGTAGAGCGTTCTCTTTTTTCATTCGGAATAGGGATAGCCAAACGAAACTCTCACGATGGATAAATCGTAATAGGCGCGCTCTTTCTTTTTTCTTTTAATTTTTTTTTCGTTCTGCCAGGAGGATGCCTAAAAATTCATAAAAGCTCTCCCTCTCTCTTTTTCTCGACTACCTTACTGTGTATACATAGTGTATGTATGAGTGTATATATATATATATATATATATATATATATATATACAGACCGGGAATCGCGCAGCAATAATGATTCGCGTCTATCCGAGCGTTTGTTGACACGTCAAGAAGCCTGTCGGTATTGTACATATGCATCGCTATATCCGTCGTCAATATGTATATATGGCGAGTGGGAAAGCCACGTTATTCGGGAATAGTTTGGCGAGGTCGCCTGCGTCGATCGCGCGAGCAGAGAACCCGCGAATATTTACAACCCCCGCGACTAGCTATATGGCTATAGAAATGGATATATATACATGTATAAAGAGGATGAGATGAAGGGAGAGGAAGAGAAGAGACGACGAGAGGGATGACGATGAGTGGCCCCGTTGTGATTGACAGGAGGCAATATGCCTGTGAAGGCTCCGCTCTTTCTCTCTCTCTCTCTCTCTCTCTCTCTCTCTCTCTCTCTCTCTCTCTCTCTCTCTCTCGCGCGCGCTCCGTTTTGCCCTTTGGCGCGTTACGCAAGCTGTTGCACCCGCATCTGCGCATTCATGCAAAGTCAAAACCCCCGGCGTTGGTCCATGCACCCGTCGATCCGTCGCCTCGCTCATCCGTCCGTCCGTTCGTCATCCGCTCTTCTCTCTCTCTCTCTCGCGCGCTCGGCTGTCGGCGCAACATTTTTTTTCGCTTCTTCTTTTTTTTGGCCCTCGGTTTTTTCGTTTTTCGATCTTTTTTTTCCGTTCGTTCGTTCGTCCTTTTCAACGCGATAATTGAGGGTACGAATCGCACGTCCGTTGGCCGTATTATACGCGCGAGTCTCGCGCGCTCCGACGAGCGATTTCATATTTCACGCTAGACTTTAACGAGCGTAACAACGTCGCGATTGTGCAGTGATTTTCCTTCGAAAATTCTCACTTCCCTCGGGGCTCAGAATTAAAGAGGAGAAAAAAAAAAGATTTTTCCAATTGTTGGGAGAATTTTTTACTTTTTATAATATATTTGAGCGCAGTGTGAAAACGCAAGGTGAATTGACGTTGGGTTTTTTTTTCATATCGCATGTGAAAATTGAATTGGGCCGTCGCGGTATTCGCGCCTCTTGCTAATGGAGTTACATGGGTTTAGAATTTTTTTTAAATCCTCTTTTTGTTGAATATTTTTTATCTAATAGTACAACGTGTCAAGAATATTTTTACGCTATGGGGCTGGAATTGACGATGACAAGTTGAAACAAAAATTCTCCGTTGTATTCCTACTTAAGGGATTAGGCCACAGTAACGGGTATAAAATCGTGTGCGAATTTAACAATTTTTTTCGTATGAAAAATTGATTCACTCATAAAATTAATTACACATCTATTTAGTATGAATATCGAGCTGTTTGAATATATATATATATTTTCTTTCGACGTACAAAATGGCCGACTACTAATATTTTCTTTTGTTGTCCTTTTTTTAGGAGCTCCGCCGCGTGACATTTAGCATCAACAATTCTTTACCTAGAACAAAAAACAAAAATTCTCGTCAACCTACATTAGAATACCTAGAGAAGTACATACGAAATTTGAAAAATATTGTTTTATTAAAAGTTTAAAAGTTTAAAGTTTAAAAGTTGTAGGTATTTAAATTGTTTATTAAAAGTTTAAAAGTTCTAGGTATTTAAATTGAGTTGTAGGTATCTGAATGAATTTTCAGTGAAAAATTTCGTATAAAACTGCTCATAAAATGAAAAGTTTTCGATTAATCAGAAATTCCGTAGGTACTTCTCTGCGAAGTGCAATTAGAAAGTTAACTTTTAAATTTTAAGTAAATCGAGTGAAAATTGTTGAAGTTATTTGTCACGCCAATTGGAAAAAAGCTGTTTCGAGAAAAACGCGTTTGAAGTTTTAGGTGCTCTATGGCCATGCCAGAAGTTGGCTTACGTTATACACTCAAAGTCGGTGAAAAAAAAATTTGTTGCCATAAATCGAATAGCAACTTGTTCTTATGATGATAAAGCACCGTTTTATCGAAAAAAAGAAAAAATCGATTTTTTGAAAATTTTACTGTGGCCTCACCCCTTAAGGTGATTCCCCTTAACGTGAATTAGAAGGTCCAAAAAATGCGTTTTTTTGGGAATTTTTTTAGAAGGAGAAAACGACATGCGAGCGCAGTAAACATTGACGTATCTTGTCATGTATATTTGAAGTGTATAAAAAAAATGTTTCAACATAAAAATAATAAATGACTGCAGATTTATCAGCCTATTCCATGTGCGTCTTGCGTCTGCAATCCCTAATCGGCGGTAAAGATGCAGCTCGTAATTCTTTATTGAAACAAAAAAAAACAATAAAATGTTCAATTGTCATATATTTTTCTTCTGGGTGAATTGAGAAAAAGCTGAAAATATCGTAAAATTATAACTTTTCTCAGGTTTGAAAAAAAAATTGTTAAAAAAATTCTTTAACGTGCTATAAAAATTATTTAAAAATACTTTTTCAACGACTTTTTTAATTCACTCAAAAGAGATTTTCATACTGAAGAAAATAAACTGTAATTTGTTTCAATAGGTCGTTTAGGCTTTTTGCTATCACGCCCGCCAAATTGGAAACATCGTGAAAATAAAAACTGGAGAAAACGCGCTTCAAAGTTTTCAATAGGAGGAAATATCAATATCAAATATCAATCGCTCCTCTGCTTTTGGCCTTGTATCTTCGAAAATATTTACAATTGGCCTCTGTAACTTTGTAAATATATTCTTAGATAGTTCATCTATCGATTTAAGTAATAACAAAAAACGACTTTTGGGATCTTTTAATTCAGGCTCCGGCCTGAATCATCACAGTGGAAAATTTTCGAAAAATTCGATTTTTTTGCCTTATACAATAGTATAGACGGTTATAACATGGACCTGGCATCGCCGATTGATCGTACAAGACAATTTATATTAAAATTTCACACTCGAAATTTTGAACGCGTTTTTCTCGAAATGTCGTTTTTCAAAACGGTGTACAGTCTCAAAGGAAGAGTTTTCAAGCTATCCGTCTCAAATTTTCACACAACATCCTTCACGCCTTTATTATCTTGCTACGGAAGCTTTTTTTAATTTTCTTATTTGTTTTAACGAAAAACTGTCGAAAAAGGGCTAAATTCGATTTTTTTTAAACCGTCGCCATATTCTCAATTCTAATTTTAAAAAACTCCATAGCAGGATAGCGGCTCTCATACTGATTGATAATCTTTTTACAGATTTTGTTTCAGATAATATTTACAGCCACAACCGTGTACACCGTGAGGACTCCTTTTTTTAAAGATATTTTCAACCGTTAAAAAAAATGTAAAAATATAAAAATAAACGTTTAAAAATTTTATTCTCTTTTCTTCATGAGTGCTTCGATATGACATAAAAAAATCGGACTGATTAGCGTATTTGAACAATTTTCAAAAAAATCGCAAAAATGAGCTATTTTTCGACCCGTTACACTGTGATGATTTCTTAAAACTTTAATCGCTTTTTTTCTCTCAAAACTCTATTTTTTAAGTCGGCGGACACGATTTCTCAAAAACTACTGCTCATATCTTGTTGAAATTTTGCACACTTCTTCTAGATAGTATTAACTAGTGATTGAACGAAGAATTTTTTTTCTTTGATCCAAACATATTTTACAGTGCTTGGTTTACATTTTACCTTTACAATTTTTTTTCTTTTTTACAATTTTAAAATTTACAATTTTTACAGTTTACAATTTTTTTTCTTTGATCACAACATATTTTACAGTAGGGGAGACCGGGGCAAAATGGTATAGCGGGGCATAATGGGACCGGGGCAAAATGGGACCGGGGCAAAACGGGTTTGGGGCAAAATGGAATAGTGAAAATCAACACTGCTGGAAAATACGTCATTGGGGCAAAACGGGACTGGGGCAAAATGGGCCGGAGGAAATCAGGCTCCTCAGAAAGAGGCGGTTGGGGCAAAACGGGATCGGGGCAAAATGGGACAGTGGAATAATTCGATGCAGAGGCGAAAGAAATGCAGGGGTAAAAAACGAGGGGTAATAAAAGAGTGAAAACAGGTTTTATTGAATGTTACACGATATTTGGGTCATACTCTACTTACGATACTATAATTTAACGGTGGCAATGTTTAATTTTTATTGCTTGTTTAACTAAGCTAATTTTTATCGGCTCAATTGTCGCAAACGGACTCGATTAAGTTATCGTCAGCATGGGCACATGAATAGTGGGCCCATTTGTTATTAAAGTTTGTTAAACAATTATTTTTGATTCTGCGGTCAGAACTGTACCAAACTTGACGTAAATTGTTATTTGAGCCTTTTTATTCGATTGGTACAATTTCTTTGTCGTTATTAGTTATTTAAATAATCAAGTAATTTTTATAATCTGACGCGTGCAATTTATGGTTTTTTTTTTGTTTTTATCTTTCTTTGTTTTTTTTTTTTTAATTTATTTTCTGCCAACTGCACGTTACTGATACTGATTTTCAAGCCATTGATGAAAATCTAACTCTTGTCAATTTTTACGTAAATTGTTTTATGAAACTAGGACCGCCGGTCCCCATAAAATCGACGGATATGTGTCGACAAATATATCGGTCAGTCCGTATTATCTGCGTATATGTGGACTGAAACGAACCGCAAGCACCATTTAGATTAGATTATGTTTCAACAGCTCTTTCATAGAGCCGAAGCATGAATTTTCCTGTCATCCCATTTTGCCCCAAATTCAGCGGGCTGCGACACTTCATTTTTGTGTGTCCCATTTTGCCCCTATCCCATTTTGCCCCAAATCAAGCACCAAGAAACTTCATTTTTTTGCTATCCCATTATGCCCCGATCCCATTATGCCCCAGTGCCGTTTTGCCCCGGTACCGTTTTGCCCCGCTATACCATTTTGCCCCGGTCTCCCCTACTTGGTTTACATTTTACCGCAAATCGTACTATTTTGCATACAACTCTACCAAAAATTCTTCGTTCAATCACGAGCGATACTCACCTACATCATAAAATATTTGTTTTTTTTTTAAATTTAAGATAAAGCTATCATGAGTTATCCTCACCACCGCGAGGATACTTTTTTCTCACGAGTCTCCGAAAATCACTTCTCATTGGCTGAATTTAAATTATTTTAAATGAAAATATTACAAAATATTGTTCAAATGTACTTATATATGCTTAAAGTTTGGATAAAATAATCATTTTATCATATTAAAAAAAATGCGACAAAACATGTTTTTTCTCCGCTTCAAAACCCACGTAACCTGTAAAACGACAGATCGATTCCCAGATACTTTTAGAAGCGCAATTAAATTAGCACTCCAGCATGAAAATTGTGTAACGTTGATTGACCGTTCAACTCGAAGTGAAACGACCGCAGCTCGGAACTTCGTTCTCGCCGAAATCCCGTCAAACTTTGCTCGCTGTAGCGTGCGATGACGCAAGCGCCAAGTCGGAGCAACGCGGCTCGTCCCCAAAAATGACAGAATCATTGAACCGGTAGCCGCGCGCGCTCCGACAATCGCGCACCCTGCGGGGGTGTGCTGTGGGGCCCAGCCTACAAACCGCAACGTTTGTCCACGAGAATAGACGCGGGGGCAGCGGGGAACGCTTCCCGCC
The DNA here is from genome assembly GCA_944452715.1 of Ophion slaviceki. NCBI lineage: Eukaryota > Metazoa > Arthropoda > Insecta > Hymenoptera > Ichneumonidae > Ophion > Ophion slaviceki. Next base: position 25,988,021 of record OX101793.1, on the reverse strand, counting down.
ACCCCCCCTCTCTCTCTTCCCTGGATTCCCGGATTTGTCAAGGCCGAATCGGGAGTTGGGGCAGTTATAATATACACGGGTAAACATCACGCAAACTCATATATCTATAGGTTGACGCGTACGAATCGGGTGCCGCTTATATACGTATATCGACATCGTTCGACAATGTTCGAGGAACGACGAGAAAGAGACAAAAGAGTCTCGGGGTCAGTGAGCCAGGGTGGGGGACAAACTTGAGAATTATCCTGAAAGGTCCAACCCGAACGTCCGTCTGATTGACGTTTCTATACCCCCGGGGTAGCCCGTTGTGCGTAAGCCACTACGTGTTTTCGATCCCATACCGAGAGCGCGCACACACACACACACACACACACGTGGATCTTTCTACCTACATACGTTTGTGGTACACGAGTATAACGAGCGAACACAGATTACGAGGGATAAATAAGATTTGACGAACGTGGAGAGCGATCCAGGCTCATTCAGGACGAAAAGTAAATCTTTCTCTCACGAGCGCCATATATATATATATATATGTGTGTGTGTGTGTGTGTGTGTGTGTGTGTGTGTGTGTGTGTGTGTGTGTGTGTGTGTGTGTGTGTGTGTGTGTGTGTGTGTGTGTGTGTGTGTGTGTGTGTGTGTGTGTGTGTATGTGCGTTCTCGGTAGGATGCTGCTCGCAGTGAGAAAATACCACCCACCGAATATTCGGAGGTCAACAGGAAATTCAGACTCGCCTTTTTTTTCTCGCTGAAGAGAGGAGAGAAAAAAAAATGTCACACGAGCCACGCTCATCTCGGAATTTCAAAATGTTCGTACAGCATTCGTCCTCCCCTTTACGGCTTTCCACACACGTTGCACGCACGTCCCATTGTCGAGCTACAAATTCATTTTGTGACAGAATACGTATGCGCGTCGTATAGAAGAGTGCGCTGCAGAGATGAATGGGAAATGAGATGTCAAGCGGCAGAGAAGAAGGTGGGCGAGAGAGCAGGTGGTGGACGAGTCGCGAGAAGCATACGCTCGACACCGTCATGCATCTTTAGTGTGCCAATCTATAGTCCACATTATTAATATATATATATATATATATATATATATATATATATATATATATATATATATAACCCATCCTCCGATGTATTTCAATATATCTATCCACTATTCATTATTGATATATAATACAATATATCTTGATAGCATATAGTGTGTAGTAGCGTTCTTATATATTGAGTGAGTATACACCGGGTGGGGCAACGACTATCAGCAGTGGAAATATTTTCTAACCCATCAGGCTTTGGAGCAAACTTTTCGTACAAAAGCTGCATAGTTCGAAGTGGTCATCGAGTGGTGGCTAACGAGGTTTATCTGTGCGGAGGCGCTTCGGAGATTGCAAAGTCACGACCACTTTTTTTTTAAATGGCACAAGTATTTTTTGTAGTCTTTTACCAAGGGTCTAAAAGTAAGTTCCCAACACAAATTTCAAGGTGAGCGATCGGGATTTAGCATAAAAAATCGCCAACACAGGAATTTCAAAGTTGTTAGCCTAAAATCGATTAAAAAAATGCTGCACAAATTTACATCTATGAAAGGTGCTAAATGTAATGGCCACCACTTTCAATGTACGCACATCGCTGTTTCCCTATACAGCAAAGGAACAACCATTCAAATCGGACCAGCCAACACGGCGTAATCGGTGTACTAACATTTTTTTTTTAATAATAAAAATTTATAGCCGACGAACAGTTTGAAGCCAGTTTAAAATGGTTTTATTTGGAACGCTCGAAAGTAAAATTTCCTGCTCGTAGTTTAAATACTATTCTGTAATCATTTTGTACTCATTTTGAAATGTCAATATTGAAATTATGTAGTTTTATTTTCATATATTTTTCGCTTGACTACATGAGCGGAGGGGGGGGGGGATGCCCCATCCTGCCCCACGGCACCTGCGGGCCCATGCAATCGCAATGCGAATCAAATTGCACTTGGGCACGGTGGGTCCATGCAACTAATGATAATCATATTGCAAGCGTGCATTGAAAATGGTGACCATCACTTTGAGCACCTAGTACCGGAGTAAGTGTTTGCACCATTTTTTTTCATCGATTCTAGGCTACAAATATAAAAAATTTATTTCATCGTTTTTTAAAATACTGAATCTCGATCGATCATCTTGAAATTTTACTTGTGAACTTATTTTTAGTTCGTTGATAGAATTAGGGAAAAATTGATGGTCCCGTTTAAAAAAAATGGCCGTGACTTTGAAATCTCCGAAGCGCCTGCACCTGGACGAACCTCGTAGCCATCATTTGACGTTCTCCTCCTAACTATGCAACTCTTGTAGGAAAAGTGTTCTCCCAAGTCTGCTAGGTTAGAAAATATTTCTACTCCTAATAGTTATTGCCTATACCAGTAATGAATGGACAATCCTGCAACTGTCGATATGTCAGATAATGTCTTACTATATGCTGGAATTTTAGTTTAGTAAAGGTCCCACGGTTTTCGAAATTATAAGCTTTGTTATTTGTTGAAAAAAAAATAATCTGCTTTTGATTTTTCGCGTACCATTTCTATAAATGATATGAATCGACAATAAGTAAGCAACTTTGTAATGTGATCTGCACGATATGCGTAGTACATTTTTTTTACACCGCAGGCTATCAAAGTCGGATGTTCAAATTGGTTTGTATGAAAATTCTGCATAAGATCTTTTTTCACAAAGTTTCTTCAAGGGGTCTCCCCACTTTAGACGCTAAAAAAGGCTATTTTCATAATTGTTTTGATAAGTTTATGTTCTAGATTTGATATAAAAGTTGTTACACTTAATAAAAACACTTTCGAAATACATTGAAAAAAAAATTATTTATTTAAGTCACTATTTATATTAAATGGTAGTTAAAAAAATGTCCTAAAAAATTGTAGGTCTGCGCTGCTGATGAAATCTCGGAGATGGATTATCCGAAACAAAAAATCAAACGGTTTTAGATTCAGTATGTTGATGGCTATAGCGCATATCATACGATTTTTAATATATGCAAAAATAACAAAATCACGGAAATTTTTCGAAAAAAAAAAAAAAAAACAAAAAAACGTTTTTTTTCACCGTTTTTGTTCAAAAAAATGAGTAAATATCAAAACTTAAAAAATCCTTGATATGCGCTATAGTTATAGTTGTAGAGAATATGTGGTTCAAATTTCATAAGTATCGGTTCAGTAGTTTCGAAGATTTTATCAACAAGCCGTCGGAAAACGTTGTTTCGAGAAAAACGCTTTTAAAGTATGTTCGAGTTACGTAAATACATTTTAAAATAAATTTTAATGTATTTCGAAAGAGTATTTATTAAATGTAACAACTTTTATACGAATATTTATAATATAAACCTATCAAAAAAGTTCATGAAAATAGCCTTATTTTTAGCATCTAAAGTGAGAAGACCCCTTAACATGTAAGGTTAAAAAGAAGACTTTTCTTGATAAAACAAATAACCAAGAGTATTAAAAAAAAAACTGGTCAAAAAAATTAATTTTTAGAAATGGCATGTGAAAAACCAGAAGCAGATGATTATGTCGAAAACCGTGGGACTTTCATCAAACTGAAGTTCCAACATATAGTAGGACATGATCTGACCTATCGACACTTGCAGGATTATTCATTCGTAACAGGACACTCTGTGTATTTATAATATGTTGGGGATATTTAAAGCTGCGATATATACAGAGAGAGAGAGAGAGAGAGAGAGAGAGAGAGACCGTGTCGTTTGCTCGTGTATCGCACATGACGTTTCACTTTTCCCATTCGTTGCTCCCATTATACCTAGACTTCTAAGACGCGGCGTGTGGTGACTTGTTCCATTCTGATTTTCTCTCGCTTAGTAACAGGTATATTATACGTTTCTTACACTTATTCCCCGAATGAAAATGTTTGGGTCGCCCCTCTCATTGAGTCGCTCTGCGTGGACGATGATCTCTCTATGCTTAACCGTGAACGAAATGAATTCCGGCAGAACAGGCGAAGGAGAGAGCCAAAAGAATCCACACGCATAAAAAGCCCCATAAATCATGGGCGCTCGGGGTGGTCAGTGTACCGGCGGAGAGAAGCTCCGGAGTCTGTAGTTGAACAGGGCAGAAGAGATTTGCTCCTCTTCCGCGTCCTTCTCTGGGCCCCCTCGGGTTCTCTTCCGCGCGTCTTTCTCGCTCTCGCAACTTGTCCCACTCGGATATATACGCTCGGATCATACCGTGAAACTTGGCTAAGAGGCCACGAAGAGCCACATGAATGGAGAGTCCATTAGAATTAAATGGGCCCGAAATGAGCGTGAAAAGAGCAAAAGAGAGCCTGCTTGACCAACACACGAGATATAGAGGCTTTGAGGCCATGAACAACCGCCGACTCTGAGATCTATTGACGCAAATTTACGTACAATGTGCACCTAAATTTTCCGCACATATCCCGATCACCCTAGTTGGCCCTTTTTGCTTGTGCCCCGTTGCTTCTTCGGTTTAACGTCGCACCGTGAAATTGGAATATCGTAATTTTCCGGTAGGTCCGAATTTAGGTACTACGTGCACATACCTCCTCATTAGAAAAAAAATGATTTTTTTTTGTATGCTGTAGTAGAGACATAAAAAATGTCGTCCGCGAAAACTCTGCAGGCCTTACCGGCTAAATACAATAGTAATTAATTCACGAAATCAATGCGTTTAACCCGCACCATATACACTGAGAAAAAAGCCCAATTGATTCAAAAAAGTATATTGGTTGATTCAAATAAATGTCTGATCGCGGAGTGCCACCGACATATGAGATTGTTACAATACTATAAAATATTGGAAAATGTGATTGATGCAAATAACATATTATTTTATTTGAAAATCTCTTCTGTTCTCTGAATATCTACATTATTCTTCAAATAAAATGATATCCTATTGAAATCATTCTATTTACAATCCGTAGATGTATGGATGAAATAATTAAGCGGTTGCTACAACATTTTTTATTTCGTACAAAAATATAATCAATAGAATGAATTATTTCTTTACTACATCGAAACGAAGTATGCCACGGACGTAAGTTTTTCAATTTGTTTTAAATCTTAAATAAAAAGTGAGCATTAGAATGATCATCCACGATAATAGTGGAGAGAATATCAGATATCCAATGGAATATCCATGGAGAGAATATCAGATATTCAACTGATAAGAACAGATACTACACTTTGATCTTAGTCACAGGCCAAGAAGCGATACTCTTTAGAGTTTCTCCGGCGTTTAAGTAGATTTCCGGTTCGCGCTACGCTTACGAGAAACGAGCGCGCGTGCGGCTTCCAGCGGTTAGTCCGAGAACCACAGGTTTCCTCACACCTATAATTTCGGTGGCGCTCGGCCATGATTTGGTTGAATTTTTTCAACCAAATGCCCAAGAAACAAATTTTATTTTCGAATAATTTTGTAACCAATTCAGACATTTGCTTAATATTTTTCAATCAAAATGAAATATTAATATTTTAACGAATAATGTACTTGAAAATCAATATCGGATATGGTGAAAAAAATTAAATAACATATTTACTCAATAGAAATTTTATCTGAATCAAACGAGGGAAATTCAATTTTTCTTGTGTACTCGAATCAACAATATTCATGTTATGAATTGAAACGCTTTTTTTCTTCGTTGCAGAAAATGCATTTAAAACTATATAATTTGTTCGCGATAATTTTTTAGATGTTTTCAATAATATATTGTTCTTGGCTAACAATATATCTTTTGAATGAAAAAAAAAACTTTTAATTTTATCCTGTTATTAAAGTCAATAGCGTTTTGCCTGGACTAATAAATCCGATTATTTACACCAACAATTTTACAATTGAATCAACGAAATTTCATTCAATAACACCAATGATATTGGATCAATGATTTTTTGTTCTCAGTGTATCATCGATTCAATCGACTCATTTTTGCGTTCGCCAGCCGCGTCTGCCATCTCTCTCGTTGCGATATGCACACTACGCACACACTACAACGCACGATTACACATACCGTAAACAAACACATGCTTGACACGTATCGAAAGCACCTGAATACAGCGTTGCCACGGATATTGCCAGAATTATGAAATGGCGACCTGTGAAAACTCAAGTCAACTCTGATTGCGATATTACTTCACTTTCCAAACTACAATACAACCAGTTATCACATGCACTCCTCAAATCATTATTTTCTCTATCATGTTTATTATTAAACCCAAATACATTATATTTTGCTCTTTCCAGATTCGATAATTTATCGATTTTCTGTTCACCATTCAATCCCCTAGTACTTAAGACAAAAACTCGGCTTCCGGGGCTTTGGATCAAAAGTTGCCGAACATCCGTATACCCCGTACGTATGGGATTCGTCGAGGTATGTCGAGCATCGAAGACTCCTCGAACATTTCGGAGGTACGCCAGCGAGACTGCCTGCTATATCCGTGTGTACGCGCGTGTGTGCATAGGTATAAACGTGACAACGGGACCGCCCGCCCGTACGGACTAACCCATCTGTCAAAAAGTCAAAATATACCAAAGGGGCGTCATTGTCCAGGGATCCTGTGGGATTGCTACTTAGCGTTCTCCTATCTTTTTTTTTCTTCCCTTTTTCTTTTCTTTCCTTTCTTTCCCCTCCACGCTCGGAGATTCTCCATTATATCGAGTCGCGTATCCGCGTGTGCGTGTGGCTCGGGCCTCGTTCTTTTGTACGACATCTGTATGTATCCCCTCGGACTAACGCTTCGTTGTTGCCCCCTCATCCCTATGTATATACACGTATCTATATTGATATAAATACAGATATAGGTGCGAATGTGAAACGCGCTTCGACGATCCGTACATACGTTTTCTATATGAGATTTAGCCGCAGAGAGTGTATATATGTGTGTGCCAATATGGAGGAATATAATGTATCGGGGAAAGAGCAACCATCCGGGACCCACGAGGAACTATTTTCTTGTTCTCGCGTCTTCTATATATATATATATATATATATATATATATATATATATATATACACATGTGTTGTCATTCTTAGCTGCCTCGCTAACTCAATCTCTCTTGTCCTGGGGTGGTTCAACCCCGTCGAGAAACGTCGCGCGCACCCTTATTCACACTCGCGACTCGCAACTCCTTATTTCTTTTCTTCTCTTATTTGTTTATTTGTCAACGGGGCTCGTTCAGTGGCGCAAGGATGAAAGATTTAATTGATTCTTGACAGAGCCCAATTTGGGTCCGTAACACAATTTGATCTCCCCGGAGAGAGAGAAAGAAAGAAAGAGAGAGTACCAGGGTTGCTGTATAGCGACGAACAGGGCGAGAAAGAGGTTGAAAGAGGTCTGGGGGTAATTACCGATTAAAGAGATTAAATCGTGCGGCCTCGTATCGATTCCCTAGTGGTTGTAGCTAGCCGTCAGACCTATAATTGTTGGAATTGAGAGAGTAAGAGGGAGAGAGGACGATTCTTGGACAGAATGAGCAGAACCAAGAGAGAGAGAGAGAGAGAGAGTTTGAGTTAGAGGGAGAAGATGACAGCCAAGGGGCAAACGAGCCAAGAGAGAAAGCTCCGTGAAGAAAGGAAGAAAATAGGTAGGTCGAGTCGCGGCTGGTTCGCTCGTTCGAGTGGGTCCGCCTTTGTTTCTGATTTGAGGGGGCATCCTTACGAACGGGTTAGCCGCGCCACTGATCACCGACGCTAATTACAGCGGATCACTCGCCCCGGCGAGTTTAAAACTCATCCCTCCTTCCGCGCGCCACCTCGTCTCTTCTCCCCCCCCCCTCCCGCCGCCACCGTTTTAAGCGCCGGTACGAAAGAGGCTTCCCTCGTGACGGCGTTTCCCATTGGCCGACCGAGATGACACCAAAGTGCTCCAACATGGCGTCTTATCTGATTTCACTGTATACAGCTTATAATGCTGTTGGAGGTGAGGGAGAGAGATAAAACGAGCAAACGAGGGAGTCGCAAACGTCTCGCGATCTCTCTTCCTCCTACTCCTTCTCTCGCGTACAATATTATTTATCCATTCGATTATTTGTTTCCGATAAGCCCAATAATACGTCCCTCTGGCCGTGTGTGGAAACCCGAACACTCACGAATCTCGTTTTACCCTGTGAAATAAGATGGCGAGGAGGCACACAGGGACGAGAGCAGTGAGGAAAAACGGAGGGGAAAGTCTCCCTTCCCGCCGCGATTCTCGGGTAATATAAGTTGGCAAAGGTGCTAAATCAACATTTTTATAAACTCCTTAGTATTCATGGGCTCGGAAGCCCGGGGCTGGGGACGAGGAGCTGGAAGAGGGCTCGCTGTGTGTGGGTATGTGCGACATTCGGTTTCGATCTATTCGCACACAGGACACAGACAGATGGAGTGAGGGAGATATAGCAGCTCTTAAAAAGATCCGGGAAAGTGTGCGAGATCGCGCACGGCTGCACGCCGTAATTTTTTTTTTCTCGTAACGACTGTATTATCGAGAATCGCTTCGCGAAATGTTGACGAACGTGGTCTCACATGCGTAACGATTCGACGCTCGATCTAGGCACAAATGGAGTCGAGCTTTCGTGGCTGGTACAATTATTCCAACGATCATCCCTCTAAATATTACATCCTGCTGGTTCGTAAACGCGAACCGGCACGGGGAAGTTTAGATGCCTAGCGATGTCGCACAGGTAGCGTGGATCATAGCCCTGTAGGGTTGGTCGAGATTATCAGCGAGAAAAACGTCCCTCTGCAGTCTCCTTCTCTTCCTCTCTCACTCATCGATATTCAACATTTAATTTGCATCGTAGGCAGAACGCGCGTGATTGAATGGCCGATTTTCGTCAACGTACACTTGGTGCCTCAGATTTTGCGGAGAGGGAGGGAGCAGATGTGTTTGTGTGTGTGTGTGTGTAATATGAGGCATTCCAGGTCAACTTACGTGGTCATCGGCCTGACCTCCTCGAATTCAGTTGACGAATTTTTTCGGACATATTTTGGTCGAAAAAAGAGTTTATTTTTTTTCTTCAGATTTGTATAACTTATTTTACCCCATAATATAACTTTTTTTCCATACTTTTGTTAGTACAAATTAATTTCAGCCAAGTTTAAAATTCTGTTTTTTTTTTTTCATAAAATTTGGAACTAAAAACAAGTATTTTCGTCATAGTTTGAGAGTGGGCGGAGAAAAATTCATTTTTTTTGTTAATAAAAAAATCCAAATATTGAAATATAAATATTTCGATGATGGTTCCCTGTAGGAAAGAAAATGATAAAAATAAAATATACTTTGAGAGTAAAACGCTAAAAATTTGTGCAATAATTAGGATAAAATTGAGAAAAGCTATTTTAGTAGGTACTATAAAAATATCGCTAACTTGTGTCGCCACGAAAAAACTCACGGTATCAAAGCGGAGTGGCATTTCTTTGCTGCTGCATGCGCATGGCAAAGGCCCATGCTGCGGAATTGGCGGAACTGTCAAAAGAGAAGCTGAAAGAGCAAGTCCACAACGCCGGAGTTATAAGCAAATAACAAGTGCAACAGAACTATATGACTGAGCAAACGAAGCTGGTCGACTTCCAAATATAACTGTTCAGTATTCGAGTGCAGAATTTTGTGAAAAGGATAAACCGGCTATCGAACAATCCTTTGAAAATGAAAGGTGAAAAATCTGAAAAAAGTTCACTGTCTAATCCCCGATGCAGATGGTACAGCAATTGTGAAAGATTACTCCACTTCGACGTCGCATACAAAACTTCGGAGTTTCCCATGTATTGAAATCTTTCTTTTTTTGAGATAACAGTAGAAAAAAGTTCTCTCTATATTTGAACTCTTTCAATTTTGTTTAATGACTTTGTATGGCTATACGGTATAAATGTATGGTTTCTTTCAACCAAAATAGCTTTTTTCAATGTTATTTTAATTATAAGCCGAAATTTTAGCGTTTTAGTGGCAAAATATAGGAAAAAAATAGATTCACCGAGGTATTATTGATTTTTCTTTTTTCCCTAAAGGAAACCATCATTGATATGTTTCATTTTCAAAATTAAGAAAAAAAATTTTTCTTTCAATAAAAAAAATATAAATTATTTTCGGCCCACTCTCAAACTATGATGAAAATGTTTGTTTTTAGTTCTAGATTTTATGAAAAAAAAAATCAGAATTTTAAACCTGGTCGAAATTCATTTTTACTCAAAAGTTTTGGAAAAAAAGTTATTTTAAGGAGTAAAACAAGAGATAAAAATCTGAAAAAATAACCTCTTTTTTGGATGAAAATATGCCCGACAAAAGTTGACGATTGTCAACTGAATGCGAGGGGGCCAAGCTGATGACCACGTGAGTTGACCTAGAATGCCCCATATACATGCATACATTACACACACGCACGCACGCACACACACACACACTATATATATATATATATATATATATATATATATATATATATATATATATATATATATATATATATAGGGGTAAAACAATGACGAGGAGGCCTCATGCATGTTAATGCGATTCTCTCGTTCGCGCGCGTGAGAGAAGACCGTTTTATTTGGGCCGGGATCGGGAATACTCGCAATATTAGCGAAGCCCCCCCCGGAATATATACAGAGGGTGAGATTGGTAGGCGGAAGCAGTTTCGATATACACGGATATATACATGTGTGTTTGCGTTGTGTATATATATTTATACGCGAGCGAAGAGGGTAAGGTGAGGTTTATAGTGACGGCGGGGTTAAACGATTCGTCGTATACAACCGTATCGCCCCGCGTGATTCTCAGCGTATGATCGCGTCTCCCGATGCGCCATCTCGTCTAAACTTTCCCGTATAACGCTCGTTTACCCTTCGAATGTTCCAAGTTTGGACTCGGTCAGAGTCGTGGACCATACGGAAATCTCTAGTCTCCGTTTTCTCGTACACATCCTTCTATACGTGTCTCTATGTACGTATCACTCTGCGATTCCAACGTGCTCTAAACTAGTTTTGCGTATACACACGTAACCCGGTGTAACGGTGTGCCACGTTGATTGTCGATCCTCCAGGAGTACCGGAGCCTGAGAGTGCGAGGAAGATGGCAAGTTGGAGGTATAGGGAGAGAGAGAGAGAAAAAGCCTCCGACTGGCGTCTCGTGGCCTGTGGGCTACGACCACGATACTACTCCATACATAATCATGCCTCGTCTTTGTAGCCCGAAATTGATTTATTATTCAAAGCGACGCGTGTTTCACAATGTGTATTTACCATCAGCGCATAGTACACCATGGCTGTCTACGTCAGATGGTGTGAGTGTGTGGGATATAATTGTCAGTGATACGACAAAGTTGGAAACGAATATGCAATATTTCCGTCAATTATAGGGATGTTGAATAAGTTCGCGCTGTTTTTCGAAAAATCGTTGTCAAGGAGGCACGACTAGTTCTTCAGGGTCAACAGACTAAATTTATTTTACCCACGGTTATTCTGATTTATGTTAACTTGCGTTGAATATTCGTATTCTCGTTTCTAATGTGCCAAATTTGTGGTGAGTGTTTTATTTAAGGCGTACCCCCACTTGTAGCGCAAAAAAAGGCCTTTTTCATGAATTTTTTTAAAGAAAACCACAAAACTTTTTTAATCGATCAATATACCATCTTAAAAAACACATCTTGAAGAACTTTCAGTAATTTTTTTATTGAAAAATATTAGTTTGTTTAGTGGCAAATGGCCGTCAATGAAATAATATTTTTATATACACGGTTTGCGGTGACCAACATTGCGGCGAAGTGGATCATCTGAAAAAAAAATGCGGATGGATTTAGTCAAATATAAGTATAAACTAGTCTTTAATCGAAGGATTTTAAAAAATATTCATTTTTCACAAAATGGCGGACAGTCAAAGTTAATGGTTCGATTTTAACGAAAAAAAACGGCCGTTTTTTGGCTATAAAACGGCCATTTTTTTTCGAAAAAAAAAATCGAACGATTAAAGACTACATATTTTTATGTATTAAATAAGCCTGCAAAATTTCAAGAAGATCGGTTCATTAGTGTTCGAGTAATCTTGGTCACCGACTTCAGAAATGCCATTTTGAGAAAAACGCGTTTAAAGTTTCAATTTCAGTTTACACGAAGAAAATATTTTTTTTTTGTAAACTTACATAGAGTCATCTATTCCGGGCCCATATAGAAGTATGGGCCCGGATACTTATACTTCAAAAAAATGCAAAACAATCGATTTTTTCAAAATCGCAAGTGGGGGTAACCCCTTAATGCTTAATTACTAATAAAAACTGAAAAATTGGATCCTAAACGACTCTGGAGTAGTCTCCGTCACATTCACAATAACAGTCTTACCATAAAAACGAACTAAAAAACGTGGCAACAAATCAGTGGGAATCTTATTTAAGACGGAATGACACCTCATCGCGGTCGGTATGGTAGAACAATTATAGATTCCCAAAAATCTCTGAAACGGCTCTTCAGATCCCGTCGAAACTTTGCCAAACGACGTCAAATAGATAGACGAATAGCTTCTAGCCCCTCAAATTTTCTGAATTTGAGAAAAAAAATGTAGATTGGCTTATCATAAGCCAATCTATTTTTTTTTTCTCAAATTTAGAAAATTTGAGGGGCTAGAAGCTATTCGTCTATCTATTTGACGTCGTTTGGCAAAGTTTCGACGGGATCTGAAGAGCCGTTTCAGAGATTTTTGGGAATCTATAATTGTTCTACCATACCGACCGCGGTGAGGTGTCATTCCGTCTTAAATGACCCTGAATTACTTTAGCGGAATTAACCCTTTTCATTTTTTAACATTTTTAACATTTTAACATTTTTTTATATTAAAAATTACACGACTTGAATATAATCGGCATGGCTGAATGCATGCAAGGGTTGAAAATGCATTGTAGTATTTTGTTTCAATATTTCAATTATTTATCACTTCCAAAGTGAGTGGGGTTGATTACACTCCCAACGTCACAATCTGGAGATGTGAGTGACAAGGGTTAATGTTGTCGGTAAAATTGTAATTGAACATGTTATTGATACGCGATAATTGTAAAACTCCATAAATAATATAATGGAATTTTGAAGAAACACCCGAGAACGTCGCGTTTGCGATGCTCAAAGTTGGCACCCAGGACTGGTTGTTGTGAATGGTTAGGTTATGGTGCAGAGCTAGGTTATGCTCGCTAAACGCAGCAGGCGTTCCGCCCGATGTTGCCAAGTCTGTAGGTGCTATTTCGTCGTTCTGATCATTTTCAACCGGAAATTGAAATATTTTTAAGACGTAGTGCTTGAACTACACGATGAAGTTCGAAGTTTTCGACTTTTTGCAGAATCTATTATGTCTAATTTATCAAATTTCAGTTTTGCAACGACCTTAGTTGGATGCGTGAGCAGCAAAATCGTGATCATCGCACTTCCGGTCGACCGTCTTCATAAGACGACGTGCTTGACACTGAAGTGTGACACTTTCAAAAAATCGATTTTTTTGCCTTTTTCGACAGTTTAGACTTTCAAGAATATCATTATCATTTATTCCATTTATATCAATATCATTTTATCTTGCAAAATTCGATAGTTAAATCATTAAACGCGTTTTTCTCGAAATGAGATTTTTCAAATTTGCCGACATTGTAACTCAAAGAGCAATTATCCGATTGACTTGAAATTTGAACCGGGTACTTTTGAATATATTTACTGTACAATGACGTGAGATATTTTTCATTGGATTAAAATTGACGATTTGGCATTGAAAAACAGGACCATTTTGTAGGCAAGAAAACAGACGTTTTTTCATAGCTACGCCATTTTGTTAGACTTTGATATTTTTCGAAAATCCTACGCCATTGTACAGGAAATACCTGCCAGTTTAACGACATTCTTTCCTTTTTCGATTTCAGCTACTCAATCGGCCGGAGTCATGTCAGCGGTGGAGGAACTTTTTTTTGCGCCTCCGAAGGCAGCCCATAAGTCGCTTGGATCTCAATATTTTTCGATGAAAAAATTATGTAATATAGGTCAAATATAGTCAAATATATTCTTAATTTTCCGAAACATTTAATTTAGTACTTTTCTTCAAAAAAATTCCCAAAAATCACCCAAATTTTCAGCGTTCACACTGGTATAGCCCCTTAAAGAGCTCGACTTCGCCATTTTATTACAAAAAAACTGAGCGGTCAATATAGCTCAAACTTTGCCAAAGAGTGCATAACTTCTTCGTCAATATCATATAAAAATGTCGAGTCCGAAAGTTGGATTCTTCGTAATGATTGTACCTCCTCAATGCTTTCAAACTTTTCGAAACTGCTGTGCGATCAACTCCGAATGATTCTGCAAGTTCAGCTAGCGTCTGACATGAGTCTTCATGAAGTAATGCTTCCACTTCAACACATCAAAATCGTTATTTTTGAAGCGTCTAAACCAATCTCTGCTTGTTGTTTCTGACAGAGCATTTCCCTTCAGATTTTTTTTCACATAAAGTAGTGCAGTAAAATTCTCCGCAAATACACTTTTTTGGAATTCAACATGTCTAACAGTGAAAAAAAGTTGTTTACACTTCGGCCACATGACATACACTGAATTTCAAACTCGCTTATATCGAGTACTTCTTTATAGATGCGTTACCATATTAAAATACACTTACGCAGTTCTGGTAACGCCATCTGTTGGAAAACAGCGGGAACTTGTTCAACATCGGAATATAAATATTTGACATTTTCATTTTTTTTTCGTACATCCTACTCGTACAAAATCATATGAAATCGCATGGTTGTAACAATATCATAACAAGAGAGAGGGAGAGAGTGAGAGAGAGAGAGAGAGAGAGAGAGAGAGAGAGAGAGGGTGAAAGCAAGGGAACGAGTGTACGATGAGAAAAACGATACGTGTATATTGTAAGCGGGAGAGGCGCGCGACGAGTTCGAGGAGACTCGAGGGCGCTTCGTCCCTGTACCGTTTCATTCGGGCCAGAGTTTTTCCAAGCTCCGTCTAGGGAAAATATTGACGAAAAACAAGGAGTCGCGGCCTGGGAGAGCGGGAGACGGAGAAATGAGAGAGAAAGAGAGAGAGAGAGAGAGAGAGAGAGAGAGCCAGTGGGACGGAGCGAGAAGGGAGAGAATCCCCGGAGTTAATTAAACTCGCCAAGTATATAGCCTCGGACGAGTCTCGGCACGGGGCAAGCTTCGAGTGGTAATTTCCTGATAGCCGTGTGGCCGAACGAGCGAGCTCGACAAACACACCGAATACCCGCGGCTGACCGTCTACCATCCAATTCACCCTCTTTCCCCTTTTATACTCCATCCCCCCCTCTCTCTCTCCCTCTCTCCCTCTCTTTCTCTCTCTCTCTATCAACCATTACGATTGACCGGCTATTCTAGACACTCACTTTCCACCCCATCGAAATTATTCTTCCTCGTACTCTTTCTTCTCCCGTCTGACGTAACAATACGACGGAATATTCGTGTCTTCGCTCCGAGGATTCGAATGCTTTTGTCTCCGCTCAAATAAAAACGCTAGAGAGAAAAATGTAGTGTCAGACATTTATCGATTTTTCCACACTATACATACATACATACATACATACATACATACATATATATATATATATATATATATATATATATATATATATATCGTGACGTAATTCCATCGCGTTCTTTGGATTAATTCGCTCCTAGTAATAATTCTCGGACAATTTTCATCTCGTTCCAATAAGTCGTCTCTTCATTTATATGTGTATATAGTTGTATGTGCGTGTGGGGGGAGTATGTGGTCTTAGATATGGAATTCCAGGACCCCCGTCATAGTTGGCATACCGAGATTCCAAGGCTTGGACGCTTCGAGCTTAAATTCATGGCGTTTTTCGCACCTTATACCGACATTCCAATAAACAAAACTCGAAACGGGCGCGCGCGCCTGAAAATCCGCGCGCGTGCGTTGGCTCCGATTAGAAGTTGGGCTTTTTTTAAATTTTCAGCGTTGGTTCGTCTATGCGCTTCTATAATACCCATCTCGTATTATCGTCGCGCACTGCGGTGCTTCTCTCTCTCTCTCTCTCTCTCTCTCTCTCTCTCTCTCTCTCTCTCTCTCTCTCTCCCCCCCCCTTATCTTTTAATCCTATTTCTATCTTTTTCTTTATTTGCTATGAGAGAACGCCATCTTTATTTATTCTTAAGTCTACATACTCTCAAACTCGTACCCCATAGCGCGATTTAAGTGTGTTTAATCCTGAAATTGTTTTGCTTTACATGTATTCGCTTTGCTTTGTGAGCTGTTTCGACATTTCCGCCTATGTCTTGTTGTGACAAACAACTGCTTACTTTTGATTTTTGTTCAATTATGAATAATAAAATTTCTATCTCTCTCTCTCTCACTCTCTCTCTCTCTCCCTCTCTTTTTTCTCTCCTGCGACTTGCCCGGTTTCCCCTTCGCTCAGCTGCAGCCTCATAATCCTGAGATATGAGCGCGCGCATTGTGCAGGAAAATTCTACGCTCGCCTGTGTGTATGCGTATGACTGTGTGTACGTTTGCTCAGAAACCCGTGTATGCATGGTTGATGCGAGGAAAGAGTCGGATTTGGTCCTGATTCGTCCTGGTGTGACTTTTGCGTCGATTCACTTCATCCTCGTCGCTAGTCTCTCTCTCTCTCCCTCTCTCTCTCTCTCTCTCTCTCTCTCTCTCTCTCTCTCTCTCTCTCTCTCTCTCTCTCTCTCTCTCTCTCTCGCGCCTTTGCCTTCAGTAACTCCGGGTTTGTGTGCATAGCACTTGGCCGAACATGTATAATGTTGGCCAGATCAGCGATACAACGCTTCTGTTGGTGGGAACTTGGAATAAAGCGGATAAAGCGAAAAGAGAGGAAGAGACGGACAGCGAGGGTGGAGAGAAAAACGTTGCGCGGATGTGAAATGTTGCTCCATCTCGCCTATGGAAGAGATTACCCTTGCGGGACGGATGCTTTATTATTATCGTTATATATAAATACATTTATTCACTATGTGTGTATAGTATATGGAGTAGGCTCGCGTAAATCAAGATCAGAGAGATTCCGTGAGTGCCTACGTGTGAGCCAACGAATATCGTCGCGATGATGATAATAACGATGGTTGTTATGATTATTATATATATATATATATATATATATATATATATATATATATATATATATATATATATATATATATATATATATATATATATATATATATATATATATATAAAGGGGACCGTGTATATGAAGTTGTGGATTTGGATCACTGATGCGTTCGTCGATGCTTGTTTATGGAATAAAAAAAAAACAAGTTAGCGAAGGCAGGATAGCGGCAAAGAAGTCGTTTGAAAATAACCTCGGGTCGCGTTATAACTCATTTAGTCTTTATAGCCCGATTGCTCAATGCTACCGACCTCCTCTTTTTCTATCTCTCCCTTTCTGTCTCTCTCTTACTCTTGTGCTTGGTGCATTATTTTTTTCGCTTTGCAAGGGCTGCAATCGAGGTGCCATTAATCGAGCGATTCACGCTCGCGTCAACCTAACCGCGAGGCTATTTATAATATAATACAGAGGCGTAAAAAAGCCCCGTGAGAGAGAGAGAGAGAGAGAGAGAGAGAGAGAGAGTCGTGTGTGTCTATGGGGAACTGCGCCTGCGGATCTGATTGTTCCTTAGGTCCCGTTGCATGAGAGGGCAGGGCAACGCGAGACGAAGAGAATAAAGAACAAGAGTGAGAGAGAGAGAGGAAGGAAGAAAAAAAGGTGAGTGAGAAGAAGGCTCTCTCACGAGAGAACGAAAGCCAGATGATGTGTCAGATAAAGCACGCTTAAGCTTAGCTTAGCGAGCTACCGTTGATGCTGCCTGTGCTTACTGCGTGCACCCCCCCCCCCCCCTCGCCCCGCGATGCGTGCATCTCCGCGGGACCACCCGAACGCCGCTCTCGGACCGAAAGCCAGCAACACCGGATCAAACCTTATACACACCTACTGTACGGACGCTCTCTGACCACCTCTAGGATTTCAATCTGGAAGTCAAAGAGAAAAGCTTTCTCTCTCTCTCTATCTCTCTCTGTTTGCCACCTTCTTGATCTTGTGCTACCGGAATTATCATAACACAATGCGCGCAATCCTATATAGAACCCCTCCGGCTTCCCACGCCCACGAATCTATCTCTGTCTCCCTCTCTCTCCTTTTTTTCTGCCCGCGCCCGCTGATCTCTTATACCTCTTGGCTACATTTGTATATATATTTAACCCTCGCCCAAATCGCACTTTTGGTCCTCTACGAATCCACATCGTTGGTGCTTCCTCCTTCGCCTTCCATTTCCACTTGCTCAACTCTTATCTCTTTCCTCGACGCATCAATCATTTGTATCTGCATTTATTTGGGGATATTTATAGTTTTTCATGTGGGAGAGCGAGAGAGAGAGAGAGAGAGAGAGAGAGAGAGAGAGAGAGAGAGAGAGAGAGAGAGAAAGAGCGAGGAAGACGCACACACGTGCAACGCCGATCGTGCAATGCTCAACAGCGAAGATCCCTTAAATCCGTAAGTCACACGAGTTGTGGGGAAAATAAGGTTTTCGATTTGTTTGTCGAGAAAATAAAGGGTGTCTCAAAATGATCTGACATTTTAAATTGCGCGCCATTTTTCATAATGTAATGAAATTTTGTCATGAAAAAAAATTCCATTACTCATTACATTAGATTTTGTAATGCAAACAATTGGCATTACTCATTGCATTGATTTTTTTACAATACAAAGTCCAATGTAATGAGTAATCGAAATATTTTACATTACAAAATGTAATGTAATGAGTAATCGAAATATTTTACATTACAAAATGTAATGTAATGAGTAATGGATTTTCTTTACATTGCAAAATGTAATGTAATGAGCAATGGAATTTTTTCACATTACTAATGCAATGCAATGTTAGAAATCTCCATTACTCATTACAATGTAATGAGGATTATTATTCGTGTCCCATTAGGGGCCGCGGTTTTTGCACTGTGTCGATCTGACCCGATGGGAAACGAACAATAATCCATATTAACTTGTAATGAGTAATGGAGATTTTTTACATTACATTAGTAATGTGAACAAATTCTATTACTCACTACCTTATATTTTGTAATGCAAAAAAATTCGATTGGTCATTACATTAAATTTTGTAATGAAAATGTTTCACATTACAAAATCCAATGTAATAAGTAACGGAAATTGTTTACATTGCAAAATATAATGTAATGAGTAATGGAATCTTTTTACATTACTGAATGTAATGTGATGGGTAATGAAATATTTTTCACTACCCATTAAAAAAGTAATTAATAATGCATTACTTTTTCATTACAAATTTCACAATCCTGACATGGAGTACTAATCTTTGACAACTGGCGTCAGGAAGTTTTGAGGTTTAGTCATGGAGATTTCGCGATCGAGCGACGCATAGAATTTGTTGTTTGCTGCATTGTTACTGTTGATAGGGGTCACTTTGATAAAAACTTTGTTTTGTTTTTAAATTCAAATTACGAAATTCCTGAATGCGACCGAAAGTTTTTATTTTACGGTTGGCAAGCCTGAATGTCTATATGTCATCACTCAGACGCAGCACGAACGAAGGAGTTTAAGTGACCGTGAAAATATTTAAAAAACGTAAGTAATGTATCGAACCTATTCTTTATGCTCGAATAACTTCAAAAAAACAAGTTGAGTGTTGCAATTACATGTTTTTGGTATCAATAACCTTATCAGATGTTTATTAAACTACACCATTATGCTTTGTTTTGGGGCATAACCTCAAAAACATATTTCATAGGCGAAAGTTGTTTCGTTGGGGTGTCCGATCACTTCGACGGGGTAACATTGATCATTGATCAATTTCACCCCACTTATTATCTGTACTGCTAGTCTCGGAGTATTCTCAGGGATCTTCGTCTTTTGATAACTTTTTAAATTGTAGGTTTCAATTCTAGGTTGGGAAATGTTCCTAATGCGTTCGGTAGGATCATTTTTCAACCGACAATTCTGCAATTCTGTACCAAATCACACTAATTGTAAGACAATAAATATATTTGAGCTAGGCAAAGAACGAAAAGAAGACGAAGACCAGAGAGGCAACCTGTAGTCCAGTAAAAGAGACGAAAACCCAGCACTTTTAGCGTGGAATATGAATTTTCACTGAAGTAAATGGTTGCATACTCAAAGTAACCCCAATAAAATTTTGCCCCTCAACTCGCCCCAACCCTAAGCAAGGATTGAAAACTTAAAAATCGCCGTATCTCGATAATTGATAGCCCGATCAAAAAATGTTTCAAACAAAAGTTGTCTAGAATAATAAATTACGTATAAAGTTATCTGACGTCCAATCCCCCATCTTTGAAAATAGCGGCACAAAAACGATATCAACTTCGAATGTTCGAATACTTTTCGTGCCGCTATTTTCAAAGATAGGGGGTTGGACGTCAGATAACTTTACACGAATTTTATTATTCCAAACAACCTTTGTTTGAAACTTTTTTTGATCGGCCTAATAATTATCGAGATTCGGCGATTTTTAAGTTTTCAGCCCCTATATCTAAGGGTTGAGGCGAGTTGAGGGGCAACATTTTATTGGGGTAACTTTCAGTGTGCAACCTTTTACCTTCAGTCAAAAGTTCATATTCAACGCTAAGAAGTGCTGGGTTTTCGTCTCTTTTACTGGACTACGGCAAGAGCCCTGTCCCTTCGTGTTCATCCGCAGAGACACGGCGAGCCAAGAACTCGACTCCTGAGACAGAGAGAGCGGCTATCGGCGCGGGCCACATTCGACTCTGAGCCACCGCTCCTCCACAGGATATTCAGCAATCTTCGCTACTACGGGGGGAAAAAAAATACGCGATGCTTCCTATAGAAGTATAGAAGTTGTCCGCGATACCCTCTTTGTCTTTGAGTCTCTCTCTTTCTCTCTACCTTACAATGTGTATTTGAGCTCGCGGATTGTCGTCGTCTTGGCTGTTGGTCGAGTCGCCGCGAAACGATCGCGCACTCTTTTTCTCTCTCTTCTCTCCCCAGGCTTGCTGATCCTGAGCCCCCCCCCCCCTGTACCGTGCAGGCCACAAAACGAGAGATCGCGAGCTCTCGCGCGCGGTATCCCAGTGCGTTGTTTCCTTTGTCGTGTCTCTCTGCCGTGACCCACGGGCCCGCCGGGTTAGATTCCTACGTAAAACGTATACAATGCGAGTTATTGCAGCACGGAGCGAGAGAGCCTAGCTGCGGGCTGGCGCCACTCGTCCCGATCCCGCATAAATCCCCCGCGAATCTCCTCCCCTCTCCACCCCGCTGAATATGTCTCCACATGGACTTGTACATATATACGTGTGTGTGTGTGTGTGTGTGTGCGCGCTCGCGCGTGTCTGTAAGTGTATGTGCACATGTATAGTGATCGGCCTGCGCAAGAAAAAAGTGCCTAGATGCGAGAAATGCCGCGAAATCGGTGTACCAAGTTGGCGTGAGCATTGAGAGTCATCAGAGACCAAGACGCTGTGTATACTAGAGCATGAAATATCGGAAGGTTTTCAACTGCGGAACAGGTTCCGGCACTGGCAACTATATAACTGTTTTTGGTTTCTAGGAAAAGAAAGGGTAATTATTCGGAAAATGATCCCCACCCCGGAGGGGTGTGGGAGGTGGGGGGTTAATAGATTTGGATCCCCTGAACACGATGGTGAAGAGAAATCGCGGCGGTCATCCCTCCCCCCATAAAAAGGTATGGGGTTTTGAAGTTTGAAAAAATGCGTCGCAGAATAGCGGACCCGGAGACCGGGGAGAGGTCCAGAGGGGTGTCCAGGGGGTGAAACACCCCTGGCGGGGTCAAGGGGCAGGGATGGAGGGGCGACCCCCCCCCCCCACATATCAAAACCATAATAATGTACATGTGCTTACCTCGTTTCGAGTATCTGTAATACATTCGTAGAAACCGAAATACCAATCACAACAACAACACACAGACATACATCCAAACAAACCCACACAGACACCATTTTCGCCGATTTCCAGTCTCGTCTTTGAAATGATACATTTTGACATACTTTCAACGAGGGCAGGCGGAGGCGGGAGAGAGAAGTGAGCGCGCCGTTTTTTTTCGGCATCGTGCTCAGGAGAGCTTTTTTGACACATCCCCCTACCTCCCACTTCCCGAGTGCATGAGTGTGTGTAAGTGGGTGTGTTAATTTTATTCATTTAAAATCTAGTTTTTTCTGCATTAGTGGGGCTCCCCCCCGGGGGGGGGGGGGGGTTCGCCCCCTGGACTCCCCTCTGGACCCCTCCCCGGTCGTCGAGTCCGCTATTCTGCGACGCACTTTTTCAAACTTCAAAACCCCATAACTTTTTATGGGGGGGGGGGGGGGTGACCACCGCGATGTCTCTTCACCATCGTGTTCAGGGAGTCAAAATCTTTGCCCCCCCCCCTCCTCCCACCCCCCTCCGGGGGGTGGGGGTCATTTTCCGAATAATTACCAAAGAAAGAAGGTTTGTATCACAAATCAAACGAGATTAAGGGGTTGGGCCACAGTAACGGGTATAACATCATGTGCGTATTTAACAATTTTTTTTCGTATGAAAAAGTGATTCGCTCATCAAATTAATTACACATCTATTTAGTATGAATATCAAGCTGTTAGAAAATATTTTTTTTTTTTTTCGATGTACAAAATGGCCGATTACTCGGAACTTCTCGAAACCGCTTTTTTCCAATTGGCGTGACAAATAACTTCAACGATTTTCACTAGATTTACTTCAAATTTAAAAGTTGTGTTCCTAATTGCATTTCGCAGAGAAGTACGTACGGAATTTCTGATTAATCGAGAACTTTTCATTTTTGAGCAGTTTATGAGTAGTTATAAGGAAATTTTTCACTGAAAATTTATTTCTTAAGT
Source organism: Ophion slaviceki (assembly GCA_944452715.1). Lineage (NCBI taxonomy): Eukaryota > Metazoa > Arthropoda > Insecta > Hymenoptera > Ichneumonidae > Ophion > Ophion slaviceki. Next base: position 25,965,135 of record OX101793.1, on the reverse strand, counting down.
TTAAATACTTACAACTTTTGAATAAAACAATATTTTATGAATTCCATATGTACTTCTCTAGGTATTCTAATGTAGATTGACGACAATTTTTGTTTTTTGTTCTAGATAAAAAATTATGGATGCTAAATGTCACGCCACGGAGCGTCTAAAATAAGATAAGAAAAGAAAATATTGGTAGTCGGCCATTTTGTATATCGATAAAAACATATATATTTTTTAACAGCTTGATATCCATATTAAATAGATGTGTAATTAATTGTATGAGCGAATTACTTTTTCATACGAAAAAAAATTGTTAAATTCGCACATGATTTTATACCCGTTACTGTGGCCTAACCCCTTAATTTAATTAGTATTTTAATAATTTATAATTAAACATTAGGGTGGCACAATTTTGAGCTCTATTTTTCTACTTTTTCTCACCATCCAATTATCTTCTGGAAAAAAAAAACATTGTCGCGGAAGGTGCGAGTGGTCACAAATATTTAGAGGTCGCTCAAGCCTCCAAAAAATTTGAATTTTCATTAAAAATACGACTTTTTTTCTTCCACTTCTCACCTATGAATTTTACGCTTTATAATTTGTAAATTAACCTTGCGAATGCTCTAGTCGGCCAATGAATATTTAGTGGTCGCTCAAGCGCTTCGAAATTTCCTATTTCGGCCGTGTTTTTTACTCTACTCACTCATAATTTTGACGCTTTGTTATATTTTCAAAACAATTAATCCTTTTTTCTTTAGAAACAGATTTTTCAAATTTACCTCACACTTCTAACCCACGAATTATAATCTTTGTTCTCATAAAATAATTCTTTGAAGCTGTTGTGCGCAAACAAAATTATAGGTCGTTTTATTCGTAAAACTGAAATAGCAGTTGATTTCCGCGCATCGTAATGCGTCCCGCAGTTGGTCTCGTTAGTCAAACTGCGGACCAATCGTAGCTGTACTTTGTGACGAGCGACGCCATAATACATAACAATACATAATAGCACATATCGTCTAATTGGTGTTTGTTACAAATTATTATAATAAATTATTCAGAAAATGTAACACTTCGCTGTTTATTTTGTTTTTATGCCACACGGAATTACAGTGCATGCGAGATTTATTTTTTGGCGGAAATTCTGAATTTCAAAAACCTTGAGCGACCACTAAATATTCATTGGCCGGCGGAGCGTTCGCCTGGTTAATTTAAAAATGATAAAGCGTACAATTTATGGGTGAGAAATGGACGAAAAAATGTTTAATCGTTTTTTTTTTTCAGGAAAATTCAAATTTTTGGCAGGCTTGAGCGACCTTTAAATATTTGTTGACCGCTCGCAGCTTCCGCGACAATTTTTTTCTTTCTTCAAAGAAGGTAATTGGACGGTGATAAAAAGGAACAAATATAGAGTTCAAAATTGTGCCACCTTATTAAACATGCTTTATCGTAGTTCTCCCATAATATTCTAATTGGACATTTTAATGAGTACAATCAACACTCTAAACCGAAACTTGAAATACGAAACAAAAACCTACGATGATTATAAATCCACACACGCTCTAGTCTTCAAATTTTCATTATGAAATGAGATCAACTTAGCAGAATACACAACATCAGATAATCAATTTTTGGCTATTGCTAAATTGTATAAGTATAAGTATTAGTTTAGCATAAGTATAAGTAAGTAAGTATAAATAAAAATTATTATTGTATGAGTAAGTTGTTGATTTGATCTCAGTTTATTAACTGAGATCAAATCAACAACTTACTCATACAATAATATTTTTTTCGTTAGGGACCGTGTTCTCAAGAACAATAAAGCATCTAACATTATGTCAGAGACCGAGACGGGAGATCGAGAGTTTCGGTCTCCTGTCTTTGTCTCGAATCGAAACGCCATCTTTAGGCTGCCTTTCCACCAGAGATGTGAGCTAAGGATGTGTACGAAGCCCACCAATGAGATCGCTTTATTTTCTTTTTGGCATGCTAAGCTATGAAACCGAAGCGATCCTATTGATTGGTTTCATACACATCTCTAGTGGAAAGGCAGCCCTAAATTGGGCGCGTTCAGAAAAATAAATAATCAAAATAATACTTAAGGGGTTACCCCCACTTGCGATTTTGAAAAAATCGATTTTTTTTTATTGCAGTTTTCCAAGCGGCATCGTCGGCGGAAGAACTTCTGTATGGGCCCGGAATAGATGACTCTATGTAAGTTTACAAAAAAAAATATTTTCTTCGTGTAAACTGAAATTGAAACTTTAAACGCGTTTTTCTCAAAATGGCATTTCTGAAGTCGGTGACCAAGATTACTCGAACACTAATGAACCGATCTTCTTGAAATTTTGCAGGCTTATTTAATACATAAAAATGTAGTCTTTAATCGTTCGATTTTTTTTTTCGAAAAAAAAAAAATGGCCGTTTTATAGCCAAAAAACGGCCGTTTTTTTCGTTAAAATCGAACCATAAACTTTGACTGTCCGCCATTTTGTGTAAAATGAATATTTTTTAAAATCCTTCGATTAAAGACTAGTTTATACTTATATTTGACTAAATCCATCCGCATTTTTTTTCAGATGATCCACTTCGCCGCAATGTTGGTCACCGTAAACCGTGTATATAAAAACATTATTTCATTGACGGCCATTTGCCACTAAACAATGTAATATTTTTCAATAAAAAAATTACTGAAAGTTCTCCAAGATGTGTTCTTTAAGATGGTATATTGATCGATTAAAAAAGTTTTGTAGTTTTCTTTAAAAAATTCATGAAAAAGGCCTTTTTTGCGCTACAAGTGGGGGTAACGCTTTAATGTGTATAATTTACGAATATCGTACTAACGATACAACTCGTCTCAATTCCGGAATTGAAATACCGGAAAATGTGTTCCGAAATTCCGGAATTTCAGAATGCGCGCCCTAGTGTGTACAGAGACTCGATTCTTTTTTTGTGCGTCAAAGACGTTTTTTACGGTCGTAAGATCCTAGCTGGAGAGAGGGCGAACGAGGGGAGACGATTGGAGCAGGGAACTTATTTCGAACGAGAAAATGCTTTTTTCCGCCTCTTGAAAAAACGCAAATGGAGCGTAAAGCACGGATGAGGTGGGAGAGATGGAGCAAGAGAGAGAGAAAGAGAGAGAGAGAGAGAGAGAGAGAGAGAGAGAGAGAGAGAGAGAGAGAGAGAGAGAAAGAGAGAGAGAGAATTCCCTTGCATATTGTAGCGTTGAGATGAGTTACGAGCTCGTACGCGTACAGCGTCGCACATTGCCTCCTTTCTCTCGGTCTCTCTTCCCGTCTCTGTTTCTCCAACTGTCGCACGTGAAAAGTGTCGAAGCGCCGCGCGTCTCTCACGGGTCCGCGAGTGTTCAATTGTGCTCGGGCTCACGATCCATTAAACGAATCCAACGAGCGAGCGCGCAACGCCCGGCCCCTAATTAAGGCTATTTATCGGCAAACGCCGAGAAAGAATGGCGCGCGCGCGCGCGCGATTGAAGGGAAAAAAAAGAAAGGTGGAATAAAAAATGAAAAAAGTGGGATCGAACGTTTGCCTCGGTTCCTTTTTTTTTTCTCCTTTTTTTTCGGTAATTGCTTTCCCTAAAAGCGAGACGGGTGGGCACCGCCACTATCAGCCACCGTGGAAGCGTTACGACGAGCGGAGACGTCATTATAGAGCGCTCATTAATTTGCCGATCCGCGTTTCCGTGTTTGTGTGCGAGCCCACCCCCCGCACGCGGAAACTCGCGAATATATATATATATATATTCCACGGTGATGGCGATAATTGAGAATTCCCGAGGGTTCCCATCTCTTTGAGCACTCCTATTGACGAGATATATGTACTCTCTATTTGACAAAATAAGAAGAGCGGCGAGAGCCTGAGGAGGAGAAAAAGGGCGAGCCCTTCGGCGCGTCAGTGGAAATTGGAAATTGTTGGCTCTGTAGGTAACACACGCACACACACACACACACACACAGTTGGTACATATACGAAGAGAGACAGAGCGGGTACAGTAGGATGATGCCCGCTCGCGAACCAAGCGTCGTATACGGATTCGTGATCTCTCGACGCCGGCGAATAATTCATTCCCCGTTCCAGAGTGAACTACTCCATCCTCGACGGAAATCGCATTCGAGTGATTCTCGGGAAGGATAGAGAAACAGAAGGCATAGAGGAGGAGGAGGAAGAGAGTGAAACTTGGCGGCAATGGCGGAGCGATAGAGTGAGAGAAAGAGAAATAAAGTGAGAGAGAGAGAGAGAGAGAGAGAGAGAGAGAGAGAATCAAGGCAAGAAGGGAGAAATTGCATGACGTTTCTTCTCTCTCTCTCTCTCTCTCTCTCTCTCTCTCTCTCTCTCTCTCTCTCTCGCTCTACTTCTCCTTTCCTCGGTAGATAATATACTTGGTCGAAGTACGCTCGTCAAACACAAGCGCTAGCAAGCACGCGGATATATTAGGATGCATCTCCATAAAAGTTCGGAGCCCGCGCGGCCGAGGAGGAGCACAGAGTCAACATTCGCCGAGGCACCGCACTCGGCGGCGGGCGAGATTCGTCAGAGGGAAAGAGAGCAAAGAGCGCGAGTGGAGAAAGAAAGAGAAAGAAAGGGTACGCGCCCATGAGACAAGGAGAGATATTTCCTTCCGGCTCAGCAACTCTCTGCCCGAGCGTCTTGCGCCGCCAGCAATCACCGATATTGAGGCTTTCATTTCGCGGCCCCCACGGCTCCTTGTAGCTTCCTGCACTCCGCACTCGCTAGGCGTACTTATACTCCTACCAACCCCCTCAACTCGTTTACCTTATACACAGATATGTATATATGGATGACGGTGTGTGCTCTCTTGCCCTTCTTCACTTCCGACTAGCAGATACTCATATTTTCTTGCGCTCCACTTTTTCGGCCCACGCTTTTTGCCGCACACACACAAACATATTGTTCGCTTCCTCCCGTACTTGGTACACGAAATTTTAAGGCGTTACCCCCACTTGGAGCGCAAAAAAGGCCTTTTTCATGAATTTTTTTAAAGAAAACTACAAAACTTTTTTAATCGATCAATATACCATCTTAAAGAACACATCTTGAAGAACTTTCAGTAATTTTTTTATTGAAAAATATTACATTGTTTAGTGGCAAATGGCCGTCAATGAAATAATGTTTTTATATACACGGTTTGCGGTGACCAAAATTGAGGCGAAGTGGATCATCTGAAAAAAAAATGCGGATGGATTTAGTCAAATATAAGTATAAACTAGTCTTTAATCGAAGGATTTCAAAAAATATTCATTTTTCACAAAATGGCGGACAGTCAAAGTTAATGGTTCGATTTTAACGAAAAAAAACGGCAGTTTTTTGGCTACAAAACGGCCATTTTTTTTCGAAAAAAAATATCGAACGATTAAAGACTACATTTTTGTGTATTAAATAAGCCTGCAAAATTTCAAGAAGATCGGTTCATTAGTGTTCGAGTAATCTTGGTCACCGAATTCAGAAATGCCATTTTGAGAAAAACGCGTTTACAGTTTCAATTTCAGTTTACACGAAGAAAATATTTTTTTTTGTAAACTTACATAGAGTCATCTATTCCGGGCCCATACAGAAGTATGAGCCCGGATACTTATACTTCAAAAAAATGCAATAAAAAAAAACGATTTTTTCAAAATCGCAAGTGGGGGAACCCCTTAAAAGCCACACCCGATTCTATAGTTATTCCCCATTATCGCACGGAATATTTGAGGGACCACCACAGTGTAACGGGTCGAAAAACAGCTGGTTTTTGCGATTTTCTTTTTTCGATGGTTAAAACACGCTAACCAGCCTCATTTTTTAATGTCAAACCACAGCACTCATGAAGAACAGAAAATAATTTTTTAAGCGTTTATTTTTATTTTTCTTACATTTTTTTAACGGTTGAAAATGGTTTCGAAAAAAGGAGTCCTCACGGTGTGCACGGTTGTGGCCGTGAATATTATCTGAAACAAAATTTGTAAAAAGATTATTGATCAGTATGAAAGCCGCTATCTTGATATGGAGGTTTTTAAAAATCAAAATTGACGAAATGGCGGTTGCTTGAAAAAAGAGTATCGAATTTAGCCTATTTTTTCGACAGTTTTTCGTTAAAAGAATATGAAGATTGAAAAAAGGTTCAATAGGAAGATAGAGAATGGCGTGAAGAATGTTGTGTCAAAATTTGAGACGGATAGCTTGAAAACTCGTCCTTTGAGAGTGTACACCGTTTTGATAAACGACATTTCCAGAAAAACGCGTTTAAGGCGGGACATACATTTACAACGATCGAAAAATCGTTTTTTTTTCCTTTAAACGATAGAACTATATATGTAGAATATTTTCCTAAAGTTTCAAAGCGAAATTCGAAACACTTCAAACGTTACAGCCCGTCAACGCTGTGCTTCACCGCTCGGATTCGGAGCAAGCGTGAACTTCAAACTCGTTTTTCTCAAAACTGCATTATCGAAATTGGCGTGCAAGATTACTCAAAAACTATTGAGCCGATTGAGTTGAAACTTGGTAGAAATATTGGTAATATTGGTACCTTCTATTGGACGAGAATTGTTTTTGAAAAATTTGAAAAGAACTACTTTTTTAATCCACATTTTACAGAAAAGTTGCGTGAAATGTTGATTTTTGTTGTAAATGTGGGCCATTTTTTTATTTGCATTTTCTTAATTTCAATTATCGTCACATACAAACTATACATGTTCTATCTGAAAAAATGTTTTAACTTTTTTGAAAATGAAAGTCTACAGGACGCTAGACTGCACGCCGATTCGCAACTCCCGCGGCGACCTTGCTGTAACACTCCGCCACAGCTTCGTCATTTTAATGATTAATTAATTTTAAAAAAAATTTGTCTACTTGAATATACTATCAAAGTATACCTGAAGGTTGGCAATTGTAGAATAATCATTTCTTAGTTTAAAAAATGCCTCAATATTGCTTATTTTTTTCCTGTCTAAATATACATCCCGCCTTAAAGTTTCGAGTGCGGAATTTTCATATAAATTGTCTGTTTACGATCATTCGGCAATGCCAGGTACATGTTTATAACCGTCTATACTATCGGATAATGCAAAAAAATCGATTTTTTGTCAATTTTCCACTGTGATGATCCCATAAGACATGCCTTCAGCATCGCTGCTGTTTACCTGTGTAATTGCCACCTGGCTCTATTAACCCTTAGTGGTCACACCTAGCTAGAATCACGTTATAGTCATACGATATGAAAAAGCGATATGAAACAAATAGTGAGGTATCATTTGAACCTTGTTTAATACAAGGATATTGGTTAGAAATCAAAAATTAAATTTTAAATATGCTAAAAAAAACGTAAAAAATGACTTTTTTTACAAAAATTGCTGTAACTCTTGTAATTATTGACAAAAAATAAAATAAAAAAATGGTTTTACAATCTGGAAATAATGTACTTTTGCAATAGACATAGCGGTTCCTGTAGACTTGTCAAAAAGTAAAATAAAAAATGTATGTTTTATTGGGAAAAAAGGTTGTACGGCATCAAAATAATTTGTTTGGGTCCCGTGGACCCAGTGTGACTATTAAGGATTAATTTAAGTAGAAGTTATTTTTTCTGTACTCATATGTAACCTACTCAAAAGTAGTGTCAAGTTGCTCATTATAATGTTTTTTCTTAGTTTGATGCGGCGTTAAATCGTTTAATTGAATAATATTGTATTTGTAGTAATATTGTATGTGGATGTGCCAGAGGATTATATGTATCCTAGTGCACTAATAAACCATATCTCTCTCTCTCTCTCTCTCTCTCTCTCTCTCTCTCTCTCTCTCTCTCTCTCTCTCTCTCTCTTCATAGCGAGCAACTGCTGTACAAGCGAGTCCCACGAAAACGCACACTTAAGGGGTTACCCCCACTTGCGATTTTGAAAAAATCGATTGTTTTTTATTGCATTTTTTTGAAGTTTAAGTATCCGGGCCCATACTTCTGTATGGGCCCGGAATAGATGACTCTATGTAAGTTTACAAAAAAAAATATTTTCTTCGTGTAAACTGAAATTGAAACTTTAAACGCGTTTAAACGCGAAAAAAAATGGCCGTTTTATAGCCAAAAAACGGCCGTTTTTTTTCGTTAAAATCGAACCATTAACTTTGACTGTCCGCCATTTTGTGAAAAATGAATATTTTTTAAAATCCTTCGATTAAAGACTAGTTTATACTTATATTTGACTAAATCCATCCGCATTTGTTTTTCAGATGATCCACTTCGCCGCGATGTTGGTCACCGCAAACCGTGTATATAAAAACATTATTTCATTGACGGCCATTTGCCACTAAACAATGTAATATTTTTCAATAAAAAGATTACTGAAAGTTCTTCAAGATGTGTTCTTTAAGATGGTATATTGATCGATTAAAAAAGTTTTGTAGTTTTCTTTAAAAAAATTCATGAAAAAGGCCTTTTTTTGCGCTACCAGTGGGCGTAACGCCTTAAAGTCAGTCCTGTATTTGGACCCTTGCATTTGAGCAGCGATTTCAGGCATGTCTCTCTCTCTCTCTCTCTCTCTCTCTCTCTCTCTCTCAGAGAGAGAGAGAGAGAGAAATAAAACGGTGCGCGGTACTTTGGTCTTCGCACAAAAACTTTGCAAAATCATGAATAAGCATTGAGCATACTACGCTATTATATAATTCTGAGTAGAGGCACGTATATAATTTATATATGATGTGTGTGTGCGCGCGCGCGCGCGCGCGCGTGTGTGTGTGTGTGTGTGTGTGTGTGTGTGTGTGTGTTTATACGTAGGGCTTATCCCGAATCTCCGTTTGCAAAAGCTAACGCGTTGATTCTGTGTTTCCGCGCTGGTAAATTTTCTCGCCCGCTCTTCGTCCCTGCCTATATTGTCGCAAAGCCCGCACATATATATAAAGGCATGCGGAAAAGTTTTCCGAGCTGAGAAATCTCGTAGTTGTGTATCCGAGCATGCGGCGAGTTTCCGTCTCTCCGTTCTTCGTCCCCGTTCCCTTGCCGTGTTTACCCCGCGAAGAGACAAAGCTCACTCTCGTCTCATTCCCATCCATACAACACTCTACCCTAAGAAAGTCTCACTAGCGCGCGCGAGGCCTCGTATACTTTGTTTCTCTATCGCGTATAGGACTTTCTGTTTCGTCTATATATATATCGCGGGGCACTCTCCGTCTCGCGTAACCCTTGCAAAGCTTGCGCTCCGTATCCATCTTCCTCCGTGTTTCCCTCTCTCCTTCTCTTTTGGTCTCGTTTCGAGTCTCTCTTTTCCCGAGTGTCACACGGAAACGCGTTGGCAGAAGTTGCCAAACAATTACGAACTCATCGCTGCGCGACCTCCTCTCCCTACTCTGTATATGCAATGTCTTCTCTCTTTGTCTCCCTTTCTCTCTCTCTCTCTTATTCTCCTATGCCGACGGAGTCATCTTCGGGCTCATTTGTATTCGACGATAAGTCCACGCGCGGTTTTGAATTAAACAACGAGAATGGAAGTGAGGTATAGTGAACAGAAAAAATAGAAATAAAAAATTACATCGCGTATATCGACACACACCAATATATATATATATGTATATGTGTATATATGAATGTGGGTGAGGTATGAGGACGCGTAACGCGTGTCTCGCCATGCTCTATGGGCCTAATGAGTGGCACGCGTGCCACTCTACGAATGCTGTGTATCGGAAGAACGAGTGCGATAGGGACAGAATATATTCGATGCTTAATACGCCGCGTGCCCTTAATATAACGGCTTTGTGCCCTTTATGACGCGGGTGTGAGAGCTTTTTGCAATGGCCCGTTGTATTGAAGATTATTCACGGTACGCTGTGTTTTATTGTTGAAATTTTCGGTGTACCTATCACGGTCGCATGTACGAATCCCTAGGGCATGATCTGCCCGACTCCTTACGACACGCTGTGTGTGTACCCTGACGAAAACTAACCGACGTTACAAGTACAACACTCGCACATGACGTACAATGATACATAACCGCATCTCCTGGCTCTCCTACCCCCGTCTCGTACCGCCCTTTTTATTCGTATCTTTAAAACTCTATGGATCGAATCAACGAGCAAATATAAATAGGACCGAACGAGATGCGCGTTTACATTTGCTGTAGTAATATAGACTCTTAAAAACTTGGATGAAGTTAAAATGGTACGGCAAGTAATAAAAAATCGCTTCGAAAATTGTTTTTTAAAATCTATTATGAAATTATGGTTCACCTTTAAAATAATTATCATTTGTTTTAACTTGAACAGTGTTTGATTTTTTCCGCATCAATCATTTGTACGAAAAAATGAAGCGATCTGTAAAAGAGCCAGGTACAATGTACGTATTGAGCAAGTGTACAAAAAATGTACACAAGATTGTTGAACTTCTCCATTCTGTTTAGTTTAAAGTATTATATTATTTGATTGCCTCTGAACAATTTTTTGGTTGGTGGTGACCAAAGATGCATATTTTTTTGTTTAATTGATGCAAAATGAATTCTTTTTATGGGCCTTTCCACTCAATATTTGAGAATTTTTCATTACCTATTTTCGAGCGAGAAAAATTCGCATTGTTGGCCTCACCATACCTGTAGGTGAGATTTTTTCGTTGTCTGCGATCGAGCAAACAAATCCATAGATGTGACTTGACAATGCTTAGACATTTTTAATTTTTTGCGATTGATGCGAGTCTAATCGATATTTTCATCCCCTCTATACCTACGAGTATGCATTTTTCGTTGTCTTTGAGCAACGAAAGATTCGTACTTCTGACTTTTGGTACCTGAAAATGTATTTTGTTGCTCACCTGTGTTCGATGAAAAAGCATCCATATTATTGGCGTTTTATTTTCTACAGTGCAAAATTTTATATTGACGAGCTCAATGTTCCGCTTGCGCGCGCCCTATTTACAATTTTAAAGAATTTGTTCAAGTTCAAATTTGCGACATGAAAGCCCACGGTCAAATTTATTTTTGCCTCCAAAAAGGGTCGTTCGTTTTACGTAATAAAAGAAGTTTTTGAGGTTAGAATTTGCGACACGAAGAACCTTCGACGAATTTATATTTGGCCCTAAAAAGGGCCGTTCGTTTTACGTTTGCTTATATAAACGCTTCAACTATGTTTAGCGGTTAGAGCTGTCGAAACCACTGAATGCTCGGGTTACACTCAGAAAGAATATTTATTACGGACAAAGAAGTTTGTCTCCCGGCGAATAAGTTTTCTTATTCGTATGTCTGCCTACTACGATTTTATTAACAGCTGAGAAATTTTTTTATTTAAGTTTATATTTAAGGGGTTACCCCCACTTGCGATTTTGAAAAAATCGATTTTTTTATTGCATTTTTTTTAAGTATAAGTATCCGGGCCCATACTTCTGTATGGGCCCGGAATAGATAACTCTATGTAAGTGTACAAAAAAAAATATTTTCTTCGTGTAAACTGAAATTGAAACTTTAAGACGGAATGACACCTCATCGCGGTCGGTATGGTAGAACAATTATAGATTCCCAAAAATCTCTGAAACGGCTCTTCAGATCCCGTCGAAACTTTGCCAAACGACGTCAAATAGATAGACGAATAGCTTCTAGCCCCTCAAATTTTCTGAATTTGAGAAAAAAAATGTAGATTGGCTTATCATAAGCCAATCTAGTTTTTTTTCCTCAAATTTAGAAAATTTGAGGGGCTAGAAGCTATTCGTCTATCTATTTGACGTCGTTTGGCAAAGTTTCGACGGGATCTGAAGAGCCGTTTCAGAGATTTTTGGGAATCTATAATTGTTCTACCATACCGACCGCGATGAGGTGTCATTCCGTCTTAAACGCGTTTTTCTCAAAATGGCATTTCTGAAGTCGGTGACCAAGATTACTCGAACACTAATGAACCGATCTTCTTGAAATTTTGCAGGCTTATTTAATACATAAAAATGTAGTCTTTAATCGTTCGATTTTTTTTTCGAAAAAAATGGCCATTTTATAGCCAAAAAACGGCCGTTCTTTTTCGTTAAAATCGAACCATTAACTTTGACTGTCCGCCATTTTGTGAAAAATGAATATTTTTTAAAATCCTTCGATTAAAGACTAGTTTATACTTATATCTGACTAAATCCATCCGCATTTTTTTTTCAGATGATCCACTTCGCCGCAATGTTGGTCACCGCGAACCGTGTATATAAAAACATTATTTCATTGACGGCCATTTGCCAATAAACAATGTAATATTTTTCAATAAAAAAATTACTGAAAGTTCTTCAAGATGTGTTCTTTAAGATGGTATATTGATCGATTAAAAAAGTTTTGTAGTTTTCTTTAAAAAAATTCATGAAAAAGGCCTTTTTTGCGCTACAAGTGGGGGTACGCCTTAAGATTTACTAAGAATTTTTCTTAGCATCTAATAGGATAAATCCGTTAGAAAAAAAGGTGTTTTATATCCGACAATCACACAAAAACTGTCTCCACACGAGTAAACATTTATCAATTTCTAATAAATTATGTTCTAATATGCCAATTTATCAGAACATAATAAATATTTTTTCCGAGTGTAGATTTTTCGCGTCGTATTCATACGTATCAGATTTAATTGTGATTTCAAAACGTTTCGATCTATTCGCATCCGCCAGGAATCGAGTTTCCGTGCGGGCCGTTTATGCTTTTATCGGCTGGAAAAATTGCCACGTAAAATAGAAGAAAAAAAAAACGGCGGAGGAAGTTTTTTTATAAATAAACTGACGTTTCGTTCGGATGATGTACATGGACAAGTAGGGCAGGTATGGACGTGTATTTATGAGCGCACTGGACCGACAGACAGTAAATGAAAGCTAGTATGAGTAATTCGTAGATATATAAATACACTCCGTAAATATAGGAATGGGAAGTGCCAGCGTGTCGAGCGTTCCGGAGCTCATTCGTCGCATATCGAGCCTGTCCACGGGCTTTCCGATATGAGATATCGCGGGTCCCGTGTGATAATCCTCAGGACAAGTCACCCAACGATATGTGTACACATATATGTGTGTATCTATATCTACATTCTGGAGGACGAGCCATACCTCATCTCATCGCATTGGAACGTCATCCGTCTCCCTTCCTCTCCCCGCTATATTCGACGATGTGACGTATGGCACTCGCGACACACGCATCGCCGTCCCTCGTCCATACAGCATAGTCCCGAGGACGCAGCGTATCGTGCAATATATACCTCTAAATCCCGACGACCCTCCCCCCCCTCTCTCTTTCTCCTGCGAATTTTTGCACCGAATTCTCCGGCGCAAGTGCCGCAGAGTTGCCCGCGAAAAAAAAGAAGAAAAGAAATATAAAAGCGAGAAAAAGCCTCGAGCTTCTTCATCTTCGATGCGAAGGAACGCGGTCGGGGAAATGCCTCCTCCTGCGACCTCCTCCTCGTCCCTCAGTCACGGGTCAACTACAAAAGCATGCGACCAGCGCGCGGGCAATCGCGCGATCGGCCCGAGGTCAGCCGCGCAGCATACCCCTCTTTTCTTTCTCCATTTTTTTCATTTGTCATTTGTGTGCCCCGTTCGTTTTTTTTTAACTCTTTTTTTTCTATCGGACTTGCGTCGAGAGAGCGTATATACGGGCGTAAAGGCAAAACTATGTATATGTGTACCCATACGTGCGTGTGTGTGTGTGTACCAGGAGCCTCTAATCGTTGAATCAGCGAGAAGCACGACGAAACCGTACGATATTGCCGTATGGCCCCCGCGGGCGCGCGCGCTATCTCACAGCGAGACCATTCCGTACAGGATCGCGAAACGATACTCGACAGAACAAGAGAGACAGTGGCGAAAGGGACTCGCGACAAAATCCACATATACACAAGAACGATTTACCAATATTTTTATATACACATATATATCTATATGCATATGTGCATATATATATATATATATATATATATATATATATATATATACAGGGTGTCTCAGAACTCAACGTCAAGCCGAAACGGCGTGACAGGATTGATTGTAATCATCATGAGAAAAATCAGAAAAAAATCTATTTTGAAAATTTTAAATTCATAGTTTAACAAAAAACAGTCTTAAGGTAGTTCCTCTGCGAAAATCTCAACCAAAAGTTTACATACCATGTTCATGTTTAAAAGATTGATAATTGGTTTAAGTAGTAATAAATAAAATTAAAAACTACGCAATATTGACTCGGTACTAGTAGATAATACGATGGATATCATTTATTGCCGTAAAATATATTTTATATTGTGTTTTTGATCTACCATTGCCAGTAAACTTTTTGCCGGGACTGTCCAGGCTTTGCCCCAATTGTTTTTTTTCCAGGCTTTGCCAGGCTTTGCACCAAAATTGTGAGGGCTTTTCATGGTTATATCTTGGAAACTAGATGGTGAATCATTCTCATTTTTTTTTCACATTATTCGTGATATGTTACTCTAGCTTATCCTCGTTTTTTATCAATTTCTTAATTTTAGTTTTGACGGTAAAATTAATGATGCTCTGTTTGCCAATCATAACGCATTTGTTGCGTGTAAACCAAGCCAACTTTAAGTGTTAATATCTCAGGTTTGGGGTGGTCAAACTTATTAAAATTGCACAGATGTTTGGATAATGTATTGAATAACATATATGTCAAATTTCAACCATTTCTTAATTCAACTCTTCTGTGGAGGTACTACCTTAATTCTAGGAAACTTGGGGCAATTGTGTCATTATTTTTTACTGTGATTCTAGAAATGTTATTTAGGGTTACGGTTCCAAAGTTTAAATGAACAAAAATAATAAAAATTAACCACAATAACCGAAAAATGGTTACAGTTTGACCAAATTTCTAGGTTTTTCTTAAATGCCCAGATTTTTTTTCGGATTTTTCTCATGATGGTTACAATCAATCCTGTCACCCCGTTTCGGCTTGACGTTGAGTTCTGGGACACCCTGTATATATATATATATATATATATATATATATATAGTTCCACATCGCTTTGGCATAGGTGACTCGTATCTACGACCCGTGGAATGACCCAAACTCGCGTTCGAAGCTTCGGCATCGAAAGATCTCTCCACAGCTCTCTCTCTCTCCCACCCTTACACGACACCGCGGTTATTTTCCTGTATACACACAATATACATATACGTACACATGGCTCTCGCGGCTTCATTCTGCCACGACCGCGTATACGGATATCTGTCGGGACGTTTCTATTTCGTGGCATTAGCATTATTCCACGTCTATATGTGTGGAAAGTGAAAGAGCGCGGGAGAGAGACGGAGAAAGGTTGATCGAGGTGGATGTAGAAAAATGTATGAAAAAGAGGCAAAGATCTCGCGAGTCAAAAGATACCGCGAAACGGTTTTGCGTTACACAGAGAGCGAAAGAGGGAGAGAGAGCCCCCCGTGGCGGCGTAACCGAGACTTTGATAATATCTGAGAAATTCTGTGTGTCGCTGGGCTCTCGGGCATGATATACCCCCGTTTGAACATCGGGGGTTGTCAACACCGCTGTTGCGCTCGCGTTCGCCACGTACGACTCGCGTATAGTAGCCATAGCTCCGCTTTATCGCGGAAACGAATCGCGCATATACGCGCGACTGTACGATGTACACTAACGTACAATACGTCGGTACATATGTTATATATATATATATATATATATACATACACACACACACACATATACATACACATACATACATACATATATATACATATATATATATATATATATATATATATATATATATATATATATATATATATATATACACACAGACGTAAAGGTAAAATCTATTCCATCTCCTTTTTATTCCGAGATTCGTCGTACATATTAGTATATCTGACGTATCGCACGAATGTACGAGAGTATTGAAACAATTCAACGTGTATATGCGCGCCCATATATGTATATATGTGATAAAAAGGGTCGGGCGCAAATGATACGACGATCGGTGGCGGGTGCGGCCACGTATACACGCCACCGACTCACTCTCTCTCTCTCTCTCTCTCTCTCTCTCTCTCTCTCTCTCTCTCTCTCTCTCTCTCTCTCTCTCCCTCCCCCCCCCTTTGTCGTTCTTTTCGTGCACACATGGCGATTCCGACGATAGTTCCGTGTACGTACTCGTGGCCAGTGCAAACCGCACCGGTATGCCGTACATGTATTTAGGGACACACCGATATATACGTATATAGGGGAGACCAGGGCAAAATGGTATAGCGGGGCAAAACGGTACCGGGGCAAAACGGCACTGGGGCATAATGGGATCGGGGCATAATGGGATAGCAAAAAATGAAGTTTCTTGGTGCTTGATTTGGGGCAAAATGGGATAGGGGCAAAATGGGACACACAAAAATGAAGTGTCGCAGACCGCTGAATTTGGGGCAAAATGGGATGACAGGAAAATTCATGCTTCGGCTCCATGAAAGAGCTGTTGAAACATAATCTAATCTTAATGGTGCTTGTGGTTCGTTTCAATCCACATATACGCAGATAATACGGACTGACCGATATATTTGTCGACACATATCCGTCGATTTCATGGGGAGCGGCGGTCCTAGTTTCATAAAACAATTTACGTAAAAATTGACAAGAGTTAGATTTTCATCAATGGCTTGAAAATCAGTATCAGTAACGTGCAGTTGGCAAAAAATAAATTTAAAAAAAAAACAAAGAAAGATAAAAACAAAAAAAAACATAAATTGCACGCGTCAGATTATAAAAATTACTTGATTATTTAAATAATTAATAACGACAAAGAAATTGTACTAATCGAATAAGAAGGCTCAAATAACAATTTACGTCAAGTTTGGTACAGTTCTGACCGCAGAATCAAAAGTAATTGTTTAACAAACTTTAATAACAAATGGGCCCACTATTCATGTGCCCATGCTGACGATAACTTAATCGAGTCCGTTTGCGACAATTGTGCCGATAAAAATTAGCTTAGTTAAACAAGCAATAAAAATTAAACATTGCCACCGTTAAATTATAGTATCGTAAGTAGAGTGTGACCCAAATATCGTGTAACATTCAATAAAACCTGTTTTCACTCATTTATTACCCCTCGTTTTTTACCCCTGCATTTCTTTCGTTTCTGCATCGAATTATTCCACTGTCCCATTTTGCCCCCATCCCGTTTTGCCCCAACCGCCTCTTTCTGAGGAGCCTGATTTTCTCCGGCCCATTTTGCCCCAGTCCCGTTTTGCCCCAATGACGTATTTTCCAGCAGTGTTGATTTTCACTATTCCATTTTGCCCTAAACCCGTTTTGCCCCGGTCCCATTTTGCCCCGGTCCCATTATGCCCCGCTATACCATTTTGCCCCGGTCTCCCCTACGTGTATACGCGACGCATACGGCTGGACGAAGGGCGAGTGCGCGCATAGGGGCGAGAATACGCGAGTTCAGGGGGGTCAGTCGTATTAATATCGCATATCGGACAGCCGCACGTACACGAGACGGAGAGAGAAACGACGAGCAGTGGGGCCGGGAAAAAAACGGATGGCAAGAAAGAGCGAGAGAGAGAGAGAGAGAGAGAGGGGGTGGGAGGTTGAAAGAGAGAAAAAGTAAGTCTGCGAGAAGTCTCTCAAAACGTCGTCTACTCCGTTATCGTGCTTGTCGTTGTCGTTGCTCGAACACCAGCGGAGCTACGTCGCAAGATATGAAACCATTCCGCCGAGAGGGAGTGCTCCGCAAATACTAGGGTATAATTGGAACCCATCTAACAAACACGCTATCCACACTCCAATCAATCTGTAGGATTATGTCCCCGAGTCTCTCTCTCCCTTGCTCTCACTCCGTCTCTTCCCTCCAGCGCGTATAGATATACAAACGTGCTGGGTGGGTACACGCGTCGTTCCACTTTGTCGGATTCTTGGCTGTGCTTCCTTCGCGTTTCTTCGCACCGCGTGTACACGCGTGTATGTGCATCCAGTGCAATCTGCGTGTGATTAATCGAAGGGATCATCGAGGGATGACGATGGAAGAGAAAAAACGTACACTCCCGAACTCCCGGTATTCGAGCCTGCTCGTATCAAATGTAATATATACGAAAGCAATAGCAATGCATTTCGGGAATATGCATTGTGTGTGGATGTTTGGACAGGGTGGCTGTATACATTTTTGTAATGCACGCGACGACGTTCACGCACCGTCGAGTATGCTGAGCAACGATATCATCTTCGAAACGATCATAAGTGTGGGTATGTGAGTGAGTTAGTGTGAATAGGTACTCTATATAACTGAGAGACGCACCCTCTAATATCCTCCTTTCTCAGCAATTTCCGAAATTAATAGCCGGCTAAGTGGCGGTTAAATTATTGCCTCGTAAATATCTCGGCGCCCTCGACTTTCTCTCTCTCTTTATATATATATATATATCTGTGGCGATCCGCGACGATCCGCGACGTTTCCGTTTCTGTCCCTGTCGGCATGTCGGGGATGAGAGAGGGTCGTCTGTCGGTCCCCTTGCCCTCCCTTCGGGTAGGTCCTTCTTTCTCGCGCTTCTTCCCGAATGCCCGGCCATTGGTCATCGCACCCACACACGAACCTCAATATACGTGTGCATACGTCCGCCTATATTCGCAAAGTCAGTAGCATTCGCACAGACATCTCGCACCTCGAGGATACCTCTCGCCGCAGGATCACACAGCGAACGAATTCTTTCGAGTCTCGCTTTACATCGTGTTCGTCGAAATTTTCCAGATATTCACATCCGATCGCCGCGTGAAATAAATAACCAGAGTGCGGATGCTTTTGGAATCAAAAAGGAAAAACAAAACAAATGAGAAAGAAGAAAAGAAGAGTAGAAAGAGGTCGTTGTCGGCCATTTTCTCACGGATAGCCCCCTACCGGCTTCTTTTTTCACCGCGACGCGAAGAACAATAATTCCGGCAATTAGATCGCGGCTATACGTTATACCTACTCCCTGCGCGCCTTGTATATCCTTTTTTTTCCACGGACCTCCCATCCTCCGCCTGTTTTTCTTTTTTCGTCTCTCCGCCGCAGGCATTAGGCACAAGCGTCAAGCGAGAGAGAGAACGGAACGAAGAGAGGACGAGCTCTCGCGGTAATATATAGTCCGGTGTTTGGCCGTCAGGCCCGAGAGAGCGGCAAGGAGAAGGTAAGGGTGTTGCGCTCAAGGCATGAGGCCAAGGGAGAGAGAGGACTCCCTCTCCCCATAGAGAATTTGTGTGCCCTCTCGCGCGAAGGATCGCACCGGCGTGAAGAGTGAATAAGAAGAGGTGGTTGATGTTCCATCGTGTGTCTATACATACATACACACACACACACACACACACACACACACACACACACACACACACACACACACACACACACACACACACACACACACACACACACACACACACACACACACACACACACACACACACACACACACACACACACACACACACACACATATATATATATATATATGTGTGTGTGTGTGTGTGTGTGTGTGTGTGTATATGTATGTATGTATGTATGTATGTATGTGTGTGTGAAGAGACCTACTACTAGCTCTGAGAGGATAGGGGTATGAGGTGGCACACACGAGGAAGAGCCTCATGGCGGCGGTGGCGGTGGCGGCGTCTCCACCTTTTTATTGTGAGCGCCACAGGCAGAAGGCAGCTCGCAACGAAAGAGCGGTGTACGTGCCGCGGCTTTTGCTTCTGGTCTCTCTGGTGCATGCTCCATACAACAATGTCCACATATATATGTGTAGGTGTATAATGGTAGTAGAACACTTTGGAGGCTGCGTTGCCTCGTCGACCGCACACTTATTCGTTTCTCTCTCTCTCTCTCTCTCTTTCTCTCTCTCTCTCTCTCTCACTTTCTGTGTCTCTCCGCGAAACCTTTTCCAACGACCAACACTGCCAGTTGAGTTTATTTATCGGCGGTTGGCCGCGTTGAGTGGCGCTAGCTCGGCATTTTAATTGCGCTCTTATAGCACCAACAAGGGTGGCTCTGGGAGGGGCCGCGGGGGCGGTGAGGGCGGAGGAGCCAAGCGAGACCAACGCTTGGTAGAACGAGAGCGAGAGGGAGAGAGGAAACTGGTAGGGAGGGAGGGACACAGCACACGAAAGCACCCAACCTCCCGGCCCTCTTCACCAACGTTGTATATTCCTCATTCCCTTAGCAGCAAGGAGGAGGAGAGGAGGAAACGATGCACCAAGAGGCGCGGTGCTCCGGGCACCCAACCACCTCGTGTGTGTCTCCGTTCTCTTCTCGCTGTATCACATGCTCTCTCTCTCTCTCTCTCTCTCTCTCTCTCTCTCTCTCTCTCTCTCTCTCTCTCTCTCTCTCACTCTCACTCTCTCACACACACACACTCTCTCTCTCTTATCTCACGCTCTTTTCATTCCTTCTTCACTCCCTTAGTTTTCTACCGGCACTATTAACCGGGCCGCCCACCTCTCGTACTCTTTGCACAGACTACGTATATCTGTAAATATACTTTATATGTAGACACATATGGGAGGTATACGCGTACGCGGAGACGCACAGATGCATTCAGAAAGGAAAAATTTCCTCGCAGCTAACCCTGCTCCTCCCTCTATCGCTTTTTTCTCGCCATGTCGTCCATCCAGCCATTGTTTTACCAACCCATCTTATATCTATTTCTTTACACTCCGACCATTCTTATCGAACGCAGGTTTATTACTCAAATCCAACGACCTCCATGGAATGAAAATGAAAACAAATGAAACAAGCTGTTTCAATTGGTCGTAATGATAGCGAGCGAATCGTAGATTTGGGAAGATGAGATTCAAGCAATTACGTGGCTGGTAGCGTTGGAGTTAATTCACATGGGCGGGCAGCTCAAACGCGGTGCGTATCTATATAATATAATGCGAAGGAGACCCCTTGAACGAGAACCTTCAGCTCACGTTTTTTCCGCCTCGCTTTTCCTTCCTCGTTGTACATTTTTCGCCCCTTTGCACGATTAAACGCAACCGGCCGGATCGTAAAAAAGGGTGTATACAGTTTAATCTGATACATGAATTTTATTTTATTTTATTTCCGAGTGTACACATACATTCATGTATATATCCGAATACAAATGTGTATATATATATATATATATATATATATATATATATATATATATATATATATATATATATATATATATATATAAATGTCCATTTATATTGAACGTGTAGGCGAGCACGCACTAAAACGTGACGTTTTCTCCAAGAAACAAGATGATTAAGATTCATCAACTTTACTTAAACGAAAGTATGCCATAAAAATTTACGGGGTGCTTTATTGTCGCTAGAACAAAGCATTAATCGAAATCGTGTGGTTGCGGACTTTTTTTCAGAGAATGCCAGGCAATATAATTGTGCCGCTATGTACGAACGTGAATAGACAAAAATCAAAATGTATCTCATTCACAATATGTAGTACGGATATATGCGACATTCCACGCCATTTCACTTAGCCCGTGACCCCGACCATTTTTTTATTTTCCTGATTTTTGTACAACTCTACCCCATGAGCGAAATATCCACACCAATTTTTAGATTTTTATCTCTTCTCTTTTAGGAGTTATAATTTTCCAAAAATGGCGTTTTCGGAAGTTTTGAAAACGTTTAAACGCCGATAACTCCGGAACTAATTGAGATATCGACAAATGTGTATATATATAATTTTTTCCCATTTTGAAGCATACTTTCGTTAAAAAATATGAAAAAATGATCAATTATCAATTTCAACGTTTTCTTTGCTTCTAAAGTGAAAACTATTTTTTTAAAAATGATTACCTGTTTTTATTTTTTTCAAAAAAATCTCTAAAATAAAGTGACCCAGTCTATGATTTTTAAGACTAGTCTCATCGTGGGCCTATCTTTCCTTCTATTTTTTTCGAATTAATCATACTTTATTGAGAACATTTCTATCATTTTAATCTCCAATAATGTTATTAATAATTTTGTGATTCCCGATTCGGCTTCGACAGGCCTGAAACGGTTTATTTTCAATTTATGCTGAATTTAACGAAAATTTAATAATTTTGAATAAAAAATAATTGTTTTTGTCGAAAAAAAATAATTTCGAATAAAATATAAAAATATGGATTAAAATATTGTGGCGGGGTGCGATGACGATAGCCCGCGAAGTCTTTTGCTTACTGCTCCGACGAGATGCTGGCTGAATGAGAAAGGGATGCGCGATGGTGTACGTACTCGTTGGTGTATTCCCACACATCCATTTATATAGGGAAGATAGCTCGAGGAAGGACTTGATGGTCGTGGCGCGCGGTCCCCGGCGTATTTTAGCCGGTTATCATCGCCAGATCTACAGGGACTACGCGAGAAATTATTTATTAGAACGGGACACCTCCTTCGTCACCCCTGCTGGACTTCTTCTTCCAGGGCTCCTGTCGTAAAAAAGATTAACGAGCACCAGCGAGAGAGGTAAACTCCTCTTTTTCTCGCCCCATCTTTGTCACGCTCTGTCTGTCCGTCTCTCTCCCTTTCTCTCCCTCTGACCGCGCGCGCTGGGCAAAACCACCGCTGCGGCGTACGCGCTATATGCGCGGGGGTGACGGTGGCACTCTCGCCAAATCACAGCCCCATACGGTATACGAGAAAGGAAGAAAGGAGAGAGAAAGAGGGTGAAATAGCGATCG
Organism: Ophion slaviceki; assembly: GCA_944452715.1. NCBI lineage: Eukaryota > Metazoa > Arthropoda > Insecta > Hymenoptera > Ichneumonidae > Ophion > Ophion slaviceki. The sequence continues at coordinate 25,942,547 of OX101793.1, read as the reverse complement.
GACGGAAAATTGCCGGGGCCGGAAGTACGAGTTTCGTCTACGAGGAAGCGAAGGATTGATCGAGCAATGGACCGGACGGCGGCGTGGCGCACATCCCTTTTTCCCCGCGAACGCGATCTACGGGCCACGGATATTTTCGTACTGAAGTTTATTACAGAGACAGACGGAGAAAACAACCAGAAAAATCACGCCAGTATCCACAATGTCAATCGAGAAAACTATATATGTCAATTATTTCCAATTAATGCTCGCTTCTTTTTTCTGGTTGGTATTTTGTTGACCACGTGCTGTGCACCGCTCGCTAAAATGTACGATATTTCAGGTAGTTTTATATTTTCTTCTTTGAAGAGGGGTTCGCCAGTGATGACCACGCGAATTTAACAATAATGTGTAATAAAAAACTTGAAATCCGTTTAGATTTAATTATTGATATACACACAAATATATATAATAAACAGGGTGTCCCTCTTATCTCTGCCACCCGGAATAACTCGGTTACTATCGACGTCACAAAAAAATGTCCCAGACAAAAGTTGTACGGTGTGAAGGGGGCCATCAAATGTGACCAATATTTTTTTTTATTATAAAATGAAACACTAATTGAAACAAAAAACGCCCTAATATATATATATATATATATATATATATATATATATATATATATATATATATATATAAGGGCTGCAAATTAATTCTCAGCGTTTTTCGTGTTGATTAGTGTTTCATTTGTTTCATATATATATTCACATATATATATATATATATATATATATATATATATATATATATATATATATATATACGGAGAAAACAGAGGCCTCGAAGTTTAAAATGAATACTATGCTTCTAAAAAAAATATCAAAAAGCATTGAATGGAAGATAAAAATTGTAATTATGGTATAGTAATAATGAAGAAATTTAAATTTTAACCTACGATATGGCACGTAAACTTATACAAATAATACATTTTATTCGGCATATTGTGATTTTTTGTAGTATTCAAAAAATATTTTGCCCACGTGATTGCAACAATTAGTTTCCAGTATTCTACAAAAAGTACGGTATGAAGAGCCACATTTTACTAATAGCTTCGTAATATTTTTCGCTATACGCCGAAGATTTATGCTATGCGTATAGTGAAATCTATACATACACGAAGATTCATGCTATACGTATAGTAAAATCCATATAAAAATATAACTCGTGCCTATGCGAGAATAGTATTAAATGTAATATGCACGCATCATTTTTACTATACGGTGTGAGAATCTTTTTTGCACTTCAATAACAAGTCTCAGAAATCAGAACTGGCAGTAATCTGCTATACTTTTCTAGCACTGAATATTAGAATTCTGACAACCAGTGCTAGAATTTGAGCCCGTATTTTTCTCCGTGTACGTATAATGGCGTCGGATGCCTCATATATATATATATATATATATATATATATATATATATATATATATATATATATATATGAGGCATCCGACGCCATTTCACCTAGCCTGTGACCCCAGCCACTTTTTATTTTCCTGATTTTTTTTTGTAAAATTGTACCCCATGAAAGAAATATTCACACCAATTTTTCGATTTTTGTCTGTTCTCTTTTAGGAGTTATAATTTTTAAGGAAATGTCGATTTCGGAAGTTTAGGAAACGTTACACGCTAATAACTCCTGAACTAATTGAGATATCTGATTTTTTTTTATTTTGAAGCATACTTTCGTTAAAAAATATTAAAAAATTATCAATGATCAATGTCAACGTTTTTTTTTCTTCTAAAGTGAAAATTATGTTTTTTAAAGATAGTTGACATTTAAAAAATGTTTCAGCAAATTCGCTAAAATAGAGTGACCGATTCTATGATTTTTAAGACTAGTCTCATAGTGGGCTCATTTTTCCTTCTATTTTTTTTTCGAACGAATCATATTTTTTAGAAGATCTTTATCATTTTAATCTCCCATAGTGCTATTAATGATTTCGTGATTTCCAATTCGGCCTCGACAGGCCTGAAACGATTTATTTTTGATTGGTGCTGTATTTAAGTAAATTCAACGAAAAAAAAATTATTTTCAATAAAAACATTTTTTTTATTCAATTTTACAAAAAGAATAAGGAAAATAAAAAATGGTCGGGGTGAGGGGTTAGGTGAAATGGCGTGGAATGCCTTCCGTGTAGGTATACAAGGAATTGACCATTGGACGACTTTAACCTGACCCAAGAGGGAGGCTCGTTCGACGACGCGGTAAAGAAGGCATCCTGTGTGTACGGATACACACAGGAGGAGGATCCCTCTTAAGGATTTCGCGATACAATAACCGTTTGCGCAGGGCTTAGCTACATGCGCGCGCGCGCCAAACTATTTACCCCGACCTTATTCTTTTTCTTCTTCATCTTTTCTACCTCTCTTATTTCCTTCGTCTTCATCGCTCGAGTATTTTTCGCACACATACAAGACGTGTCTTTTTCGCACTTTCGGATAATCCCTTCGTCCGGGAATTACCGGTCGCGCCCGGCACAACGTCAATCCCCTGCGCCACCAGTCCTTTCACCCTCCCCCCTCTCGCCCTCGCGTTGAAACACATATAAATCCCGGGGAGAAAAATATCGCCAAGCCAAATATTTGTCGGGTGTGTTCGGGGGTTCTTCTCGGGCGCATAAACAGATCCTAAATATCCTCTCGCGCGTTATACGTTGTTCCCGCGTTTGCCGCTTGACCGCCCTCGAAAAAACACCCGCGCGCGCGCGCCCAGACGAAAACGGCAAAGTTTGTCGCTACGTCAAAGCTGTTTTGCCGCTTTCACGTACACGTGAAATTCCCCACGAATTCGTAAAACCTGCTTGACCCTGGGATGCTTCATTTCGAAGCCGATTTTATGGATATATTTTTTTCAAGATTTTCTTTTCTGTCGCTTTTGCAAACGACGCATGTCCAACTCACGGATTCCAAACGGTTGTTCACTGATCCGAAGAAATGAGTCCCGTGATCTTTGATTGACGCTTCGACATACTTGTCAATATAATGCAATTAATTTTTTTTATTTACAGCCAAATTCAATTTATTTTCACATTCTTATATATATATATATATATATATATATATATATATATATATATATATATATATATATATAAGAAAATGAAAATAAAATAAAATTTGTCTGTAAAATTAATTGCATTATAGTGACAAGTATGTCGAGTGGACTTTATCAGGACTTTTTGAGGCCTATATATGACCATTGAAAATCACACTACAATGCTGCTGTAGCGTAATCTTCAAGGAAATTTGATGTAAGTCCATTTTTGCAGATTATGTAGAGAAAATCGTTTGCAGTGGTAGATATTGGGATATTTGGGAAAAACTTTAAAAATGGTTGTTGTGAGGACCCTTTTCTGGACGAATTGATCGGGTTTTGTCAGGACAGCCTTAGGAACTGTGACCATATAAGCATTATCATATTTTTTTAAAAATGAAGTTTCAGTTCGAAGATATATTCAATATCTTTATAAAACTTTGTTTGATTTTATGTATGAAACATTTATTTATCCATAAATGCAGATGTAATTTGTGTTATAAATGATGTGTGTGTGTGTGTGTGTGTGTGTATATAACACAAAGTAAATAATATATAAGAATATAGGAGACATGTGTGTGTCTGCGAGGGTGTGTGTGGGGGGGGCACCTATAATTGTTTTATCTCTGTAAATAAATAAAACAATTATAGGTGGCCCCACACACCCTCGCAGACACACACGTCTCCTATATTCTTATATATTATTTAATTTGTGTTATAAATGTGTATATATACATACATATATATATATATATATATATATATATATATATATATATATATATATATATATATATATATATATATATATATATATATATATATATATATATATATATATATATATATATATATATATAAAATTTAATTTGTGTTATAAATGTGTGTGTATATATATATATATATATATATATATATATATATACATATAAATACATTTATAACACAAATTAAATAATATATAAGAATATAGGAGACATGTGTGTGTCTGCAAGGGTGTATGGGGGGGGGGGGGGCACCCATAATTGTTTTATTTTTTACAGACGTGAATATATACCAATGTTTTTACATATATACCGGATTGGGAACGATCGGTTGCTCGATTTGCCAGCTCCGAACGAGAGCTCGCAATCAAGCTTTCAGCTTCTCAGCTCCTGCAGCATATATGTATATATGCTCTCTTTTGCCCTCCGCTCACGAGTATATTTCTCGAAGCTTGGCTGAATTATTCAGCGAGTGTCGCGTGCAAGTTTTGCTGGATTTGTAACACCCCCGTTTCGCCTCAAGTACAGATACGCAAACGCACACGGACAAGCTCTACTCTTCCTCTTAAATATGTGTGAGAGAGTGAGAGAGAGAGAGAGAGAGAGAGAGAGAGAGAGAGAGAGAGAGAGAGAGAGGGAGGGAGAGGTAGAGGTAGAAACGCATTTCGTAGTTGCTCGTGTATATAAAGAAGAAGAGAAGGATGCTGTGTCGGATGACTAAGGGAGGAAGGATCCTTTTACCCATAACTCGTTGCTCTAGGAATGCGTTAATGGCTCGATCGCCTGTGTCTTTGGCTTTAAACCGGCGAAAAAAAGACAAATTCTTTCTCATCCTTTTCTCCCTCTCTCTCTCTCTCTCTCTCTCTCTCTCTCTCTCTCCCTCTCACTTTCTCACTGCCTGTCGCTCTCTGTCTGTCCTTTCCATCTGGAGGATCGACATTTACATTTTCTGCTACCGTTATTGCCCACCGATTCCCTTCTCCATCTCTCGTTCTCTTTCTCGCACGCACATACGAATCAACATAAAACGTCCTCTCCCGCGATTACGAACTCCTCTCGAACTCGACTTCAGCATCTTCCCAGCCCGAGTAAACTACTTCATTTTTTTTTCATTTTTTTCCCAAACACGTGTACACTTCTTTTTTTCATCCTCGCTCGCACCCCTCGTGGGCTAATGGATGTTGAAGATCGCGCGTGAATCCGCGCGAGACTTCTCGGAATAACGATAGAACGCGTCCCGCGCCGCGCTCTCGCCATACGGCGGAATTAAAAGCTTGAGGGGGACAAAAACAAACAAGAATTGATGAAAAAAAAGCAAGAACGCAGCTGTGAAATTGCAGATTGCAACGCTGTGTTTCGTCTTTCTAAAATCTGCCACGATGTTCGCCTCCGCTTTTTCTTTTCGCTTGAGTACGAGTGCTTCGAACCTCTCGGACCATCACTCGATGATTTTCCTTTCTCGGTGAAATTATTTTCTCAAATACTGGATTTGAAAAAACATTGCGAGGGTAGAAAAGAAACTGACGGATTGCCGGAGTGCACATTTTTTTTATTCGATAAAATGGTGCCCGAATGAAAAATATTTTCACCTGGAATTTAGTACTAACGATAATATGAGAAGAATTGATTCTTTATTGCAAAGGTTTATTATAAGCAGGTGTGAAATTTCCACGACGTTTAAATTTCGCGTGAGACTACAATTTTTTAACGGCGTATTGTTCGCTCGGTTTCTCTCGTTCTCTCGCGATCCGGCGAAAACAATTAGCGATAATAGCTGCTATAATGGAATTCGTTACGGCCGGTGATGCGCCCTCGGGCGATGCAAGTTTTTCGCCGTGATGCGATCGCGAAGGGTCATCCTCCCGTCATCCTCGAGATTGCGAGATCCTCACTCTCCGATATTATTATACTTGCCGCGATTTAAAAGGCGGCGTGAGAGACAACTAGCCGGAAAGTACGGATGATGAATTTTCATCCCAATACCCGTATAACAATTGCCCTCTAAACCGAGATAACTTATCCTCTGTTCGGATCGAGTGATGCGCTGTAACAAAGCGTGTTGTACATAACGTTAATTATAGGTTAGAGTCGCGTGCGGAAAAAAGGGCTAAGAAAATTTTTAAACAATATTTATTAAACGTACATGCGTATAGATATACATATAACATTATTAATTCAGTAATAATGATTATCCATTAAGGCGTTACCCCCACTTGTAGCGCAAAAAGGCCTTTTTCATGAATTTTTTAAAAGAAAACTACAAAACTTTTTTAATCGATCAATATACCATCTTAAAGAACACATCTTGAAGAACTTTCAGTAATTTTTTTATTGAAAAATATTACATTGCTTAGTGGCAAATGGCCGTCAATGAAATAATGTTTTTATATACACGGTTTGCGGTGACCAACATTGCGGCGAAGTGGATCATCTGAAAAAAAAATGCGGATGGATTTAGTCAAATATAAGTATAAACTAGTCTTTAATCGAAGGATTTTAAAAAATATTAATTTTTCACAAAATGGCGGACAGTCAAAGTTAATGGTCCGATTTTAACGAAAAAAAACGGCCGTTTTTGGCTATAAAACGGCCATTTTTTTTCGAAAAAAGAATCGAACGATTAAAGACTACATTTTTATGTATTAAATAAGCATGCAAAATTTCAAGAAGATCGGTTCATTAGTGTTCGAGTAATCTTGGTCACCGACTTCAGAAATGCCATTTTGAGAAAAACGCGTTTAAAGTTTCAATTTCAGTTTGGACAAAGAAAATATTTTTTTTTGTAAACTTACATAGAGTCATCTATTCCGGGCCGATACAGAAGTATGGGCCCGGATACTTATACTTCAAAAAAATGCAATAAAAAAAATCGATTTTTTCAAAATCGCAAGTCGGGGTAACCCCTTAAATGTGTGTGTATATATATATATATATATATATATATATATATATATATATATATATATATATATATATATATATATATAACAATACATATGAATGAATCATCTTCAATTATTTTTTTTCACCAATCAACAATTATTAATCTTCTAATTTTGGAAAAAAATCGGTCTTCTTTATTGGTCGTTTTAATAATTTAAATTTTAGTTCGTTTCAATTAATTTAATTTAATTTTATTTTACTTTAGTTCGTTTTGATAAATTTTATTATATGCAATATATATTTTTAATTATTTTTCCCATCTCACCGCATATGCGGGGTAAGTTAAGAGAGTGCTGTGAGCATGATGAGACACGAATTTATTGACATCTTTCGCATATAAAAATGGTTTCATTCTCAACCCTAGCAATTTGACAAGCCAATCGTCTAAGTTCTGTAGTATTTAGTCCGAATAATCTTGCTTCCATTACTTTAAAATAATTTGTCAGTTCTTCCTCTTCCTCTGGTAGAAACTGCGGTTGAAGAGGAACCAAAGGCCCTACTACCAGTGATGGGCGTAACTAAATTACATTGCAATTTGGTTATTAATCTGGTTACAAACTAATTAATTTACAGAGTAATCTCGTCGAATTGCATTTCATTACATTGTCACTAAATTACTTAGTACATGTTATGAAATCTGTTATAATGTATTCAAGTACTTCGTAATCTAATTACGTTTTTATTATTTATGGCATGATATAGGAGAAAATATAAACTTAACCTCTAAAGCCCAGAGTTCCCCCACATATATATTTGAAATTGCGGTGCAAGCGTCTCATGCCACAGGTACACAGATGCCTCGTCAGTGCCTTTATTCGTTCGCGCTTTGTTTACAATACCGCTTTGTTCATAGTGGCGGCCATGAGCTCTGCGAGCTTGCTTCGCTGCGATATCACGCGGTGTCACGCGGTTCAGTGAATACTCATAGTCGTGCGGTGAAGATGGCTAGAAAGTCCGCGGTTCGACGATATTATTATAGCCCACGGGAATTCAAAATTACGGCAGAACGAGGAATAGAAGGAACGCCTGAGAAATGCCACGGCAAACGGGGGTGGGCGGTGGGGGACGACGGAGAACGATATCGGCGAGGAGCCGAGGGCCAAGGGGGGGGGGGCTGCAGGTTTTACACGACTGAACGTTCGGTGTGCTTCGTTTAGTTGGATCGCGCGAACGAGGGCTGATGTCACCGTGGCTGTTCGATCGGCTATCGCGAATTTTAATGATGGTGCAAATGTCCGCGAGGACGCGAACCGACGCCGACACCACCACCACCACCACCACCTCCACCATTGTCGCATTATATTATCTCGGTTTAGGCCGGATGCTGGTAGGCCGCCCACGCTTCTTACACACACACACACACCCATATCTATATACATAATACTTGATTCATTAGTGCCATTAGTGGGATATTTGACAGTGCATGCCATATTTCATACAACGTCTACATAATGTAAGTATTTATTATGTAAAATATAATATTTCATATGATTATTATATGCATAGATACGTAATCGTTTATTTATGCACAGAACGGTGTTATGTAACACGGAAATTTATATATATATATATATATATATATATATATATATATATATATATATATAAAATATAATATAAATATATTATATATTATATATATAATTATATTATTTTATATATATTATATATAAATGTCCGTGTTACATAACACTGTTCTGTGCATTATAAGGGTCATAAATAAATGATTACGTATCTATGCATATAATAATCATATAAAATATTATATTTTACTATTATATATATATATATATATATATATATATATATAACAAAAAAAAATTAATGTTACCCAACGGAAAACGTTACTACGTTATGACAAAGTAATTCATACAAAATTTGAGAGGTCTAAACATTTTTTTAGGTAGTGCTCAAACGACCTTTAATCTTTTTTCTTCGTTTTTTCGTCAATTTTTTTCCTCTGCCAATAGACATCATAATAATATAATTCAAATAATTTATCCGACTTATGTTGAAAGAGATTTTCGTTGAACGATTGAGTTTGTCTTTTCCGTAAATAATTTTTTTTCAATGCTGCCCCCTCCAATCGTAATTTTTGTAACCTTTTGGAATTGATGCAAGGTTGAGAAATTCTAGGGGTGTGCGGGTAGCAGAATTGGTCGAGTCGGGTCGGGTCGGGTAATTAGACTATGATTCGGATCGGGTACCCGAATTTTTCGGGTAGCCCGAATTTTTCGGGTAGCCCGAATTTTTCGGGTAGCCCGAATTTTTCGGGTAGCCCGAATTTTTCGGGTAGCCCGAATTTTTCGGGTAGCCCGAATTTTTCGGGTACCCGTGATCGGACGAGAATACTCGAGCTTTAACGGGTATCCGAGGTTTTCGAGTACTCGTGACCAGACTGGAATACTCGTACTTTATTGAGTAACCGACCGAAAGAATGAAAGAATAAAGAATAGAGAAGTGAGACGAAAAAAGATCTTTACAGCATTATGATTTATTCGATTTATCGCCTTCTTCGAATTTTCGTTTTCTCCCATTATTCGATCGATACACCTAGATAAAAAATAAAAATAAACATAAATAATAGATACGGATCTCTGAGTCTGTTACGAATACCCGAAAACCAAATTCGGGTACCCGATAGAGGCGGGTAATGCAAAAACGAAGCCCGTCGGGTACCCGACCCGACCCGAACATCGGGTACCCGAGTCAATCGGGTACCCGCACACCCCTAAGAAATTCCTATTCCGGTTTCGCTCGAAATATTAGTTATTTTGTCGATAACGTTTTGTGTACTCTCTCGAACAGAAAATTTAAGAGTATTTTGATGGTGAAAGAATAGACCTATTGCTTCTCTATTCGTGGGTAATTTTCGCTCCACAAATTCTTCGATTTCCGACCCAATCACCTAAATTTCGGCACCTTCATTATCGTCCAAAACGGCGATCATTTTTTACACTTTTATTTTTACGTGTACTGTGACGTACCTGAATACAGCAACTACTGGAAACAGTCAAATGAATAGGTACTGACCACAATAAACTCAACTAGGGTATTCATAGCAATGATGATTGTAAACAACGCTGAAGAAGGAACAAGAGTTTTGGAGCAATACGCAAGATACTGATAGTCAAAAATCTTACTTTTCAGGTAAAAAAAGCGATGCACCCACATAAAAATGTCCGCGGCGCTCGGAGGTCGACGCGCAATGTGCGACAGGTTCCGATACGCGCTGCTGTCACTAACCGTCTTCGAGTTACTCAACTTGTTTCATTTGATCCGTGTTTCCATCGACCCTAGCCTACCCTAACTTATATTAAAATAAAAATATTCGTACTTTTCAAATAAACAATACGTTTTATTAATAAAATAATATGTCAGTTCATTTTGAGACACCCTTTACATATAAGGCGTAGTAAAAAGAAATCCATTATTTTGCATGAAATTGAAGGCTTTATTCAGCATAGTTTAAATGATCCGATTTAGGTCCAATATGCGCCGTTTTCATCGATAACTTGTTGCCGTTTTGAAGGTAATTTCATTATGCCTTTCTCATAGAAACCCTCGTCCCTATTGGCAAAAAAACTAGGAAAGTCGATTTTCACAAGCTTCTCTTGAGGCGAATTTTGCACCAGCAAAATCATTCCCCATAGACAGGAACAGGTGGTAATTTGGTGCCATATCCGGGCTATGGGGTGGATACAGAAGAACCTCCCAACCAAGCTCCCGGAGCTTCTGGCGAGTCACTATCGATGTGTGTGGCCTGGCGTTGTCCTGATGGAACACAATTCCTCTTCTATTGACCAAAGCTGGCCGCTTCTGGGCGATTGCTTCCTTCAGACGGTCCAATTGTTGACAGTACAGACCCGAATTAAGAGTTTGGCCGTAGGGGAGCAGCTCATAGTAGATGATTCCCTGCCAATCCCACCAAACACACGGCAAAATCTTCCTGACCGTCAATCCTGGCTTGGCCACCGTTTGCGCCGGCTCACCGCGATTCGACCACGATCGTTTTCGCTTGACGTTGTCGTAAGTGACCCACTTTTCATCATCAGTCACCATCCGCTTCAGAAATGGGTCGATTTTGTTGCGATTCAGCAGCGATTCGCAGATGGAAATTCGGTCCATGAGGTTTTTTTTGCGTTAACTCGTGTGGCACCCATACATCGAGCTTCTTTTTGTATCCAGCCTTATTCAAGTGGTTCCAAACGGTTTTTTGTGCAATGTTTAGCTCTTGGACAATCGAAACAGTGCTTACATGACCGTCGGACTTGACGATTTCCATTATTTTAGCGACGTTTTCGACAATTGGCCTTCCAGAGCGTGGTGCATCTTTGACATCAAAATTACGGGAACAGAATCGACGGAACCAAAATTGCGCGTGATTGGCTGTTACAGTATCAGGATCACAACCACTACCCAGGTAGGAAATCAAAAGGCTGACGATGGAAACAAGCTTGTGCGAGCCTTGTTTCACCGAGCCTGAGTGAGACAGACCTGGCCCAGGTTTCATTGCATCGTTTGGAGCAGCCTGGAATCAAGACTGGCTGCTTAGCCTAAACTCAGGGTTATTTCAAGCTTTATTCAGCCGGTGAATTTTGAGGCTGAAAAATCAAGGCTGGATGCAGGCTTGTTTCAGGTTGTGATGAAATAAAATAAGTTTCAAATACTATTTTTTCTGTACTTTTATGAAAAAAGAATTTAGCAATAAATTTGTCGGGTGCGAAGGCACGAAAAACGGAAGCGAAGGAGGCAGCTCAGAACATTTAAACATATGCTCTTATCGATATTTATGAGGTACACAAAAAAGTATATACGAAAATAAAAGTACGCAATAAAATAAAGTTTTGTTTTTTAAAATATTTTTTATATATATTTTGTAACAAATAATATAACAAATAATAAATATATATAATAAATCAAATGAATTCTTTACAGATTTATTAAATTTGCCCCAATGTAGAATATAGAAAACTAAAACAGGCCTCATATAGCCTCGGGAAGAGTTTGGGAAAAGCCTGGTCATAAATGCTCGTGAAGGCTTCATTAAGGCTCGTTTTGAGCCTTGTTGTTTCGTCGTTTCAGGCTTAGTACAGGCTTTTCTACCAGCCTTTGGTCAAGCCTGTGTGCAAGAGCCTGAAACCGCGTTATCATTCAGAGGTTCAGCTAGGCCTGAAATCAGGCTGGTGCTCAGCCTGAATTAAAAAATGTGAGCCTTGTTTCAGAGCTTGGCGTGCCCTTTTTTCATCGTCAATTCCTACCTGGGTATTCACATTTTCATCCGCCTGGCTTGCGTTTTCGCCTTTATCGGAGAAAACCTGTAAAATATGGCGTATTTTCACGTTGCTGGAGGCCATCTCAGACCCGCGCTCAAACAATATTGAGTCAAGCAATCACAAAACTGTCTGAGATGTTTACTTTAGTACGAAATCTTATCTTTCTAACGCCATCTAGCCTAATCAGATCGCAATTATACAACGCGAGACACAGATTACTAAAGCCATTTATTGCAAAAATAATGAATTTCTTTTA
>OX101793.1:25890028-25930035 GCA_944452715.1 Ophion slaviceki | reverse complement strand
TGATTTCCTGCGAGTTGGCTATTGGATTTACCTCCATTGTAGATTGCAAAGATGCCACTGCAGTAAATCATTTATTTTCCACTCTTTCTTTAGCTCTGCCAGCTCTGGATTCAGATTTTTTAAGGTCTATTTTTCAGAGCATACTTTTTACAAGGGACGTCTGAAATAATATTTATACATTGTATATAACAGAAATCACTTTTACTATTGCTCGATTAAGTATTCATAAAGATACAAACTTGAAAAGGAAAAATCTTGTGCGGTGACTACAAACTCGTCTTGATGGCCTAAAGCGAGTCATTTTTAGAGCCAACAACCACTTTTTTGAAAGACTTTATCTTTAGGTGGCTTATGGAACGACAATGCACTTTTATTATACGTCTTGCACCCTGGAACACACCGGAATATTGAGTAATTTTGGTTTTAAACATTTTGTTTATTGTTCTCAATGTATTTTGACCAAGTTTACTATAGTAGAGCTTCTGCCTTAAGCCGCGAGAGGCGCTGAGACTTTTGGGGATCGCGAATAAAGAAGTACTATTCGCAAACTTGAAATTCATGTAATTTCGCCGAAGTGTAAACTACTTTTTTCTTCATAGTGTTAAGGTTGTTATGGGGTTAAGGCAACATGTTACGACCGAGCTGAATTTCTTTCTGGACCTATATAACCTCTTTGCTGAGCATCCTGTGCAGTTTGAATACGATCCACAGTACCGTTTTTTTTAGAAAAAAAAAATCGTCCACTCGACGTATTTCGTGGGCTAATTACATTACGCTTATGGAAAACTCCCGATCATTTTTCAGTACATTATTAACGCGGTCGGCAAAGCATCGAAATAATCAATCTCATTGTTTTTGCATAATCTTTATTAACATTTAAATAAGCTTTACAAATTTTTTGAAGTCAAAATATATAATAGAATAAAAGTTATAGTGGCCGACAGGAAGACATCAAGTAAAAGAGGTGCTTGACGGTGACCAAGATTGCGGCTGTTCTGCTTATCTGAAATCAAAAAACCAAACGGCATTTTAATCTTCATATTTAAGACTAGCGATTGAACTAGAGTGAATTCTAAATTACAAAAATTGATTTTTTGTACACTTTTGAAAATTACATTCTATTTTTTACTCATTTTTTTTTAAGTTTTTCGCTCGTACAAAAAAAACTATCGAAGCAATCATGATAATCCTAGTTCAATCGCTGGCTTATAACATATTAAAGATGCTGTATAAATTTGAACAAGATCGGTGCAGTTGTTTCTGAAATATCGTGGTCACCGTTTCGACAAATGGTGTTTCGAGAAAAACGCGTTTGAAAGTATACCTGCCCCGTATACCTGCTCCGTATATCTGCTCCGTTCCAGGGCCGTAACTTGTGAACCACTTCGAATATCGAAAAATCCTTTGGCACACATTTTCTACACATGTTGTAGATGTGATTTATGAAGAAAAAATCGATTTTTTCAACCCGAGAAAATAGAGGACCGCCTCAATATCTGCTAAGTGAATCTTACCGCGGAGCTGAAAAATAGGTACGGTTCGACTAATTATCGGACTAACCCTTAGTACCGTGAAAAGGAGGATTCACAGTACCGTTATAAAATTATTAATGTTTTTCATAGGGAATTTGTGCGAAAATCAAGCACACAAAATATTAGACTGTACAATCATGGCAACGTCGTAGACTGTACAAATGCTACCTATCTTCTCAGTATTCGGTAATTATGCCCGGGAACCTCAAACTACTCGGTCAGGATAATTAACAACGAATATTATTGGTATTTATTTTCGTAATTAGTAATGATTACTTCATATTAATTTGATAACTATGTTCAGAAATTATACATTCCCAGACATTTCTAGGCAAAGACAAAATAACGCGGATATTTTACATACATACATTTTTTGTTTATAATATCGGAAAATTATTAAAGTTTTTGATTTCTTCGAGATTATCGACAGCTTTGTACACACTTTTTCCTTCCAGCGGAATTTTTTTTACACGGACCGATATTCATTTTTGACAGCTCCTTGGGCCGATATTGAGGTTACGAACAGGGCGCATGTCTCCAACTTCGCGACACTTCCGCCAACCTGGGCATTATGATATACCACGATTTACGACGTTGCCAATTCGTTTCGCGTTAATTGAGCGAGAAGAAGTTACAGAAAATAATTATACAAAGTGACGAAAACAATGTAATCACCGAATGTGCAAAAATGCATATTTTTACAAATAGTTGTATGAAAATATTTCGAAAACACACGTTTTATATGACGATTATTTGAAAGCTAACAGTTGGTACACTCAGAAAAAAGATTTATTAAGGACAAAGAATTTTGTCTCCCGGCGAATAAGTTTTCTTATTCGTATGTCGGCCTACTACGATTGTATTAACAGCTAAGAACATTTTTTATTTAACTTTATGTTTAAGATTTACTAAGAATTTTTCTTAACATCTAATACGATACATAAGTTAGAAGAAATAGGTCTTTTATGTCCGACAAATAGAGTTTTTCTTAACATCTAATAGGATTCTTCATAATCCCCCAGCTGGTTTTCTTCGAGGAATTGTGTCATTTCGTCCGTCATTATTTTTTCACTTGATCGTTTTTTTCTCACTTAATATTCTTACTTACACTCAAATCATTCCTCACTGTCGAGTTTCTCACTTCCGAAACGCAACACTGACACTTGTGCCAAAAGCATTGGCATAGGAAGAAGCTACATGGTAAGCGTATGCGTGAGCTACATCTGACGAGCGGCCTGCTGTTGGGCCCGTCGCGTTGAAGGGCAAAGTGCGCATGCGCGCATTAGTATCATAGTCGCGAAATAAGAGGTTTTCGTGATTGGAAAGTAGTATTTATTTGATTTGAGGAAATATTTATTCAAATTTTCTATTTTAAACATGGCTTTTAACTGATGTGAAAAATCGGCACGTAAAGAAACATATTTAGTGACGCCGAATAAATTCTGTGGTTACAATCACATAAAAACTGTCTCCATACGAGTAAACGTTTATTAATTTCTAAGAAATTATGTTCTTATGTGCCAATTTATTGAAACATAATAAATCTTTTTTCTGAGTGTAACAGTCAATCAGCTCCGTGCAGAAGCATACCTAAGGCGTTCCCCTCGTCTTCACCCCCGACGGCTAAACCCCACAACAACCTCAAACATGCCAAATTTCGTGCCAAAAAACGCATACGCGGGGAATTTTACCGCACTCATTTATTTTCACAGAAATTTGCAGCTGAACACAGAATTCTTGTTGAGCCTTACGACGACCATGCTCTGTCGAAAACAGCATGCAGAGATTGCTTTAGACGCTTCAAAAATTATGTTTTTTTACCCCAACTTGCCGAATCATCACGAGTTGATCACCCAACATTTTCGAAACATTTTCTTTCGAAATGTTATTGTAAAGTAAAGCATTGATTTTCACAAAAAAACCGGAAGAACTCAACATCCCAATACAAGCGAAGGTACAAGTACGACACAATCGTTCGAACGTGTACGATTTTTTTTCGTCGCAGCTTGTATTATCTAGTGTGCCGCCCCGCGGGAAATCGGATAAACGGATGGAGCACGATAAATTGGCGAGAAGAAGGATGAACGCGGCGAGATATTCTGGCGGTCCGGCTTTCTCTCTCTGATTTCGCAAAAGCAGAGTACGAAGCCTGGTGAGTGAGACTACTCGTTGTTTCTCTATACGTATATACATTTGATACTCTGATGGTAGTCTTTGCTCGAATCGCCGAGAAAGAGTACGTATGCAGCGGCGAAAGGATGCTGTGCCAAAAGAGGTAGCCCCCCCTCTCTCTCTCTCTCTCTATTCGGCTGGGAGCTCCCGCGCCGCGCTGATGTATGCGAGCGATACAGATATCTCCGCGGAGGAATTTGCGTTGAATTAGCGTATAATCGTTGTTGCCGATCTGCGCGGAGGAGCTTCATACGGAATCTCCCGCGCGTTCTCTCCCGTTTTACACGTGTCCAACGGTTCGTATTCGCTGCGCAAACACAATATTTAGTGGCCGGGTCTCTCTTCTTCTCTCTCTAGGGAAAAGGCGCCCCTCCGTGGAGGCCTTATCCGCGGGCACCGAGCGAGATCCGGAAAAAAAAATGCGGTGTCGAGAAACGGGCGATACGCGTACGCGCCCGAGATGCGCTATTAATTTCATCCTGAAATAATCCCGGATGAGTAGTACATTCAATCGCGAGACGACTCTCTTTCCGCGATACACCCCCCCCCCCCCCCGCCTCGTTGCGTTCGGATCACAATGCTATCGCGTCCCGATCTCCGTTGTACGCGCGTTGCAAGAGTGCAACGCGGAACGAGTGTGCTACGCAGATTCGCAGCTATTTCTGCCCCAGTGATGGGGGGGGGCACGCGGTAGCCCGAACAGCTCTCGATCGAAACGGGCCTATCGCTCACGCTCAAAAAGACACGGGTTTGCAAAGTAGCCAGGCGGCGGTCTCGGTAGACGATCGCGCAAACGAGCCGGGTAATTTCTCGTCGGCTCCTCCCTTTCATTCGTCATCATCCTCCGTTTCTACTTTTCTCGTTCGCCTTCTCATTCCTCCGGAGGAACGTTTTTGTTTTACTTCTGTTAGATGGGCGATGGAAAATTGCGGTATTTGCGGAGTCTCGGGAGGGCTAGCGCGGTAGGACTGGGAGGGTGTGAGGGAATAATGCGGGTCAGAGTATATCGCGCGGAGCTGGCAGCTGCAGGAGTGAAAACTCGCGAGCGAGCTTGACGCCGCGGCGGCAACGGCGGCGGCCGTGGCGACGACTCTCTCGTTGTCGGATGTAAATGTGCGACTTTGTATATCGGTGTTGCGAGAAGTATACCCGTCGCGTTAGCCGGAATACTCATTGGCGACAGGTGCGGGCTTCGCCGAGCCGCGACGCGACAAGACATTGCCATCAGTCGACCATTAGCCCGTCACTCGTTTGAGCCGCGGAGGCGCTCGGCGATCCGCACCCAAGATTCCCCCCCGCCCCTCTCGTCTCTCTCACTCACTTTCTGCGGACATCGTACTAGCGGGTGTTCCAACGCGGATATCCTGCGACTCGACGACACATCCAGAAGCATTCAACGCAAATGTGTCATGAAAACGCGTAGTATCAATTATGCTTCTCTGTGTTTTGCTCTTTCCGGCGACGGAATCGAGCTTACTGGTTCTCACAACGGGACAATTAACGACGTTTGCGCCACGTTGGAGACAGGGGGGGGGGGGCGTAAAGTATCGTAATACTACGAAAAATTCGAGGCTCCGATTAAAAAAAAATTCGTTCGTTCGTACACTGAGCAAAAAATATATATTGGTTGATCCAAATGAATGTGCTGCTGCGGAGTGCCACCGATATATGAGATTGTTACAATACTGGAAAATATTGGAAAATGTGATTGATTTAAATAACACATTATTTTATTTGAAAAAGCTCTTCTGTTCTCTGAATATCTACATTATCCTTCAAATAAAATGATATTCTATTGAAATCATTCTATATACAATCCGTGGATGTATTGGATGAAATAATTAAGCGGTTGCTACAACATTTTTGATTTCGTACAAAAATATAATCAATAGAATTAATAATTTCTTTACTGCATTGAAACGAATATGCCATGGGACGTAAGTTTTTCAATTTGTTTTAAATCTTAAATAAAAAGTGAGCATTAGAATGATCATCCACGATAATAGTGGAGAGGATGTCAGATATCCAATGGAATATCCATGGAGAGAATATCAGATATTCAACTGATAAGAACAGATACTACACTTTGATCTTAGCCACAGGCCAAGAAGCGATACTCTTTAGAGTTTCTCCGGCGTTTAAGTAGATTTTCGGTTCGCGCTACGCTTACGAGAAACGAGCGCGCGTGCGGCTTCTAGCGGTTACTCCGAGAACTACGGGTTTCCTCACACCTATAATTTCGGTGGCGCTCGGCCATGATTTGGTTGAATTTTTTCAACCAAATGCGCAAGAAACAAATTTTATCTTCGCATAATTTTTTAACCAATTCAGACATTTGCTCAATGTTTTTCAATCAAAATAAAATATTAATATTTTAACGAATAATGTACTTGGAAATCAATATCGGATATGGTGAAAAAAGAACATATTTACTCATTAGAAATTTTATCTGAATCAAACGAGCGAAATTCAATTTTTCTTGTGTACTCGAATCAACAATATTCATGTTACGAATTGAAACGCTTTTACTGTTCGTTGCAGAAAATGCATTCGAAACTCTATAATTTGTTCGCGATAATTTTTCAGATAGTTTCAATAATATATTGTTCTCGGCTAACAATATATCTTTTGAGTGAAAGGAAACTTTTAATTTTATCATGTTATTAAAGTCAATAGCGTTTTGTTTGGACTAATAAATTCGATTATTTACACCAAAAATTTTACAATTGAATCAACGAAATTTTATCCAATAACACCAATGATATTGGATCAATGATCTCGCATTGTGAATGGAATGTGCTTGTAAGTTAAATAAAATAGTGCAA
This sequence comes from Ophion slaviceki, assembly GCA_944452715.1. NCBI lineage: Eukaryota > Metazoa > Arthropoda > Insecta > Hymenoptera > Ichneumonidae > Ophion > Ophion slaviceki. The sequence continues at coordinate 25,923,506 of OX101793.1, read as the reverse complement.
TGGGGCTAATAACGATTACTTGCGGTTTTCAATGTATCCTCATGACTTCCTTTCGCCCAAAAAGCGTATCTGAAGGTATGTGACAGAGAGAAAGTTAATGAATATGCGTAAATTGGCTGCTCACAAATTATTTTTTTGCCATACCGCAAAATTTCTGTTTAAATTATTGTTCGCATCGAAAATTTATATAAAGGATGTTGTAATATGGGCAGAAAACTTTACGATCGCCATCATGTATCGGACGTTGTATTTATAATATTTGTTTACTCTGTTTTTACAACGTGAACATCACACGCGGTACTGCCATTCGGCAAACACCTGATTGAAATAGCGATCGGCATACTGCACTAGCAGACGAAAACCAATCTTAGTTTAGCCAAAACTCGCCGCAAGGGCTGCGCCACTAGAGTTACGAGGGTGGGGTGAAAAGTTTCCGGCCTGGCCAAGAAAAACGATATTAAAAAATTTTTTTTGCTTTATTTTTCAACATAATCTCCATCAACACTTTTCTCATAACTCTCGCATCCCAAAAAACAGTAGCCATAACCTTGTTTGCCGATAAAATTGTTTTTGCCTTCTTTGGGGTTGGTTCCCCTTTTCCAACCCACTGTTTTGACTGTTCTTTACTTTCAGGAGTGTAGTGGTGGACTCATGTCTCATCAACAGTTATGAATCGACACAAAAATTCGTTTGGATTACGTCTATACAGCGCCAAATTGTCGGTAGCGTCGAGCGTTAGCAAACGCTCGATTGGTCGAGCGTTAGCAAACGCGGCACCCACCTTGCACACAGCTTTTCCATGTTCAAATGGTTGTGCAAAATATTTCGCACACGTTCAGCTGACATCCTACAGGTCTCAGCTATCTCATGCACTTTCAACCTGCGGTCTTCCAACACTATTTTATGGATTTTTTCAATCATCTCTGAAGTTGTGACTTCAACGGGCCGTCCTGAGCGAAGCTCGTCAGAGGTGCTCACACGACCAATTTTAAATTCAGAAACCCACTGATTAATAGTTGAATATGATGGGGAGGAGTCTCCTAGTGCTGAATCCATCTCTTCTTTTATTTGTTTTGGTGTAAAACCTTTCAAATGGAAGTATTTGATGACAGCACGTTTTTCCAATTTTTCCATTTTTACCAAGCTCGGTAGGAATGGTACTGTAGGACGCCGCTCCAAAACTAGATCTAGTGGCACCATCTCTTGGTCAGGCCGGAAACTTTTCACCCCACCTTCGTACTTCGGAGGCGTATAACGTAAACAGAACATGACGTTTGATGACATTCGCTTTGGTTATGCCCGTGTTTCTACGGCTGTTGTCGAATTTTCCTTAAACAATCCAGTTGTCGTGAAGAAATTGTGAAGAATGCATCTCTGTTGTGCAATTGAATGCAATTATCATCCACCATGTTGTCCATTCGTATAATTTTAGCACAGGGCTGTCACCGCGAAAATGTACCGCGCGCATTGACAGCTTCGTTTGTGTACGTTATACTTACGTGGCGCCATCTGTGCTGAGCTTTGCGTACGGTTCCCTATTGGAGGATCGCCGCGAAGTGAGGAGAAAGGTGAAGGTATACCGACAGAGCCTTGCGTGAGAAATATACCGGCGGACGGATAGGGAAACGATCATGTACCGGAAGGGCCTTCGGCGATATACCCGAGTAAAATAGATACTATTAGGTGGTACTGATACTTATTGTTCCACGAGTAGGGGAACTCGGGACAAGACGAAGGCCTGGGGTAAGATGAATCATAAGCCTAGCTACTGAGCAGGGTGTGCGAGCACAGTGCTTCCGTTGGAATTTGGAGGGGCGGCGGGGAAGTGAATGAGTATGAATGTGAAAGTACCAACTGTGGTGGAAGCACGCGTCTCGAGTGAGAAAACAATATCGATTTTTTGACAAAACGATCTAGTTTTTGGTAAAGTTTACCATCGTTTCAGTTCAATTGCGTTGCTGATATCGATTAGAGAATTGCAAGTACAACAACTAAAGTACTAGTTATTAATGTATTAAGAACGGTTTGTCGGAAATTTTTAAGGTTATTGCGTGATTTTTTATTGATTGGTTAACCGTCTAATGGGGCAAGATGAATACAAGTTATCGCAAAGCCGCAATATTTTACAACGTACCGCTATCTACGTTGGAAAAGGTGAAACAAAAAAATGAAAACCAGTGGGGCCTTTGGTTCCTCTTCAACCAGTGTTTCTACCAGAGGAAGAAGAAGAACTAACAAATGATTTCAATGATATTGAGGGCTTACATACACCTGGGTAAGTAAAAAGATCGATTTTCCAAAAAGGTGCTCATCCGAAAGTACTATCCTTTGAGTGTCTACCCTGAAAATTTCATAAGGAAATTCGCAGTAATGACCAAGTTTTACGTTTTATAACTGACCGGGTAAGCAACGACTAACGGCCCGAGCAAACTTTCAGGGGCTATACCAATGTGACATTTTCAAAAAATCGATTTTCTTTTCCCTTCTTCTACAGTTTATATTTTCAAGAATATGAGATGAGATTTTTATATTTTCAAGAATATGAAATGAGATTTTTCCAATTTGCTGCCATTGTAACTCAAAGAGCAATTATCCGATTGACTTGAAATTTGAACTGAGTACTCTTGAATATATTTACTCTACAATGACGTAGGATATTTTTGATTGGATGAAAATTGACGATTTGGCATTGAAAAAAACGACCATTTTATAGGCAAGAAAACAGACTTTTTTCATAACTACGCTATTTTGTTAGATTTTGATATTTTTCGAAAATCCTACGTCATTGTTCAGGAAATACCTTCCAGTTTAACGACATTTTTCCCTTTTTCGGTTTCAGCTACTCAATCGGCCGGAATCATGTCAGCAGTGGAGGAACTTTTTTTTTGGCGCCTCCGAAGGCATCGCGTAAGTCGCTTGGATCTCAATATTTTTCTATGAAAAAATTATGTAATATAGGTCAAATATAGCCAAATATATTCTTAATTTTCCGAAACATTCAATTGAGTACTTTTCTTCCAAAAAATTCCCGAAAATCACCCAAATTTTCAGCGTTCACATTGGTATTGCCCCTTAATGAAAAATATTTATTGTACGCTAACAATCAGAAAGACCGAATTTATGTTTCCAAAAGTAAAAGATTAATAAATGTTGATTAGTTTAAAAGAATAATTAAGGTTGACTGATTCATGTGCATTGTTTTATTTGAACCTGACCTTAAGGTTGTCATCTTGCCCCGAGTTCCGCTATTACAAAACCATAAGCGAAAGTGCACGCTGTAAGCATAGTACGCGATGAATGCTTGGGTACACGGCTTGTTCGAAGCCACGTGACGGCTTGTTGGTGAAATACATTCAGCTAATGTCTTGCCAGCCAGAACATTGATATTTCCTCGACCTCGGCTTGGAGAACCACGAATAATAATTTTGGTTATTCGTTATGTTCAAATTGATACCTAATGCAATACCGTTATTTACTATATGCATTTTTATTCTCACAGATTGTTATTGATGATGAAAATGTTTGTAACGGTTGATAGAATTACAAGAGATGAATTAGTTTCATCCTAATAAATGATAAATATCTCTGACAGGGTAAAAAGTAACTGTACACAGTTCTTAAGGGGTTAGGCCACTCTAGAATTCTCGAAAAATCGATTTTTTTTAATGGCCCCTTAGGATCTCAAAAATGATGTCCCAAAAGATTATGGTCGGGAAGAATCTCCAAATACTCGGTTTTCGAATTTTAGTGCAAGGCCGCCTGGTCCGCAGCTCACTACTCAAAACTTTAAACGCGTTTATCTCAAAACTGCATTTTTTAAGTCGGCCGGAAACATAACTCGGACAATTTTCAAGCGATTCACTTGAAATGTTAAATATATATTGAAAAGTACATTGTCTATGGGAATACGTAGGATTTTTTTATATTGCATAGCTCATTTGTTAATTAACAATTATCTGACAATTTTTTAGTCAAATTTTTCACTTTCTACTTTAGAAGTGCGCCATTTGGCCAAAAATCAATATATCGAAAGAAAATCCTACGTACTTCTATAGCAGTTATTATATATAATCGAAAAAAATTCATTGGCTCATTATAATTCAAAAATTACTGGAGCTGTTTGTGGAAAACGGGGACGTCATCGCAAAAACGCTGCACAGCCGCCATTTTGAAATCAATCGCTTCAAAAAAATTATTGTATACAGTCCCTGATATGTATGATAAACACCCTTTTTTGTAATCTCGATTTATTTTGTAGTTTTTCTGAAAAAAAAATCTCCAAAAAGCCTATTTCCGGCCTCTAGAGTGGCCTAAGTCCTCAAAGTCGGGCTTCACTTTTCAGGACTTGTCGATCTTCTGGCCGGGTGTACATTGCGTGAAAGTGTTCTTGCTCGCAATGTATTTCAGCATATCGTTATTCCCAAACACAGAGAGTGAGCCGTAAAAATTGGGTTTATTTTCTCGGCCTGTTACCGGGCCCAGTCAGGTGAATAATCAGACGAGGCGAGCCTGACCAGGGCCTAACACGAATTAGGGAATACCCCCCCCCCCGGCCACATTTCTGCATGGGGTACACGCGTCGATACAAGCCCGCAGCGGCACGACATATCTCGTAAACGCGGTGCTTAAAAGGGACAATCGATTGCAAAGAACGAGCCGCAAAACACCCCTTGTGCGCGTACGCACACCGCACCTCCGTTGCTTGGGAAAATAAATCGTGGTCCGCCCGCGTCGCTGCTGCGTTTTAGTATACCTGTTGCGAGAAATACGAACCGACGTACCCTTTGACCGAATGTATATTTTCCTTCAACCCACCCCCGTATGATTCGTATAAATTGACACGGAAATATAATTGGCCGGGGTTTGGTGCACCGAGGAGCCAAGGCTGACCCGACCGGATCGATAGCGTTCTCCACGAGAGAAAGGGGGGGGGGGGGCGAGAATACCCCGGGGTTTGGGGGAAACGGGCTTTGGAAAGTGCGTCGATGCGAGAGTAGCCCGAGCGATTAGGCAAAGCCTGGATTAGTCGCTGGGTCGTGCAGGTACCCCGCGCGCGCCTCCCCATCCTGGTATTCTGTATACCCCCCGGGGGGGGGGGGGGGGGGGCACGAAGGTGGGCACGAGAGCGAAAGGGACAAGACACTAGGATCGCTGGCCATCCGCGCGGGACCGATGCAACGCTGCCATGCACCCTCCACCACCTGATTTACATGATTGGATTGGCATTACTACCGAAATTGAAACTACCCCGCGAAGGCCCCTCGGCTAAATTGAACGGCCACGAATCTAAACCGCAACGAGACGATACTCGCGCAACTCGCTTGTACCGCGGATACCGGAGGCAGGTCGTTTCGTCGAGCACAAACATTTGCCGCAATCGTCGAGAGTTTGCCTCATTTCCCACGCCCCACCCCCCCCTACGCCCCCGATTTTTTGTTCCGTCACCCCAGTGTTTTCCACGACGGGGTAGTGGAAAAAGTTTGTACGGATTCGGGGATTGACGTACCACGGTGGTAAAGGCGTTCCGCGTCGAGTGGAAAAAGGCTCGTGCCCCCCACCCCCCCCCCCCCGTCCGCCTCTTCGTAATTGCGTCGAGTCTGCCTTTCTCGGGGATCGCTCGTGTTTATCGAGAGGAAGCGAACCATTATACTATACGTACACGTGGAGAGATTCCATCTTATCCCTTTTTCCTTTTTGTTCGTCTTGGTCCCGTATATCGAGGATGTCCGGAGGTCTCGCGGTTCAACCCGACTCACGGATGCCTCATTTTTAGAACGGGTGAAGCAACAACTATCAACGGTAGATGTATTTTCAAGCCCATCAGACTTGGGAGAGAACGTGCATAATTCGTAGGTCGTTGGGTGGTGGCTACGAGGTTCATCGAGGTGGAGGCCTTTTCGCGATTTCAATGTCACTTCTATTTTTAGTTTTAAGGACGGTCACCGATCATGACGATGAAAAATTCGGTCTTTTAAAAGGTAATTTGCATCGTTAAGGGGTTATGTACAGTTAAAATTTTCGAAAAATCGATATTTTTTTAAATTCTATTTTTGTAATGTACATTATATACATTATATATTCAGGTACATACACAGAACATTTCTTGTCAATCCGGCGAATATCGTCGAACTTACACGCACTTTTGTAATTATGTGTCAGAGCGTTCGAAAGTGGCTTTGAAACTTTAAGTGCGTTTTTCTCAAAACTGTGTATTTCAAAGTCGGTGAGCAAGATTTTTTGGAAACGGCTGAACCGATCAGTCTCAAATGTTAACACAATCTTTTCAAGTATATTTTTTAGTAATTAATCGAAGTTTTTTTCTCACCGATAAATATTTTCCATTTTATAAATAATTTAAGGCCAAAATTTTTGTCAGTAATCGATTTTTTTTAGAAGCCGCCATTTGGTCAAAGATTATTATTTTGCTTATTCCTTCGATCAATTACAAGACAATCCATTATATTAACGAAATATTTTTGGTTTTATCATTTTAGATGATCCAGTCCAGAGATATCGTGCTCACCGCAAGACACCTTTTTTTAGAGTCGCTCCCGGAGAGCAGTTATAGCAGCTTTCAAAATAATTATTTTTACAAATAAAAAATGTTAAAATACAGTTAAAAGTTACCATAATATGTGTACAAATTTTTACGTTGATATATTTAAAGGTCCTCCAAAGAAAAATATTTGAAAAATTGATCTTTTTGGGCCTCCTGACTGTATATAACCCCTTAAGGGGTTACGTGAGGTTCGAAGCAAAAAAAGCATATATTCTTTATTAAAGAAAAAAATAATATAGAAATTATTTAATTCAAAATGTTAAGCACATCAAAGAGCAACATTTCAACAATATTAAAAAAAAATCATCCACGAATTTCGAAATTCAGCCGGTGGGACCTGGTTTCCTGAGACCCCTAAAAAAAGTGTCTTCATGGTGGTCAGGATAACTCATGATAACTTTATCAGAAATTAAATAAACCATTTTTTTCGGCTAGTAGCTAAGAATAGCTCGTGATAGGACGAAGGATTTAAAAAAATTAAAATTTGAATTTTTGGCTGAGTTGTATGCAAAATAGTTCAATTTTTGGTAGAATTTACACTACGCCTTGTAAAACTAGTTGTAATAAAAAAAACCTTCGTTCAATCACTAGTCAATGCTATTTTGAAGTATGCAAAATTTCAATAAGATTGGTGCATTCGTTTTTGAGAAATAGTGTCTACAGACGACAAAAATAGTGTTTTGAGAAAAATGCGATTACCTGCGTCGCTCCCGGCCGGTCTTTCTCAACGGGGGGAATTTCCAAAGGCTCTCTCTCCTAGACTTTTACTCCGTTTGACTTTAAACTTTGGGAGAATATTCTAGACATATTGTACTATTAGATAATAAAATAAAATAAAATAAAAGATATAAAAATAAAAAAAATTGATTTTTTGAAATTTGCAAACCCACGTAACCCCTTAAAGTGTTTAGAACTTTGTTTGCTTGGGTTGTCAAATACGAACATTGAATACGATTTTTATAACGTTAAGCTTTAGATGCGTCTTTCTGGAAACAGCATTTTTCAGCGCGCGGGGCGTCCTACAGCTTCAACGGATGAACTGATTCACATGAATCTCTGCGCAATTGAAAGGAAATTCAATTTACCGGGCCGTCAGGAAGCGATTTTTGTCAAAAATTGATTTAGAAATATTTTTTACGTCCGTTGAAGCAACAAAAATCGGGCAAAACATGGGGTTTTTAAAAATATGGCTGCCGTTTTTTTATTCGTTTTTTTTTCTTCAGAAAACAAAAAATCGATAAGGCCCTCCAAATGTATTTTAGATTTTTTAAATAAATGAAATTGGAATTTGCTCTCTATTTATAGGAGAATAAAAAACGCTGAAACTCATTTCCAAAAGTATTAATTTTGTATGAAAAAAAATCCCGAAGTTCATGCATTTTTCATGCCTCTCGACGGTAACCTCCCGTTAATCGTAACAATATTTTTGTTTTTACTTTTTTTTTATCACGCAACCAAAAATAAGTTGACACGCGAAATTTCAAGATGATCGATCAAGATTTAGTATAAAAATCGATAAAAAAGAAATAACGATGTTTTTAGCCAAGAACCGATTAAAAAAAACGGTGCAAACACTCACTCCTATAAAAGGTGCCTAAAGTGATGAGCATCACTTTCAATGCACGCTTGCAATCTGATTCACATTGACTGTATTGTCTCATCAATCACGCCGGTCTGTATTAACGAGCTGGCTCTAATTGAGGTTTCGACAGTTCAATACTAAGCTGAGTGAAAAAATTGCCAACCGTTGGATTGGGCGCTTTTTTGTTTGTTCTCGGGGACTTTAAAAGACATACAAAGCATTGTCGACTACTGCGCAAGATATGCAAGGAAGATCAGTTAGACCCTGTCGTTAATACAGATCGACGTGAATAATAGGACAGTAAAATCAATGGAAATGAGATTGTAAGCGTTCGTTAAAAGTAGTAGTGTAATTACTTTGAGCACCTATCATAACATTAAATGTTCGCATCGTTTTTTGAATCGATTTCAGGCTAACAAACATTGAAATTCCCGTTTCATCGATTTTGTTATGCTAAATCTTGATCGATCGTTTTGAACTTTGAGATGTCAACTTATTTTTAGTTCCTTGATAAAATTCTGAATAAATAGTAGTCCCATTTGAAACGAAGGAGGTATCCCCAAAGCGCTTTCACCCGGATTAACCTCGTAACCACCCCTCGAGGACCCCCTTCGAACTGTGCAACTTTTGTCCCAAGGGTCGAAAATGTTGGGATGTTGAATAAATTCTCGCTGTTGTTTTCGTGACAATTAAGGCGCTCCTCTAGTTTCTCGGGTCGAAAAAATCGATATTTTTTTTCATAAACCACATCTACAACATGTGTAGAAAATGTGTGCCAAAGGATTTTTCGATATTCGAAGTGGTTCACAAGTTACGGCCCTGGAACGGAGCAGGTATACGGAGCAGGTATACTTTAAAACGCGTTTTTCTCGAAACACCATTTTTCGAAACGGTGACCACGATATTTCAGAAACTACTGCACCGATCTTGTTCAAATTTATACAGCATCTTTGATATGTTATAAGCCAGCGATTGAACTAGGATTATCATGATTGCTTCGATAGTTTTTTTTGTGCGAGCGAAAAACTTAAGAAAAAATGAGTAAAAAATAGAATGTAATTTTCAAAAGTGTATAAAAAAGTCAATTTTTGTAATTTAGAATTCACTCTAGTTCAATCGCTAGTCTTAAATATGAGGATTAAAATGCCGCTTGGTTTTCTGATTTCAGATAAGCAGAACAGCCGCAATCTTGGTCACCGTCAAGCACCTCTTTTACTTGATGTCTTCCTGTCGGCCACTATGACTTTTATTCTATTATATATTTTGACTTCAAAAAATTTGTAAAGCTTATTTAAATGTTAATAAAGATTATGCAAAAACAATGAGATTGATTATTCCGATGCTTTGCCCGTAAAAAATTATTGAAAAAGCCGTAAAAAAACAGCCGAGAAACTAGAGGACCGCATTAATGCTTTATTTTAAAAAATCGTTCCTAATGCTTTCAAACATTCCGAAGCTGTTGTGTGATCAACTCCTAATGATTCGCTAGTTCAGCTAGCGTCTGACATGAGGGTAAAGCCTCCAATACAACACATCAACGTCATTATTTTTGAAGCGTCTAAACCAATCTCTGCGTGTTTTTTTACGACCGCGTATGGTCGCTGTAAGTCTCAACAAGAATTCGGTGTGCTTCAGCTGCAGATTTTTGTTTAATAAAGTAGTGCGGTAAATTTCCCCGCTAACACTCTTTTTAGCACGAAACTTGACATCTTTAACAGTATGGAAAAAAAAGGTTGTTTACACTTCGGCGAAATGACACTGAATTTCAAGCTTGTTTATCGTACGTCTTTGGAGATGTCTTACCATCTTCAACTACACGCACGCAGTTCTGGTTGAAATCCCGCCATCTGTTGGAAAACAGCGAGAGCTTATTCAACGTCCCAAAAAAAAATCATTCCTCATGCTTTCAAACGTTTCGAAACTGTTGCGTGATCAACTCCCAATGATTCTGCAAGTTCAGCTGGCATCTAACATGAGTCTTCATAAAGTAATGCCTCCAATTGAGCTCATCAGAATCATTTTCTTTGAAGTGTCTAAACCAATCTCGGCATGTTGTTTACGAAGGCATCAAGGCAACAAGAATTCGGTGTGCTTCAGCTGCATTTTTTTAACCCTTCGTTCATAAACGTTTTTCTGGTACCTTCCGTCTGTGAACCTGGGTATTTCAAGGCCTGCCATTTTTTTTCACCCAGCTAATACATTCGAAATTTTTTGAAAAAATTCATGCTAGTGCTTGAAACATTCAATTGAATATATCGATCATAAAATTATAGGAAAATATTTGTTTCATGTATTTTTTTGTTAAATAAATTTCCACAACTCGGTGGGAAAGTGGTTTTGGCTCGGACACGAAATCCCCAGGTTTACAGACGAAGTGTTAATAAAGTAGTGCAGTAAAATTGCCCTAATACTCTTTTTTGGCAGGAATTTTGACATGTTTGAGGGGTAAGGCCACAGTACAATTTAAAAAATCAATTTTTTTCTCGCTAAAACGCTGCTTTATCATCGTAAGAATAAGTTACTATTCGATTTATAGCAAGAAACATTTTTTTTCACCGACTTTGAGCGTATAACGTAAGCCCACCTCTGGCACGGCCATAGTGTACCTAAAACTTTAAGCGCGTTTTTCTCGAAACAGCTTTTTTCCAATTGGCGTGACAAATAACTTCAACAATTTTCACTCGATTTACTTAAAATTTAGAAGTTATGTTCCTCATTGCATTTCGCAGAGAAGTACGCACGGAATTTCTGATTAATCGAAAACTTTTCATTTTATGAGCAGTTTTATACGAAATTTTTCACTGAAAATTCATTCAAATACCTGCAACTCAATTCAAATACCTACAACTTTTGAATAAAACAATATTTTTTAAATTCCGTACGTACTTCTCTAGGTATTCTAATGTAGATTGACGAGAATTTTTGTTTTTTGTTCTAGGTAAAAGATTGTGGATGCTAAACGTCACGCCGCGGAGCGCCTAAAAAAAAGATGACAAAAGAAAATATTGGTAGTCGGCCATTTTGTACATCGAAAAAAAATATATATTTTTTCTAACAGCTTGATATTCATACTAAATAGATGTGTAATTAATGTTATGAGTGAATCACTTTTTCGTACGAAAAAAATTGTTAAATTCGCACATAATTTTATATCCGTCACTGTGGCCTAACCCCTTAACACTGGAAAAAAGTTGTTTACACTTGGGTGAAATGACACTGAATTTCATGCTTGTTTATAGTACTTCTTCGTAGCTGCGTTACCATCTTCAATTACACGTCCGCAGGTCTGGTAATGTCATCCGTTGAAAAACAGCGAGAACTAATTCAACGTCCTAATATTTGCACTGGTAATAATTGTTGTTGGCTCAGGCTGTATGCAAGAGGCTTGTTATTATCGGCATGGGTTTATTCTCGATAGCCGAGGAGGGACACGGAGATAGCGGGCTAATTTGGGGTGTGAGAAAGATTTTAGCGGTAGTCGCGAGGCACAGCTGGCGGCGCGCGGTCGCCCGCTGGCCACAGCTTCGCCTCGGTCGTGTATCACCGCGGCCGCCACGGCCGCCGCCGCCGCCGCCGCCACACCGTATTAACCCCCGAGCAAAGCCGCGCGCCCCCTAGGAGTATGTTGCAGAGCGCCCCGCTCGCGCGCACCAGTGCCATTCGGCCCGACGCGTTTAGCCCGCAACAGCCGCGCGCGCGCGCCCCCGCGCCATATCGCCATAATCGCCCGCGCTCTCGATACACCGCGAGAGAGCGAAACGCTCGTGTTAGCCAAACACCGCGTGTTTCCGCAGCTATCTCTACGTACGACGCGTATACTTCCGCGCGTTGTAGCCCCAAAAACGTTCTTGTATCGCATGGGGGTAAAAGATGGTGCGCGGCATCGCCCGCTTTTACAACGAATTCTACAAGCTTTCGAACGTGTATTACGGGATGAGTACACTGAGAAAAAAAATCATTGATCCAATAGCATTGGTGTTATTGAATAAAATTTCGTTGATTCAATTGTAAAATTGTCGGTGTAAATAATCGGATTTATTAGTCCAACCAAAACGCTATTGACTTTAATAACATGATCAAATTAAAAGGTTTTGTTCATTCAATAGATATATTGTTAGCCGAGAACAATAAGTTATTGAAACTATCTAAAAAATTATCGCGAACAAATTTTAAGTTTTGAACGCATTTTCTGCAACGAACAAAAAAAGCGTTTCAATTCATAACACGAATATTGTTGATTCGAGTACACAAGAAAAATTAAATTTCGCTCGTTTGAGTCAGATAAAATTTCTATTGAGTAAATATGTTTTATTTTTTCACCATATCCGATATTGTATTTCAAGTACATTATTCGTTAAAATATTAATATTTTATTTCGATTGAAAAATATTGAGCAAATGTCTGAATTGGTTAAAAAATTATGCGAAAATAAAATTTGTTTCTTGCGCATTTGGTTGAAAAAATTAAACCGAATCACGGCCGAGCGACACCGAAATTATAGGTGTGAGGAAACCCGTAGTTCTCGGAGTAACCGCTAGAAGCCGCACGCGCGCTCGTTTCTCGTAAGCGTAGCGCGAACCGAAAATCTACTTAAACGCCGGAGAAACTCTAAAGAGTATCGCTTCTTGGCCTGTGGCTAAGATCAAAGTGTAGTATCTGTTCTTATCAGTTGAATATCTGATATTCTCTCCATGGATATTCCATTGGATATCTGATATTCTCTCCACTATTATCGTGGATGATCATTCTAACGCTCACTTTTCATTTAAGATTTAAAACAAATTGAAAAACTTACGTCCCGTGGCATATTCGTTTCGATGCAGTAAAGAAATAATTAATTCTATTGATTATATTTTTGTACGAAATAAAAAATGTTGTAGCAACCGCTTAATTATTTCATCCAATACATCCACGGATTGTATATAGAATGATTTCAATAGAATATAATTTTATTTGAAGGATAATGTAGATATTCACAGAACAGAAGAGCTTTTTCAAATAAAATAATATGTTATTTGAATCAATCACATTTTCCAATATTTTCCAGTATTGTAACAATCTCATATATCGGTGGCACTCCGCAGCACCACATTTATTTGGATCAACCAATACATTTTTCGATTCAATTGGTTTTTTTCTCAGTGTAGGAGGAGGAGGATGGGCAGGTGCAAGAATCTCATCGAGCCCGGATATTCGATGGGAGCCGAGAGATGAGTGGCTCGTCGAGGAAGGCGCGATTTAATAAGGTCAAACATCGGGGTCGCGTCAGAATTCGGGCGACGACGATACCACTCCCGGCAATATTGCTCGCGCAAATGAGCTTTCGGAGCGCATCGACATCAGAGGCGAAACGCCGCGCCCTATTCCGTTAAAAAGTAGGGGGGGGGGCGTAATTGAAATATCCGTACATCGACCGATCGTGAGCTCATTTTCTCAGCAACTTAATCTCGCCATATTCCTCCCACCGAACCAAACAAATGAATAAATTATACTTACGTACTGTCGATTGAGACGAATTTCGTTGTCGTTCGTGAGCGTTCCACGAGGCACATGAAACAAAAAGGCGCAACGTATGAGATATATTGGTATCGGCTCGCGTGCGCGACGTACAAATAAAAGAGCAATTATTGTGACAACATCGAGAATAACGATAATCGCGAGGAAATACACGCACAGCGGGAGCGATACAAACAAGATGTATTCATAAAACGAGAGAGGTAACAATGTCCGGTTGGCGGAGCCCGGACTCGGCCTGAAAAACGATCCGTCATGATCAAGCCTCTCCCCCCAGACCTGTGATTTAATTGTCACCGGGACGTCCGTTTGATGCAAACGCGAGATATAAACCGGCTGTGTAATACAATCGGCCGCGAAACACAGTATAAAACACGATATCGCGATGTAGGAGCGCGTGTACACGGGCACTTTAGTACCGGTATGGACGATTTTTCCGAGCGAAACAACATCGAGGTTAATAATATTTTAGGCCAATTATGAGATTGTTCGACTCAAGGGGGTACAATGTAAGAAGCAGCGCGAACACGTGTCTCTTTGATTCGGATAATTTGCTTTTACGATTAATCGTGCGTTGGCGAAAGTAATGCGAAGCGAATAGTGTGTGCGTAGGTAGAGGGGGGTTGGGGGGGGGGGGCTACGAGTTTCCGTATCGTTTGGCTCTCGCACGAGAATACGGAAAGGCAGGGGCGTCAGGCTGAGAGACACGCACGTACGAAAATGCACGCACGCACTTGCGCGTTTCCTGTACGCGCGGATGCACCTTTCAAAGGAGCATACACGCGTTGCGCGGGTCTTCTACCGCCGTTGAATGTACACGCTTGCGCCTGTGTGCGTGTGTCTCATCGCGAGCCTCTGTATAATTTGACATGTTGTCGTACACGTTATTATTCAGATAGATGTCGAGATAGGCCCGCTCGCGCAGCCGGGGGGGGGGGGGGGGGGGGGGGGCAAGAGAGCGGCGAGAACGAGCAAAGTAGGCCTCCTACCCTCTTCTCTCTCTTCCGCTCTTTTTCACCCCGCTAAATATACGTATATTTATTACGAAAAAAAGCGCGAGGATCCTGTCCTCGAATTAAACGTCACGAACGAGCGAGAAAACTGATCGGGGGTATATGGGCATCGTACGGCCCACTGGCCTACGTCTATCGATCGTCAACCTTTGAAAAGAGACAAACTGTCTCGTGTACACTGCCAAAAGAAATATTTAATTTAAATAGGATCTATTCAAGGGAGACTTTGTCCTTGAAATTTTCAAAAAATCAATTTGAGCTCAACATGAGCAGCTGGAAGAAGAGGAGGGATGCCTCTATGGACCAGGCATTGCCGATTAGCGGTAATTATAAACACATTTGTGTAAACACATTACAAAACTTTAAACGCGTTTTTCTCGAAAACACGTTTTTAAAAATGGCTGACATTCTCCTGACCGCTGTAATTAACATATCGACCTGAAATTTGGAGAGCATACTCAGAAAATATGTCTTCACGGAATGACGGATCGTTTTTTCGATAGATACATTTTTGCATTTATTATTTATCTTCTTATGCGAAAAAAAACGCGAAAATCTCGATTTTTTTTTAAATTGCCGCCATTTTCCGAAATTTGTACTAAACGAAAAACCCATCCGTCATTCCGTGACCAAAGGGTCACAGATTGATAATATGCTTTGAATTTGTGTTTCAGATCAACAAAGAGGGGGCACTGATGTCAGCCGTTTACACTCAGAAAAAAGATTTATTATGTTTCAATAAATTGGCACATTAGAACATAATTTCTTAGAAATTAATAAACGTTTACTCGTATGGAGACAGTTTTTATGTGATTGTAACCACAGAATTTATTCGGCGTCACTAAATATGTTTCTTTACGTGCCGATTTTTCACATCAATTAAAAGCCATATTTAAAATAGAAAATTTGAATAAATATTTCCTCAAATCAAATAAATACTACTTTCCAATCACGAAAACCTCTTATTTCGCGACTATGATACTAATGCGCGCATGCGCACTTTGCCCTTCAACGCGACGGGCCCAACAGCAGGCCGCTCGTCAGATGTAGCTCACGCATACGCTTACCATGTAGCTTCTTCCTATGCCAATGCTTTTGGCACAAGTGTCAGTGTTGCGTTTCGGAAGTGAGAAACTCGACAGTGAGGAATGATTTGAGTGTAAGTAAGAATATTAAGTGAGAAAAAAACGATCAAGTGAAAAAATAATGACGGACGAAATGACACAATTCCTCGAAGAAAACCAGCTGGGGGATTATGAAGAATCCTATTAGATGTTAAGAAAAACTCTATTTGTCGGACATAAAAGACCTATTTCTTCTAACTTATATATCGTATTAGATGTTAAGAAAAATTCTTAGTAAATCTTAAACATAAAGTTAAATAAAAAATGTTCTTAGCTGTTAATACAATCGTAGTAGGTCGACATACGAATAAGAAAACTTATTCGCCGGGAGACAAAATTCTTTGTCCTTAATAAATCTTTTTTCTGAGTGTACCTCCCGCGATTTGAGGACCTGTTTTCGCGGAGCTGCAACGGCCGCCATTTTGGTTTTTTTTCAAAAATTTTTTTTTTTTAACGTTCTGTATATCACGAATAAAAGCAAGAAAAAACCGTACTCAAAAAGCTTTACTCGTTTCCTATAAAAAAAATCAAATGTAAACACCTGAAATATGGCACTCCAAGGACAAAGTCTCCGTTAAATCAACTAGGTTTTTTCCTTAGCTCACGGCCTACTACGATCTTATTTGTTTCAAAGATATTTTTTTATTTGTTTCAGCTATTCTTTTCAAATATTGAATATATTAAAATTGAATAAATGAAGATTCGATTCAACTAAATCTCGATTTGCTTACAATGTACACTGTAAATCTAACAAGGAACACCCTTCGATTTTGTTGAAACTTGGATATGTTATAAAGCACCGAAAAGTAAGCGATACGTGTTCTTTTTTATCGGCGGAAAAACGTCTTAAGGGGTGAAACCACCCCTCGAAAAAAGGCATATCTAGGGGTAATATAGCAGTTTCACACACAAGGAGTTCACCGATTTTGATGGTACATTAACGAAAATTCTTCTAATCCGAAGCAATGAAAAATCCACTATAGTGACATGGCAAAAAAAATTAAGGGTTGAACCACTCCTATATTAAGGGGTGGTTTCACACCTTAAAACCGTTTTTCCGCCGATAAAAAGAAATACGTATCGCTTACTTTTCGGTGCTTTATAACGTATCCAAATTTCAACACAATCGAAGGGTGTCACCTGAGGGATGTTCCTTGTAAGTGTACTATATACATAAAATATTTCATAAATTCAAAATAAAATGAAATACTTAATTGAGGGTTTTACGACAACGATTTTTTATCGTAATTCGTCACTCCCTGGCCTTTTCAGATGATTTCTATCGAAGAAAATATTTTACCTATATGGGAATCGAATTATTTGGTGTTTCTCATAAACTATATCAATTAGTTAATATCATTGTGATAATTAGAGAGTTTTATCGAATGACATGCTATATATTTTTTCAACATACTCTATATATATTCCTCTCTCTCCACCCCCACACCTCTTTGAGATGTGTGTTGCAATAAAGACAGACTATTCAATCAAATAGAGGGAAATAGAGAGAGTGGTTGACACTAAAAAAATTCTATTCAATTTAAATTTTTAAAAATCAATTAGATCCATTTAGTGGATTCAACTAAATTGTTTTTTAAGCAGATGAAACCGAATCACAGATTTACTACGATTAAATAAAATATTTAGTTATTGGACGATACTGAATATATTTTGATTTGAATAAATAAGCATATTTAAAGTAAATAATTTCAATAATGGAATGCAATAGGAAAAACTTGATTCCACGAAAAATCTAGTTAATTCACATAAACAAAAATCAAACAGACGCAATTAGTTCGACTCAATAGAATTTTTCTGTCAGTGTAGAGATAGAATCGAGCCTTTCAGCGCTAAATATTCGCCATTAAATTAAATCGTGGATATTTTTTCACCGTTAACGCGAATTATGCGCATTACGTAAATGAGGAGTACGTTAATGGGAGAAGGGGCACCGCCCCGCAGCTTCTCCAGGTGCCCCACATGCGCACACGCTAATCGCACCTATGCTAATCATATATTTGCGTATGCATACGTACGGTATACAGTTCGCGATTGAAAGAATGTTTCCAACGGGGGGGGGGGGGGGGTAGCCTGCGTCGATGAAAAAATAATTCGATACATCTGTTGCTAATTCGCGCGCACCGTATATAATAACGTATGCGTATTCTCCTCGAGTAAAGCGATTGCACATAAACGCAGCCTCTTTACGCGTCCCGATTTTCGGCCGACCACGGGGGGGGGGGGGGGGTGTATGGGGTACAAGAGCCGCGTTGAGCGCTCAAGTTTCTCTCCCTCCGCCGCTGCTCCTCTATTTACATAATATTTTAGATCCTTATCAAAAAGTGGCTACGCGAGGGGGTTAGCGCCTTTGGATCGCGCCGTCCGGCAGGAGCGAGACGCGCCGAAAACCAACAAAAAAACTTAAGAATCCGTCGTCCTCGAGCCCAGCGGAGGGTTTTTCCTTTTTTTCTTCTTTACCGTCCCTTGTGCCTCTGGAGATGACGGTGTAGCTGTGTGCTTTCGTGTAACGACCGTGCTACCGGTTTTTCAGTGAAAACACGAGGGGAATGTGCACAAGAGAGATGCCGCGAAGGCGAGAGAGTGTGCCGTCTCATCGATGAGGCGAATTAACTCTCTCTCTTTCTACGCTCAATCTTTTGCATTATGCACCCCGTGTATACGCGCGGAGATCGACGTTTTAACTATCCTGTACGACAAAATGGATCGATTTTCCCGAGACATTCGTCGCGTATATTATAATCGAGAGAATTCTTTGGGATACGCAGGGTAAGGATGGCAGCCGCGTGATTTCCCATGCAAATTGAGTTGTCGATCCGGCCGGCTGTCATTATGCTAATAAAAATAATGAGAGGAGAAAAAAAATTTCAGCTCTGCTGTAAATGAGGAGGGTTGCGCGTGCGAGTACCGAGAAATGGAGAGAGGAGGTAAGAAGGGCCTCTAATTTCGCCTATGTATAGGGTCAGGTAACAACAATTAGCAGTAGCGACGGTTTTTGACATACCGGACTTGGGAGACGGTGGAGGCGCTTCGGAGATTTGAGGGGGACCACTGTTTTTTTCTTCAGCTTTTTATCGACCAGTTAGACGTAAATTTACACGACAAATTTCGAAATTATCGATTAAGATTTAAGGGGTTACCCCCACTTGCGATTTTGAAAAAATCGATCTTTTTTATTGCATTTTTTTGAAGTATAAGTATCCGGGCCCATACTTCTGTATGGGCCCGAAATAGATGACTCTATGTAAGTTTACAAAAAAAAATATTTTCTTCGTGTAAACTGAAATTGAAACTTTAAACGCGTTTTTCTCAAAATGACATTTCTGAAGTCGGTGACCAAGATTACTCGAACACTAATGAACCGATCTTCTTGAAATTTTGCAGGCTTATTTAATACATAAAAATGTAGTCTTTAATCGTTCGATTTTTTTTTTCGAAAAAAATGGCCGTTTTATAGCCAGAAAACGTCCGTTTTTTTTTTCGTTAAAATCGAACCATTAACTTTGACTGTCCGCCATTTTGTGAAGAATGAATATTTTTTAAAATCCTTCGATTAAAGACTAGTTTATACTTATATTTGACTAAATCCATCTGCATTTTTTTTTCAGGTGATCCACTTCGCCGCAATGTTGGTCACCGCAAACCGTGTATATAAAAACATTATTTCATTGACGGCCATTTGCCACTAAACAATGTAATATTTTTCAATAAAAAAATTACTGAAAGTTCTTCAAGATGTGTTCTCTTTAAGATGGTATATTGATCAATTAAAAAAGTTTTGTAGTTTTCTTTAAAAAAATTCATGAAAAAGGCCTTTTTTTTGCGCTACAAGTGGGGGTAACGCCTTAAAATAAAAAATCCATAAAATAGGAATTTCGAAGTTCCGAGCGTAAAATCGACGACAAAAATGAAACAGTGGAAACACTTACTCTTGTAAAGGTCTTCAAAGTGATTGCCACCACTTTGTTTGGGGTTGTTTAGACTGTTTGGAACTTTGAAAGATATGGCGTAAAAACAAGTGCCGAGTACTCCGCAAGATATGCGAGAACGTACCTTGTACAATATTGTGTATAAGTTGACCTAGAATCAAGAAAAATTGAAAAATAAAAAAATTGTGAGCGGTCGGAAGGAAGTTTGTTTTTTTCCAAAAATTTTTCGCAGTTTTTTGCTCACCCTTTTCTTATTTTTCAATTTTTCTTCTTGATTCTAGGTCAACTTATACACAATATTGTACAAAGTAAAAATATGATTGATTTTTTGCTTCAGATCACCTGTCCGGGAATTAGGACTTCCGCCAGCGAAGAATGTCATCGCCCGCGCACCGACACACGTGGCTCCTCCCACTCCCACCGCCAAGTTTTGTCAAAGTTTAAAAAATATTTTGATGTTCAATAAAGACCGTTTAGTCAACGTACCAAATATTAACATTTTATATTTAATACTTTTCGCATAAAAAAATGGTGAACAATCGAAGATTTTTTGGCCCAACAAGGCAGAACCTTCCGTTGATATCAATAGAATTTTTCTGTCAGTGTAAAAATATAGAAATTCCTGTCTTTTCGTATTACATGATCGATCACCTTGCATTTGGTGTGTGTTAGTGTGGACTTATTTTTAGTTGCTCGAAAGAAATCCAACAAAAAAGTAGTCCCTCAAAAATGACCTAGAAATTCCCGAAGCCCCTTCACCTGCATGAATCCCGTAGCCACCATTCGACGCGTCCCGGTCGAATCATGCACCTTTGGTCGAAAAAGTTTTCTCCTGTGTCTGATAGGTTTGAACATATGTCCACTGCTGATAATTGTTGCCTCACCCTGTATATTGGGCGAACCGATATAAACGAGGGGGGGGGGGGGGGGTGTCGCTTGACGTTTTCCCCGTACACCTACGAGATAACATTTGCTCGATAATTGGAAAAGTTAAATCGGATCAAAGGAATGTTCGATTCGAGGGAGCTCTAATCGGAAGGTGTCTTTTTACGCTGCGGATTGGCCGCGTACCGTCGTGGCCAATAACACGTACCACCCCGCACACGCTTATAGGTGATTGCTCCTCGGTCTCCGCTCAACGGGCAGTTACCACCGACGTAAACGTCCTCATTGCGAATCTCGAGGCTTTTAATTGCGCTCTCGTCCTTCCAACGGGCGTTTCAGTTGACTCTATTTTCGGAGCAAGCGTACAATTGATGGAGTATGTTCGCGCGAGAGCTTTTATCCGCTCGTTTATCGCATTACGTAGAAACATGCCGCGGTAGCCGGGTGACATCGCAAACCTTAATCGTACACCCGCGTTAACAATATATTCCCATTCGAATGTATACACACGTGCCTCTATCTGCACACGCGCTCGTTAAACCCGCATTATTCAACACGTTGCCCCTTGTAATGATACATTTCATATCCCCCCCAGTGTGGGATGGGGGGCTCGAACTCCGGGGTGTGAAAGAACGACTGCTCTGCAAATTCTTCCCGTCTGACAAAGTTATACCGCGTCGAGAACTCGAGAAATCGAGAAAACGCGTCTTGATTGTGCTTGTGCCGTCCCTACCACAGGCCCCACTGCACGATCGTTTGGATGTTGATTAATAAACTAGAATCGATGGAAAACGATTTGGCAACGAAGTTGTTGGAACATCTTAGGAAAGAGATTAATGACAGACGAAATGTTAACCCGATTTCTTTAATCGGGTATCTTCACAACCCAACGACATTTCAGAATGACAATGAAAGAATTTTACTCAATTGCAGCAGAACGGCTTTGACCAAATTTACAGAAGAACTGTACAATAGATTATTTCCAAGCAGCTTAAATTCAGCCGAAGATGACAATCAGAAAAAAGATTTATTATGTTCTAATAAATTGGCACATTAGAACATAATTTATCAGACATTAATAAATGTTTACTCGTACGGAGACAGTTTTTATGTGATTGTAACTACAGCATTTATTCGGCGTCACTAAATATGTTTTTTTACGTGCCGATTTTTCACATCAATTAAAAGCCATATTTAAAATAGAAAATTTGAATAAATATTTCCTCAAATCAAATAAATACTACTTTCCAATCACGAAAACCTCTTATTTTGCGACAATGATAATAATGCGCGCATGCGCACTTTGCCCTTCAACGCGACGGGCCCGACAGCAGGCCGCTCGTCAGATGTAGCTCACGCATACGCTTACCATGTAGCTTCTTCCTATGGCAATGCTTTTGGCACAAGTGACAGTGTTGCGTTTCGGAAGTGAGAAACTCGAAAGTGAGGAATGATTTAAGTGTAAGTAAGAATATAAAGTGAGAAGAAAAACGTTCAAGTGAGAAAATAATGACGGACGAAATGACACAATTCCTCGAGAAAAAAACAGCTGGAGGATTATGAAGAATCCTATTAGATGTTAAGAAAAACTCTATTTGTCGGATATAAAACACCTATTTCTTCCAACTTATATATCCTATTAGATGTTAAGAAAAATTCTTAGTAAATCTTGAACATAAACTTAAATAAAAAATTGTCTTAGCTGTTAATGAAATCGTAGTAGGCCGACATACGAATAAGAAAACTTATTCGCCGGGAGACAAACTTCTTTGTCCTTGGTAAATCTATTTACTGAGTGGACGTCAAAATCCAAACTCAAGATAATGAACACGATCCTAATACCACAACTTTTGAATTCCAACTGAAACGAGCTATCGAGACAGCAGCTACTGCTAGTAATGCCGAAGCTCACATAACGACAAGCTTAAGGGGTTACCCCCACTTGCGATTTTGAAAAAATCGATTTTTTTTGCATTTTTTTGAAGTATAAGTATCCGGGCCCATACTTCTGTATGGGCCCGGAATAGATGACTCTATGTAAGTTTACAAAAAAAAATATTTTCTTCGTGTAAACTGAAATTGAAACTTTAAACGCGTTTTTCTCAAAATGGCATTTCTGAAGTCGGTGACCAAGTGCAGGCTTATTTAATACATAATTTTTGCAAGGCTTTTTTAATACATAAAAATGTAGTCTTTAATCGTTTGATTTTTTTTTCGAAAAAAAATGGCCGTTTTATAGCCAAAAAACGGCCGTTTTTTTTCGTTAAAATCGAACCATTAACTTTGACTGTCCGCCATTTTGTGAAAAATGAATATTTTTTAAAATCCTTCGATTAAAGACTAGTTTATACTTATATTTGACTAAATCCATCCGCATTTTTTTTTCAGATGATCCATTTCGCCGCAATGTTCGTCACCGCAAACCGTGTATATAAAAACATTATTTCATTGACGGCCATTTGCCACTAAACAATGTAATATTTTTCAATAAAAAAATTACTGAAAGTTCTTCAAGATGTGTTCTTTAAGATGGTATATTGATCGATTAAAAAAGTTTTGTAGTTTTCATTTAAAAAATTCATGAAAAAGGCCTTTTTTTGCGCTACAAGTGGGGGTAACGCCTTAATAAAAAAGAATGTCAGCTCTTTGAGTCAACTGGTAAAAAACCGGCGAATCTTGAAAACTTATGTAAAGCTTATGTTGGTAAAGCCAACATCTACAGAAAATGAGCGTGTTTTCTCGTTATCTGGAAACTTTGTCACGAAGATAAGAAACCAATTATCAGATGATGCTATAAATTCCCTCGTATTTTTAAAAGCATGTTTCGAAAAAAATAGAGATCAATAAGTTAGCGGATGAAGCGGTGTCGCGTTTAGGTCTCAACTTTTTTCATATCATCCTATGTTTCCAAGGCCAACAAGGTAGCCTACTTTGAAGATTCTCATCGTTTTTTCACGTACCCAATTAAAACACTGTGTAGTCAAACGATCCATTTATTTGAATATACTCAAAGTATATTCTTTAGTTGATGGCGTTATCAAAATTTTTATTTTTTGTTTATTTAGAGGACTATGAGTCGTTAAAAGTTCTACTTATTGTTAGAAATAAAGATGTACTCTATGTTACTTTAATTTAAAGATTGTTTTTATGACGATCGTTTTTATGACTTTTTGTATCTACTATTTGTTTAATTAAAAGACTGTGCGACTGATATTTCTACTTACCTCAGGAAGGAAGCTAAGATAAATTCGCAAAGTACTTACTTCTTAATAAAAAGACAAATTAAAAGTTTTATAGGAAGATACTCAAATTTTAATTTAGTTTGTTTTGTTAAAAAAATGTGTAAGTAATGAAAATTTTAATCCAAACAACACTGAATGAATGAAAAATGTTGATGAATATTAACCTTTCTCGTACACACATCTGCCGTCACCCGGGACATACACACGCCCTCATCGATTTTTGAGCGCTTGCTGTGAGAAGACTATTTGACCGATTTAAATAAAACAAAAACGAAAACGCAGCTTCAACCATCTAGAATGCGATAGAATGAAATTTAAAAAAAAAATTAATGTTAAGGTTGTCAAAAATGCACGAAAACGAGTAAAGTCGTCAACAACGGTTTTTTTTACAAAAAAATCATAACTCCATTAATTTTATAGATAATTAAGTAAAATTTTCAGGGAAGTACTGTCACATATAGTAGTTTCATTAAAAAAATAGTGCAATATTGGGTGTTTAAAAAAGGGTATTTATTTGTACGTATGAACGTGAGATATTTTGGAGTAAAAAAATGCTCTTTATTTTATATAAATATATATAAATATATATAAATGCATGCTATAGGCTCTAACTGTTTCAAATTTAGCTCACAAGTTGGCGTTGGGGTCCACTGGACCTCAGGTGTACGAAAAGGGTTAATATGCGCATTTTTTTGCATTTAATTATCAATTTTATGATTTTTTTTCTATTTTTGAAATTTCTCGAAAATCCGAGTTGCCGGGAATTCCTAGTCGAGAATTCTCGAGTCCCGAGAAGAAAAATAAGTCGAGAAACCCTAGTCTAAAGCGATTATCGATCTTGTATTGGATAGGAATGAGTTTTCCCGAGTAATGATACATTTGATACCCCCCCCCTTCCCCAGTGGGTGACGGGGGGGGGGGGGGGGGCTCGAACCCCAGGGTGTGAAAGGAACGACTGTACTCTGCAAATTCTTCCTACCTGACAGTTTAACGCGTTTGCGTTTATAGCGGATTTCAAGGATCTACAGCGGTTATCGATCTTGTATCGGATGGAAATGAGTTTCGATCGCGGGGTTATTAATTTGGAGGATCCCCGGGACGTGGACGCGAGTAAACGCCAGTTGGGCCGAGAAAGAAGTGCGCGTCTCCTCGTCCAGGCCGGGGACTAGCCCGCGGGACTCGACCGGACTCTCTCCTTTCTCTTCGTCCTACCGCTCCCCCCCCCCCCCCCCCTAAGGCCCGGGGGAGAGGACTCGCTTGAGACAATGGCCGCCCGCCGTGCTGATGTCTCCGACGACGTCTGGGACCCCCGTCGCGACGCGGCCGCCGTCCACCTTTTACTTATAGAGACGTCAGTTATCGGCTCCCATCGTCCCTTTCTCTCTCTCTCTCTCTCTCTCTCTCTCTCGCTCTACCCCCGTGCGCGGCCATCTCCCTACGATCTACACGATTTATCGAGTCTGTATTCTCACGGATCTTGAACGGGATAAAACACTGCGCGAGATTTTTTCTTTCTGCCTTGTGTGCGTGTGTGTGTATTTTGTACGGGATGGTCTGCTCGAGGCGCACGCTCGTCACCTCCGCAAGTGTCACGCGCCCCTCGTGTCGTACAAAACTAATTATCGAAAAGCTTTTCGTATTTTGTTCCCCCGATTATAAGCGTAGCTGGAAAAAAAGAGAAACACAATGATATACTTACACCCTGATGTGTCGGCGCGCGCGTCCCCGCCGGTTTTTCCAAGTCCGTCCAACAGTTGCGATGTAAATAAGAGGAGAAAAAAAAATGAAATAAGAAAATAACGCGCGTCGGTGTGAGCGGTCTTTGGAGATTGAGGATCAAACGCGAATCAAGGTTGATTCGCGACTCGTCAATCTCTAAAGATAACGCACAGAGGCGGTAATCTCCTTAGTAAGGTAGCTAAGGTGGCGTGTACATCGACTCACGGAAGATGGGTCCTGGATTCGGATCGCATGAAACAGAGAAAGAAAAAAACGATGAGTTGCATAAAAGTTTTACCGAACAATTCGCTCCGAAACACCGCGTGCAACCGATATACAAAATAATATACACGAGTATGGAAGCGCGTCCAGAGAGGAACTCGATTGAATTTCCGTGATATATATGTATATATATAGGGTGTCCTGTTATGAATGGATAATGTTGCAACTGTCGATAGGTCAGATCATGTTCTACTACGTGTTGGGATATCAGTTTAGTAAAAGTCCCACCGTTTTCGAGATGAGAAAATTAAGGGGTTACCCCCACTTCCGATTTTGAAAAAATCGATTTTTTTTATTGCATTTTTTTGAAGTGTAAGTGTCCGGGCCCATACTTCTGTATGGGCCCGGAATAGATGACTCTATGTAAGTTTACAAAAAAAAATATTTTCTTCGTGTAAACTGAAATTGAAACTTTAAACGCGTTTTTCTCAAAATGGCATTTCTGAAGTCGGTGACCAAGATTACTCGAACACTAATGAACCGATCTTCTTGAAATTTTGCAGGCTTATTTAATATATAAAAATGTAGTCTTTAATCGTTCGATTTTTTTTTCGAAAAAAAATGGCCGTTTTATAGCCAAAAAACGGCCATTTTTTTTCGTTAAAATCGAACCATTAACTTTGACTGTCCGCCATTTTGTGAAAAATGAATATTTTTTAAAATCCTTCGATTAAAGACTAGTTTATACTTATATTTGACTAAATCCATCCGCATTTTTTTTTTTCAGATGATCCACTTCGCCGCAATGTTGGTCACCGCAAACCGTGTATATAAAAACATTATTTCATTGACGGCCATTTGCCACTAAACAATGTAATATTTTTCAATAAAAAAATTACTGATAGTTCTTCAAGATGTGTTCTTTAAGATGGTATATTGATCGATTAAAAAAGTTTTGTAGTTTTCTTTAAAAAAAATTCATGAAAAAGGCCTTTTTTTGCGCTACAAGTGGGGGTAGCTCCTTAACGTGAAAAATCTTTTATTTAAAAACTATTGAACTAAAAAGTGAAAAATAATATTTAGTGTGTGGAGTTCAATAGTAAAGCTACAGAAGAACCCCATCCTTGGTCACTGATCAAAGGCGCAGGCAGTACATACTTAACACACTGGGTCATTTTCATTAATTTTCTAACTTTCAATAATTTTTTACAACAATTCAATTTTACACTTTCCGAATTTTAATTATGCAGACATATTAAAAAATGTTTAAAGAGTATCCCGGATTATTTTCATTAGAAACGGACCAAAGGGTTGGTGAGGCAGGTGGATGAAGCACTAATAGGGTCGAATTGACCCAGTGTGTGCAAATCGTGGCCAAATGTAAGTGTGTCAACGAAGGGTTAATAAAACTTGAGAGAGCATAGAATTTTTAAAAATTTAAATACTTTCTTAAATGCTTGATGCTTTATTTCAAGTGTAATGACGTTTCAAGCCTCAAGCTATAGAGAAAATATTTAAATGTTTTACAGTTCTATGTTTATGTGAGTTTTATTAAGTATGTTGTGTTCTGTAGCTTTACTATTTAACTTCATACACTAAATATTATTTTTTACTTTTTAATTCAATAGTTTATAAATAAAAGCTTGTTTAAAAAAATATTTTTTACGTTAATGTTTTTATTTTGCACTTTTTAGCATTAACATTTGTTTAATTAGGGCTAGGGCTATTGTACTTGTCAAGACAAATCCAACGAGCCCAAACACGACGGGGCTATCTTCTTTAGTTGAGGAGTTCCTATGGTAACCTTCCGTCTTCATCATCGGACCAGCTCCATGGTACCATATTATTGCATTGTCACCAAAGTTACATAGATATGCCAAATTTAAGCTCGATTGCTTGAAAAATGGATTACAAATTTTGAACCGCAACAGCATACAAACGAAGCAAGTTAAAGGGAGGGTAGGGATTTCAGCGTGAAAAAAAAACACGTTTTTGCAAATTTTTTTCATCTGTATGGATAGACGAAATTTATCGAAACCTTTTGTACATTGTTAAGTGTCATTTCAAGAAAATTTCGTGAAATTTGTACGCGAAAATATCCACAAACAAGACGGTGACAAAGCTTTTCCAAGAACGCCTTTGGAAAAACACGATTTGCGGTGTTCACTGTATCTCAGCTAGAAATGATCTGAATTCAAGTACCATTAAAATTTAGTCAAAGTATCATCAAATCCTCCCCCCAACGGTCTTTGATAATTTTTTTTTTCATTTCTAAATTTTTGGTGGTCATGTAAAGTGAAAAGTGCTATTTTTCACGAAAAATTCCGCCATTTTGGGGGTGGAAAACCCCCTCAATGTAAACAAAAATCTCAAACTAACCGTTGGGGGGAGGTATTTTATATGTAGAAAGTGTGTACCAAGTTTGAGATAAGTCGGTCATATAGTTTTCGAATGGCAGTGAACACGGACTTTGAAAAAGTGGTTTCGAGAAAAACGCGGCACCGGCTTGTTTGTGGATATTTTCGCGTACAAATTTCACGGAATGTTCTTGAAATGACACTTAACAATATACAAAAGGTTTCAATAAACTTACTCTATCCATATAGATGAAAAAAAATCGCAAAAAAGTTGTTTTTTTTTCACGCTGAAACCCCTACCCTCCCCTTAAATAAAAGCGTTCAAAAATCTTGTAAATTGTAAATTGGTAAATCTTGTAAAAAAAACTTGTAAATTGGTTATTTCTTTTGCCTAGAAAAGTCTTCTTTTCAACCTCAAATATTAAGGAAACTATGAAAAAAGATCTTGCGCAGAATTGTCATACAAACCAATTCGAACATCTGACTCCGATAGCCTGCGGTGTAAAAAAAAACGCATATCGTGCCAATTACTTAAAAACATTGCTTAGTCATTACCGATCCCTATAATTTATAGAAACGGCATGCGAAAAACCAAAAGCAGATGATTATTTAAAACCATAAATTCCAAAAATCTGGAAAACCGTGGGACTTTTGCTAAACTGAAATTCCAGCGCACAGTAGGACACGATCCGACCTATCGACAGTTGCAGGATTATCCATTCACAACAGGACACCCTGTACCTATATATATATAGGGTACGAGGGAGCGGGTGAGAGAAGCGAGCAGAGTCGATGGGAAATTGACGCCGCGAGGAATCCGCGCTCTCCTCTCCCCTGTATATACCGACCATCGAGTAAATTGCCATGTAATTATACGCGAAGAATACGAACAAGAGTATACACATATATATATGTATAAAAGGCGATGCTCGGGGTATTACCGCGGCGACGGAATACAGGTATACCGTACGCGAAGCCAGCAGCACCAGCAGCAGCTCGGCTACCAGAGTCTCCTTTCGATAAAGGTTTGTACGAGTTTATAAAAAGCACGAAAAGGTGCTCGGGAGAGAGGAAGTTGGGAGCGCGCGTACCGCGAGGCTACGGCAGCGTGTATTCGATCGACGCCCGAATGCGAAACGCGAAGGAAGAAGAGGGGGGAGGAGGAGGAGGACGAGGAGGAGGATGAATAAGAAGCGGAGCGCCGCGGCCGCAAAATAGCTCCGAGCTCTCCCACAGGACTTTCAACTTTTAATCACGAAAGCGAGGGAGTCTCGCATCGTTACGCGTTACAGAGGGCGAGCAGGGGAGGGGAATTGGAAAGAAGAGAGTCGAGGGAGGGCAGGATTCGTAAACGCGGCTTTGTTGCTCCTCATCCTGTCGCTCGTTTTCCAACCGCAACACAAGCACCGCCGAGAAGCCACCGCAAAATTGCGAGCACACTTGACCTTTCCGCAATCGCTTCTCCAATCATCCCCCTGGCGTTCGGTTACTGGGGCGTGGGGGGGGGGGGGGGGCGAAGCTAAAAAAAGATACATTCGTCAAAGGATGCGACTGAATTTGCTCTTGTCCCGATCGCGACAGATGCAATCGCCGCACGCGCGTCCAGCCCACCCCCGCCGACCCTTCATTTTTTTCCTCCTTCCAAAACGAAGCGTGTTAGCCCGGAACAGGGCTCAGCGAGACGCGCTGGTTTTCACAGTCGAGGATAGCACGTTTGCCGCCCCGGCACACCCGCGTGCGCCATTTTACGCCCGTGGGCGGATCCCGGATCGAGCTAATAAATTGTTTGTTGTAATTAAATGAGTTTGGGGGAGTCGTGTCACAGGGGGTAGGGACTGCCAGGGTTCTTCGCTGTGCGACGATACACACTCGTTCGCGTATACGCTCGCTGTGAGAAAGGCGTAAGGGCAGGCCACTCGGAGCGGCTTGTAACGCTTTTCGAGGGGGCTCCCTATATTTCTGTATGCGTAGTTTCGCTACCACCCCCCCCCCCCCCACCCACTGCACGCTCTACACCCTCTATATATAGAGTGTACAAAGGAATAAAGATGAAGGGCCCATGGACGGGCCGCTATCTGCGCCGCTGGAACAGAAACACGTTCGTGGCGCGACAGCTCCCTGACAAATGACGGCTCGAGCCTGTGGACTCTGTCTCTCTCTTGCCCTCTGTATGCTCGGATGGTGCTGCTGCCGAGGCCGTTGCGTCCCCAGCACCGCAACGTGGATATATACATATATACATACATACATACATACATACATATATATATATATATATATATATATATATATATATATATATATATATATATATATATATATATATATATATATGTATGTATGTATATGTATATATGTATATATGTATATATGTATGTATGCATGTATGTATGTATGTGTACACATATGTATATATGCGTATAGACGGAAGACGCGTATACAGAGAGGCGCGCGCGGTACCACTTGCGAGGGCCGTCCCCCCGCGCGCGCGCGCGCATGATTAAACGGGCAAAACGGAAATTGCACCAGAGTGAAAACGCTCCTGCGGTACTAGAACGCAGAAGCGAAGGCGCGGGTACGATTGTACCTCGTCGTCTCCTCCTACACCAGACGCGATTTCATTTGCAATTTCGCACGGGCCCATCGAACGAGGGTGCAAAGTACCGCGATGCTCGCGCGAGGCTTGTCCCCCCGCCGATCACTTCCGTGAAAAACTATGCTCAAATTTGACAGGTCGAAATTTGCGCAACGTTGGAAGAGCGCAGGGGCGCCTGAACGGCGAGAAAGCGTTCTTTTGGCGCACGTTTGATGAAGGCAGTTTTGGTGGATTACACCTGTAGTTGTGAAAATGGACGATTGTGAAAATCTTGATTTTTGATTTTGAAGGGATTATTCTGTTGCTGTTAAGTTGCTAATTGAGTTGTTGCTGTTTTCCAACGGATGGCGTTAACTGAACGGTGTGCGTGTAGTTGCAAAAATGAGTTTGTTGTTTTTGAACACTTTAGGTGTGTAAGTGGCTGTAGACACTTTTTACACGTTTTAGAGTGTGTAAACATAATACGGATGCGTTTGAACAATATATTTACGGGGGTTATTTTCTTGCGTATGGTAAAACGTGTGAAGAGGGTCTGCGGCCGTTTACATTCGAAGTGTGTAAAAACAATACACTTATTTTTGCAGTACTGTATGTACGTGGGGTGCGTCGGAATAATCAATAACAAAAGCTTTTTAGCGTCGAAATATATGAATTTATTGAACTGAACTCAACAGTACTTATATATTACTCTGTAGTATGTATGAGAGGTGGCCCTTTTTTACTTGTCTTCGCATAGGCTAGGTTCTCATACAGTTTACGATGACGGCCGCTTTTTGCTTGTCGGTGATGGATTCGAAACCAAAATACGTCGGTGGAGATTCAATGCAGGTATCGGGGTTTTGGAAAATTGATTCCAATTTCAGGTTCTTCCACGTGACAAACTCAAAAATGATCGATACATGAAACAAAAAGTTAAGGCTAAACGTGGTATCCAATAAACCGGTTAATCAATCGATGTCAAATCAACTAATGAGTTTCACCTGATGCCGTAACCAAGGTGATTTTTAAAACATATGATCAATAACACGCAATTAATACACTTAAACTGTGTTGCTTTTTGCTCGTGTGTTGCTATCAACGTGTGTTGTTTAGTCCAATGGGTGTAAATATGCGTCTTGTATGTTGATTCTGCACGATTTACGTGTGCTCGAATAAGCGTGTTATTGATGGGGGCAGCTGCGAAGGTGTGTAATTTAACGCGTAAAAATTGCACACCCACTTGTGTAATTTTGTGTTGCTTGCACATACTTTGAACACACGTCAAACACGCCTAGTTTTTGCAGTGTACTATAAGCAAGCATAACATTCAGTGTATGTCATTTCGCCGAAGTGTAAACAACTTTTTTCTTTGCGGTGTTAAAAATGTCAAATTTCGTGCCAAAAAGAGTATTTGCGGGGAATTTTACTGTACTACTTTATTTGGGAAAAATCTGCAGCGGACGCACACGAAATTCTTGTTGAAACTTACGGCGAGTTCGCTCTGTCGGAAACAATATGCAGAGATTGGTTCAGATGCTTCACAACTAATGATTTTGATGTATTGAATTGGAGGCATTACCGTAAAATGGGGTTACTTTGAACAGGTTTTAGAAGTTTTTTGTAGGTAACTTTTTTAACATCCTAAATACCAACTTGTATTGCTCAAAAAAAAATGTCCTTTGGCTATCAAATGTACATGAAAGTCAAGCCCTACCAATTTTATGTTTCTTTAAGGGGTTACCCCCACTTGCGATTTTGAAAAAATCGATTTTTTTTTATTGAATTTTTTTTGAAGTGCAATTTGAAGTGCAGTTGTTTTTGATGCCCGGAATAGATGACTCTATGTAAGTTTACAAAAAAATATTTTCTTCGTGTAAACTGAAATTGAAACTTTAAACGCGTTTTTCTCAAAATGGCATTTCTGAAGTCGGTGACCAAGATTACTCGAACACTAATGAACCGATCTTCTTGAAATTTTTCAGGCTTATTTAATACATAAAAATGTAGTCTTTAATCGTTCGATTTTTTTTTTCGAAAAAAAATGGCCGTTTTTTAGCCAAAAAACCGCCGTTTTTTTCGTTAAAATCAAACCATTAACTTTGACTGTCCGCCATTTTGTGAAAAATGAATATTTTTTAAAATCCTTCGATTAAAGACTAGTTTATACTTATATTTGACTAAATCCATCCGCATTTTTTTTTCAGATGATCCACTTCGCCGCAATGTTGGTCACCGCAAACCGTGTATATAAAAACATTATTTCATTGACGGCCATTTGCCACTAAACAATCTAATATTTTTCAATAAAAAAATTACTGAAAGTTCTTCAAGATGTGTTCTTTAAGATGGGATATTGATCGATTAAAAAAGTTTTGTAGTTTTCTTTAAAAAAATTCATGAAAAAGGCCTTTTTTGCGCTACAAGTGGGGGTAACGCCTTAACGTGTCAAAGTAACCTCGAATGTGGGGTTTCTTTGGTAAGGCATTGAAATGCAACATATATCAAAGATTGAGGGTTACTTTGAGATCATTTTAATGAAAAATTCAATACTTTATGCATTATACAGTCGAACCACGATATAACGAATCTCTAGGGAAGTTCGTTATGTCGAGGTTTCGTTATATCGAGATGTTTTTTTTAAATGTTATTAAAAAAAATCTATTAGTACTATAAATATAGGGATATTTTCAAAAGAAAGATTTGAATTAGAGCAATTTTTACAAGCAATTGGCAATTAGA
>OX101793.1:25842528-25885028 GCA_944452715.1 Ophion slaviceki | reverse complement strand
TCAGCCAAAGCGCATAGACAAGAGACTCGTATATACGAAGACTCGGGGGATACGTCGCCCGATTAATTTGTTGTTAGCAAACAGGTTGGCAAAGGGGCAAACTTGCAAGAGAGAGAGAGAGAGAGAGAGAGAGAGGGAGAGCGGGAGCGCTGCATGCTTGCGTTTCTCTGCCTTGGAGGCAAATAAAGGAGCCACCATTTATTAAGCCGGCAATAAAATAGTGTTAACGTCGCGTCTTTCTCCCTCTTGTGTCGTGGGTGGAAAGACCGAGAGAGCCTCTCCTTCTCCCTCTCGTGACCCTGGCTCTTGGGTTGGCAACTCTGTCGCGCGGCAAGAAACGCGCCGAGTCGAACGAGAATTTGCGTATATACCCGCAGAGTGTATATATTTATATAGAGAGAAAGAGAGAGAGGGAGGGGGAGGACAGGGGGCATGGAAGAGCACGTTGGCTCCTCCACTGATTAATGCGAAAATCGGCGCAAAGAGACGCGGTCACCACGCGGTTTCTCGCATAGGCGTAGCCACGGTGGGCAGAATGGGGCACTGCCCCCCCCCCCTCCCCATCGGGCTCACGTAGTCAAGCGAAAAATATATATAAAGTACAATTACATAATTTCGATATTGACATTTCAAAATGAGTACAAAATTATTGGACTTTTTTTATTTCTCGTTAAAATGGATCGTCCAGGCTCTTATCCGATGTAAAATCGTTTGGTAGTCACGAATTTTCAAGCCCCATTCTCATCCAGGCTTTATTTAGCCCAGGAGATGGATGTTTAAAAATATGAACGTGTCTCGGATCAAGAATTTTGGTCCGATTGAGTTCTACCTGAAAAATTCGAAATCGGCGATTGGTTTTGCATCGACAAGGGCGTCGGGAACTCGATTGGGCAACTGGATTCGAATTGGTCGTAATCGATAGGACAAAAGGCGTTTTGAAATTTTAATTAGTATAAAATTAGAATAGTATTGAAACTACGAGTAGATAAATTTACTTTGGGACGTTTCAAATAAGACCATTTTAAGGAAAGGTACCTGAGTAAACGGCGAGAAAAACAGGTAAATTTCGGGAATTTTTATCTCAAAAACTAGTGTTTCGATTGGATCCGAGTTTTTTTTATTGGAAAATATGTACATTGAGGTATGTTTAGGAATTTTTAAAAATAAATTCGTTGACTCGAAGCGATTCAAACGCGATTATCTCGAAACATAGTTTTCAAAGTCGGTGCCAGATGTATCTCGAAAACGGCTTGTTCGATTTTGTCCAAATTTGGATACAATATTCTTCGATAGTTTTTCTCATTTTCGTATCCGGGTAAATTAATCTTGTAAAATTTAAAAAAATGAGTATACCTAAAAATTTAAAAAACCATTAAAACCAAATCGTGTATTCCGCAAAACTTTGACCCGAATGTCCACATTTTACTGTTTGTCCCCAAATATTTCATATTATAATCTCAGGATTGCCATAGTGTCAATTTTAGCGGCCCACGAAGTGAGCTCAGAGCTGCTACGCCAGGGTAGGGGAAGGCTGCAGATGAGCGAAACGGCCGCAAAAATGTTGTAGGTACGACATACGGTTTCGACATGGTTGAAGTCGATTGAAGTTTTTAGAAAAATTATTTAATAAGTACTTCATATTGACTTTTCACGCTTTTGCCCCCCCCCCCCTCCCCCAGAAGCAAGTCCTGTCTACACTGAGAAAAAAGATTCATTATGTTCTAATAAATTGGCACATTAGAACATAATTTATTAAAAATTAATAAATGTTTACTCGTATGGAGACAGTTTTTATGCGATTGTAACTACAGCATTTATTCGGCGTCACTAAATATGTTTTTTTACGTGCCGATTTTTCACATCAATTAAAAGCCATATTTAAAATAGAAAATTTCAATAAATATTTCCTCAAATCAAATAAATACTACTTTCCAATCACGAAAACCTCTTATTTCGCGACTATGTTACTAATGCGCACATGCGCATTTTGCCCTTCAACGCGACGGGCCCGACAGCAGGCCGCTCGTCAGATGTAGCTCACGCATACGCTTACCATGTAGCTTCTTCCTATGCCAATGCTTTTGGCACAACTGTCAGTGCGTTTCGGAAGTGAGAAACTCGAAAGCGAGGAATGATTCAAGTGTAAGTAAGAATATAAAGTGAGAAAAAAAACGTTCAAGTGAGAAAATAATGACGGACGAAATGACACAATTCCTCGAAAAAAACCAGCTGGGGGATTATGAAGAATCTTATTAGATGTTAAGAAAAATTCTTAGTAAATCTTAAACATAAACTTAAATAAAAAAATGTCTTAGCTCTTAAGGGGTTACCCCCACTTGCGATTTTGAAAAAATCGATTTTTTTTATTGCATTTTTTTCAAGTATGAGTATTTTTGAAGTATAAGTATAAGTAGCCCGGAATAGATGACTCTATGTAAGTTTACAAAAAAAATATTTTCTTCGTGTAAACTGAAATTGAAACTTTAAACGCGATTTTCTCAAAATGGCATTTCTGAAGTCGGTGACCAAGATTACTCGAACACTAATGAACCGATCTTCTTGAAATTTTGCAGGCTTATTTAATACATAAAAATGTAGTCTTTAATCGTTCGATTTTTTTTTCGAAAAAAATGGCCGTTTTATAGCCAAAAAACAGCCGTTTTTTTTCGTTAAAATCGAACCATTAACTTTGACTGTCCGCCATTTTGTGAAAAATGAATATTTTTTAAAATCCTTCGATTAAAGACTAGTTTATACTTATATTTGACTACATCCATCCGCATTTTTTTTCAGATGATCCACTTCGCCGCAATGTTGGTCACCGCAAACCGTGTATATAAAAACATTATTTCATTGACGGCCATTTGCCACTAAACAATGTAATATTTTTCAATAAAAAAATTACTGAAAGTTCTTCGAGATGTGTTCTTTAAGATGGTATATTGATCGATTAAAAAAGTGTTGTAGTTGTCTTTAAAAAAAAATCATGAAAAAGGCCTTTTTTTTGTGCTACAAGTGGGGGTAACGCCTTAAACATAAACTTAAATGAAAAAATGTCTTAGCTGTTAATAAAATCGTAGTAGGCCGACATACGAATAAGAAAACTTATTCGCCAGGAGACAAACTTCTTTGTCCCTAATAAATCCTTTTTCTGAGTGTACGCCTCTGGTTTCTCGTGAGCTACACCCCCGCGTGGCCGAAAATTTGCAGTGTTCAACGCTTGTATCGATACAAGCAGTTGCAGAAACAATTGTGGATTAGATCCTTGTGATGGGTAATCTACGAGAAAGACGTTGGGGGGGGGGGGGCTGCTGCCCGGATCTTTTTCCTCTCTCGAGGATCGGACGAGTTTCCATATGCGTGGAGGGCATGGCGTCAATTAGCTTGGAAACAATTAACGCCCTTCGCGGCTCCGTTTCTTGGCTCGTCGTTTCGGCCACGGTCACGCGTGCACATTGTACGCCAAGCCTCCGCGTCACTCTGGAAGCGATTTCCGGCCCACCGTCGATAGAGCGTTCACCATTTTTACAAAATCGTATTAATTAATTTTTCTATTCCCAAGCGACGTGTGTCGCACCAAAAACGTCCGCGCGCGCACTCGTAAATTCGGTAGCCACGCCTGATTTATCGATACAGTGGCTCTCTCTCTCTCTCTCTTTTGGCCATGCGGAGAAGACCCTACACGACCGGCCAACGATACTATACGTAAACTAATTGGCAATTAAGCGTATGCGCTATTAATAATGATGCCGAACGTTGTTATTCATTCCATTCGCGTCTTGAAATATTCCGCTTCGTGATTCGCTTTGCGGAGTGCGCGCGGTGTAGGATCGAGGGATGAGTCGCCTGAAGCGTATTGCAGAGACGGTACGAAGACCGGGAGGGAGCAGTCTCTTTCTCTGCCTCTCTCTCTCTCTCTCTCTCTCTCTCTCTCTTTCTCTCTCTAGGTAGCTAATTAGTAATTAGCGGCCGTTTGGTTCGATCCTCGAGGATGGAATTCGCCGGCTGTCGCCGGGATCGACCGATCGATTATCCACTTTGATTTTTTGGCCCTCTCGCTCGCCCTTGTCCTCACTCTTCGTCCCGAATTTGGTGCGTCAGCGCCATCGTTCTCTCCTCAGCGTGTGTACGTCCTGCAAAAGTCCCCACTTTTGCCGGGATGCGCCGCATACGCTCCGTGAGATCCCGCTTAACGAAACAATTACGAATACGATTGGAGAAGAGAAGAAAAAAAGAACGGATGACCGGTCACGTACAGCCCCCCCCCCCCCCCCCCCCGCGACCCAATTAAACCTTCGAGATATCGATCGTCGCGATAATTAAGACGATAATTAAGCGATTCGCATTCTCTTATCCGTCAAACGTTCTTTTTTCATTCTAATTTTTATCGTCTGATCGATATTCCTCTCACTCGCGAACGGTGACGACACTTTTCGTCATAGAAGAAAAAAATGCTTCGAATATGCTTCATCGGGCATAGCGAATTATTGCCGTACACTGAGAAAAAACCAATTGAATCAAAAAAATATATTGGTTGATCCAAATAAACATGCTGCTGCGGAGTGCCACCGATATATGAGATTGTTACAATACTACAAAATATTGGAAAATGTGATTGATTTAAATAACATATTCTTTTATTTGAAAAAGTTCTTCTGTTATCTGAATATCTGCATTATCCTTCGAATAAAATTATATTCTATTGAAATCATTCTATATACAATCCGTAGATGTATGGATGAAATAATTAAGCGGTTGCTACAACATTTATTATTTCGTACAAAGATATAATCATTAGAATTAATTATTTCTTTACTGCATCGAAACGAATATGCCATGGGACGTAAGTTTTTCAATTTGTTTCAAATCTTAAATAAATAGTGAGCATTAGAATGATCATCCACGATGATAGTGGAGAGAATATCAGATATCCAATGGAATATCCATGGAGAGAATATCAGATATTCAACTGATAAGAACAGATACTACACTTTGATCTTAGCCACAGGCCAAGAAGCGATACTCTTTAGAGTTTCTCCGGCGTTTAAGTAGATTTTCGGTTCGCGCTACGCTTACGAGAAACGAGCGCGCGTGCGGCTTCTAGCGGTTACTCCGAGAACTACGGGTTTCCTCACACCTATAATTTCGGTGGCGCTCGGCCGTGATTCGGTTGAATTTTTTCAACCAAATGCGCAAGAAACAAATTTTATTTTCGCATAATTTTTTAACCAATTCAGACATTTGCTCAATATTTTTCAATCAAAATAAAATATTAATATTTTAACGAATAATGTACTTGGAAATCAATATCGGATATGGTGAAAAAAATAAAATAACATATTTACTCAATAGAAATGTTATCTGAATCAAACGAGCGAAATTCAATTTTTCTCATGTACTCGAATCAACAATATTCATGTTATGAATTGAAACGCTTTTACTGTTCGTTGCAGAAAATGCATTCGAAACTCTATAATTTGTTCGCGATAATTTTTCAGATAGTTTCAATAATATATTGTCCTCGGCTAACAATATATCTTTTGAGTGAAAGGAAACTTTTAATTTTATCATGTTATTAAAGTCAATAGCGTTTTGTTTGGATTAATAAATTCGATTATTTACACCAACAATTTTACAATTGATTCAACGAAATTTCATTCAATAACATCAATTTTTTTTTCTCAGTGTATGTTGCCGATGTTCCACGAGCGTTTGGCCGAAGGCTCCGTCTCCCACAAAGAGACGCTGCGATAGCGAGTCGGGGAAGCGCCCCCCCCCCCCCCCCCCCCCGAGGGGTGAACGAAACGGTAGCGGACGAAGAGCGCGGTTCAACAATGCCGCAAATACTGGTACCTGTGCCTGGAATGCCCGCGAGCGCACACGGCGCATAATTAATACCACGCGAGAGAGAGAGTCCTCCGATGCTCGGTGAGGGCCTGCGGTATATACGGGTTACACGCGGCCACGAGAGATCGAGTAAAGAACCGGGGGCGAGGTGAGGGAGAAGCTCCGCACGAGAGACGGATAGAACGAGAAGCGAGGTGGAACGAGGATAAAAAGAGGAGACGATCATGGGGGATGGGGGTTGGGGGGTGGGGTGGCGGCGAGCTGACGGTGCATCGCGAGGATCGCGCTTGCGGTAAACGAAAGAACGAGAGTAGAGAGTCGCGGGAGAAAAGAGGAGAAGAAGAAGAAGAAGGTATACGAGGTTGAGCATGTCCACGAGGAGGAGATTTATGTGGCTCCTGATTGAATCGTTCTCACTCGATCGCGCCGCGCGCTTTTTGCCCCGAACGCTCCTCCGCGCGCAACGACCGAGGAG
Source organism: Ophion slaviceki (assembly GCA_944452715.1). Lineage (NCBI taxonomy): Eukaryota > Metazoa > Arthropoda > Insecta > Hymenoptera > Ichneumonidae > Ophion > Ophion slaviceki. Next base: position 25,878,706 of record OX101793.1, on the reverse strand, counting down.
AAGAGCCTGGACTCTCGCGTACCCATACGCGATTCCGCATATACGTGTGTATACGCGGCCGCGGCCGCTCGATCGGCGTGCCTCGCGCGGCTCTCCGACCTGTGCGCGTCTTCCGCGTATGGCGTTTCTCCTCCCGTTCCTCCTCCATACAGATATATACGTCCAAAGCTATAGACTCTCGATCGCGGGCATCATCGCTCGATCGTTTATACACTTATTATACTCTGGTCACGTTTTATAACGTCTGTCCGTTGCTCGCGGGCCGCGATCACCCCACCCCCCCCCCCCAGCCTCTCCACGGCCCCACGAACGGCCAACGTACGGGAGAACAAACGAATGACCGCGCGACAGAGAGCCCTGTCGCGCCGTATTCACCGCATAGGATATCCCGCGAGTGCCACTCTCTCTCTCTCCAGCTCTAATTTTTCTCGCATTTGCCAAAGTGCGTTAAAACGAGGTTCCCGGGCTCGCTGTCGCGATTCATCTTGCTGAAAATTGCTCGAGTTTTCGGCTCGACGCAAAGTACCGCGTCGTGTATACCCTCGACAAGCCCACCCCCCATTGCCGTTGGTTTGCGTATATAAAACGCAGGTGTATGGGGATGACACGCGCGGGAGAGAGATGACCACTCGACCGACATTGGTCGTCGGGTGTGTGGGGGGGGGGGGGCTTTTTGTCAACGCGGCCTCCGAACAAACGGCGTACTTTCGAGCCGATATATTACGCAAAAGTGTCACGCGGCTAGATTCGGCCATTCTCGTTTAACGAGCACTCTCGAGCGTGATGCACACCCGACACGGAACCCTTGCGCGCCCTTGTAGCGCACTCTCCGCGCAGCTACAAGGACGTGGGCGAGAAAAACAATCAAACGGTGAAAAAATCGGCCCGATAGACGAACGCGTCGGACGCGCTTGAGAGGCGGCGCGAGAATTTTTAGCTGAATCGGCGCGAGCGCGCGAGATTTACCGAAGACGGGGCCGTTGCAATTCAGGGTCTTCAAGGGCTTATTTGTGGATTACCTAGCGGGGATTTCCATAAGAGAGGCGGACCCCTATTGAAGCGGGATATACATTTGCAACGATGAAAACATCAATCTCTTTTTTTTCTGCTTTAACCCTTTGCGGCATAAGGCAACACTGGTCCTAATTCAATTCAGATTTTGACAATTCAAAAGTGTTTTTTAATTGAGGCCTTAGGCCACAGCAGCGGGTATAAAATCATGTGCGAATTTAACAATTGTTTTTCGTATGAAAAAGTGAGTCACTCATAACATTAATTGCACATCTATTTCGTATGAATGTCAAGCTGTTAGAAAATGTTTTATGTTTTTTCGATGTACAAAATGGCCGACTACCAATATTTTCTTTTGTTATCTTTTTTTTAGGCGTTCCGCGGCGTGACATTTAGCATCCACAATTTTTGACCTAGAACAAAATACAAAAACTCTCGTCAATCTACATTGGAATACCTAGAGAAGTACGTACGGAATTTTAAAAATATTGCTTTATTCAAAATTTGTAGGTATTTGAACTTAAGGGGTTACCCCCACTTGCGATTTTGAAAAAATCGATTTTTTTTATTGCATTTTTTTGAAGTGCAATTTGAAGTGCAGTTTTTTTTTGATGCCCGGAATAGATGACTCTATGTAAGTTTACAAAAAAAAAATTTTCTTCGTGTAAACTGAAATTGAAACTTTAAACGCGTTTTTCTCAAAATGGCATTTCTGAAGTCGGTGACCAAGATTACTCGAACACTAATGAACCGATCTTCTTGAAATTTTGCAGGCTTATTTAATACATAAAAATGTAGGCTTTAATCGTTCGATTTTTTTTTCGAAAAAAATGGCCGTTTTATAGCCAAAAAACGGCCGTTTTTTTTCGTTAAAAATCCAACCATTAACTTTGACTGTCCGCCATTTTGTGAAAAATGAATATTTTTTAAAATCCTTCGATTAAAGACTAGTTTATACTTATATTTGACTAAATCTATCCGCATTTTTTTTTCAGATGATCCACTTCGCCGCAATGTTGGTCACCGCAAACCGTGTATATAAAAACATTATTTCATTGACGGCCATTTGCCACTAAACAATGTAATATTTTTCAATAAAAAAATTACTGAAAGTTCTTCAAGATGTGTTCTTTAAGATGGTATACTGATCGATTAAAAAAGTTTTGTAGTTTTCTTTAAAAAAATTCATGAAAAAGGCCTTTTTTTGCGCTACAAGTGGGGGTAACGCCTTAAGAAATGAATTTTCAGTGAAAAATTTCGTTATAACTGCTCATAAAATGAAAAGTTTTCGATTAATCAGAAATTTCGTACGTACTTCTCTGCGAAATGCAATTAGGCATATAAGTTTTAAATTTGAAGTAAATCGAGTGAAAATTGTTGAAGTTATTTGTCATGCCAATTGGAAAAAAGCTGTTTCGAGAAGTTTCGAGTAGTCGGCCATTTTTTACATCGAAAAAAAAAATTTATATATTTTCTAACAGCTTGATATTCATACTAAATAGATGTGTTAATTTTATGAGTGAATCACTTTTTCATACGAAAAAAAATGTTAAATTCGCACATGATTTTATACCCGTTACTGTCGCCTAAGGCCTTAAATATGGCGGTTGTAAATGTGTTTCAAGGTTCCTAGAACTTCAAAAACTACTAAAACATACCTATAAATTTTTATTTTTCACGTAGCGAGTGTCATCAATAACGAAAGTGCAAAAAAACGTGCACGTAAAGAAAAATGTATGCTTCATAGGGTTAAACTATCGAACTATATATGTAGAATATTTTCACAAATTTTCAAAGCGAAATTAAAAAACTTCAAACGTTCCAGCCCGTCAGCGTGTGCCTCGCTGCTCGGATTTGGAGCGCGTGCCGCAGGTAGAAGCGAGAGCGCAGAGGAGCAGGCAGAGACAGGCAAAAAGTAATTAGATTAACAACTAACAATTACAATTACTACTGTAATTGAAAGTTTAATTACTTTGTAAGAGATTACTTAAGTAATTAGTTACCACACGTACTTAGTGCAATTTGATTCAAATTCTATGTAAACTTCAAAGGCGTTTTTTTTAAAGCTGCATTTTTTTAATTGGCGTGAAGGATTACTCAAAAACTATTAAGCCGATTGAGTTGAAACTTGGTAGAATATTGATAATATTGCTACCTTCTACTCGACGAGAAATGTTTTTGAAAAATTAGAAAAAAACAGCTACTTTTTCATCCAAATCCTACAACATCTATACGTGAAATGTTGATTTTGGTAAATGCGTGCCATTCTCTTGAATTTGCATTTTATTCATTTTAATTGCTCTCAAATAAAAACTATAAATGTTCTAACTGAAAAAAATTCCACTGCCAATCCGCATTGAGGAATGGCAGCTTGACTAAAACTATGGTCAAATTATGGAGACCGAGTGAGAGCCTTTAAAGGGTATAGTTGTAGATTTTTTAGTAGGGATTGTCCCAAAACGGTTAGTTTTTGCCATTGTAGGGGCAAACCGGTATAACTAGCTTGGCTAAATACTTTATGGCATAATAATTATCACAATCGCTAAAATATAATCGATGTAACATAACATGCATGTAATTGATGAGTGATTCGCTCTACTAGTAGTGCTACCGGGTCGTTAAAGATCGTAATTATAATTAAAAAAATATATTTGTATTATTGCTTAATAAAAAGCATGTAAGCCATGCAACTACGGACTTTAGTAAGATAAATCGCTCGTTCAGGTTTATCGATGTAAACGACCCAAAATACGAGATGCGTGATATACGCTCGAGTAAGTAGATCCTGACAAGTATACCTCTTCTATACCTCGAGCGTATTATCGTATCTGACACACACACACACACACACACACACACACACACACACACACACACACACACACACACACATATATATATATATATATATATATATATACACACACACACACAGAGTGTCCTGTTATGAATGAATAATCCTGCACCTGTCGATAGGTCAGATCATGTCCTACTATATGCTGGAACTTCAGTTTAGTAAAAGTTTTCTTTTCGACCTTAAATCTAAAGGAAACTTTATGAAAAAAGATGCTATGCAGAATTTCCAAACAAACTTTTTCATAAAAAAAAATGTACCACGCATATCGTGCCAATTACTTTAAGAATACGCTTAGTTATTGTCGATTCACATAATTTGTAGAAATGGCATGTAAAAAACCAAAAGCAGATGATGTTTTTCAAAAAATAACATGAAGCCCAAAATCTCGAAAACCGTGGACTTTTACTGAAACTGAAATTCCAGCATATAGTAGGACATGAGATCTGATCTATCGACAGTTGCAGTGTTATCCTAATGTTATATTCATAACAGAACATTCTGTATATTGCTGTAGATTCTGGACGTGTAGATATATATATATATATACATATATATATCTACACGTACATATCCTGATAGGTTATGTTCGAAATGATATATAAGATGACATTTGATAATGCTCGCTAATTATCACAATGACATCAACTGATTGACATAGTCCATGCCTTACAACACCAATTATAGAAATGACTTGTGTCTGTTGTGACATGTCCATTCAGATGCCCCGAGATAGCGCAGCATCGTCGTGTATGCAGAATAGGCAGGTAGGCTTTAGGTGCGATTCCATGTGCAGGCAAAATATTTCCTCCGAGAAACATCATTTAAGGAGGTCAGGGAATGACAAAGTATAACAAAACATCACCGAGGTAGAACTCTCAGTGAATTATTTTATTTCATTTTGGAATTGCGAAATATTCTATGCGTTTAGTAGACGAGCTGTGATGCCTTGTATCAACACACATTTCAACAACGTGGGATCGAACGTGTTAAAATATGCGATACAATTCCAAGCCTGAAACATATTGAAACAGCACATTTCTTTGTCAGAGTGCATACAATGAGAAAGAGGATTTATTAAGGACAAAGGAGTTTGTCTCCAGGCGAACAAGTTTTCTTATTCGTGTGTCGGCCTACTACGATTTTATTAACAGCTAAACATTTTTTTTATTTAAGTTTAGGTTTAAGGTTTGTATACGGCCTTATAGGAGTAGGACCTTATAGGTCATAGGAGTTTTATATCCGACAAATAGAATTTTTCTTAACATCTAATAGGATTCTTCATAATCCCCCAGCTGGTTTTTTTTCGACGAATTGTGTCATTTCGTCCGTCATTATTTTCTCACTTGAACGTTTGTTTTTCACACTTTATATTCTTACTTACACTTAATTAATTCCTCACATTCAAGTTTCTCACTTCCGAAACGCAACATTGACACTTGTGCCAAAAGCATTGGCATAGGAATCAGCTACACGGTAAGCGTATGCGTGAGCTACATCTGACGAGCGGCCTGCTGTCGGGCCCGTCGCGTTGAAGGGCAAAGTGCGCATGCGCGCATTAGTATCATAGTCGCGAAATAAGAGGTTTTCGTGATTGGAAAGTAGTATTTATTTGATTTGAGGAAATATTTATTCAAATTTTCTATTTTAAATATGGCTTTTAATTGATGTGAAAAATCGGCACGTAAAAAAACATATTTAGTGACGCCGAATAAATGCTGTAGTTACAATCACATAAAAACTGTCTCCATACGAGTAAACATTTATTAATTTCTAATAAATTATGTTCTAATGTGTCAATTTATTAGAACATAATGAATCTTTTTTCCGAGTGCACTCACACGCACGTATACATGTCGCTTTAGAGGCCCTCGGTAGGACATGGCGAGCGAACAGTGATGGGCCATACGAGGCTTTCAGACTAGGGCCCAAATAGAGTTAGGGAAAATTAAGATATGCCCGATCAAAGGCCTAGCTGAATTTCCGCACGGGTATAGCTCGTTCCAACGGGGGCGCCCGTGAAAGCATCTTTGTCACACAGAGTTTCTTACACGGGCGAAACTCTCTGGGTTTTCCAGCTGCGCGAGGCTCGTCAACGTGACGGCGGCGGCCACCCTCGGCGCGCGCCTTGGCATTCCCCTCTAAGGAAAAAAGGAGCTTTGTGCGCCCCGGACCTCGAGAAAAGACAGAGACTCGTCCTCGTTTCTGCTCTCTTTTACTCGTCCGCCCGTAGCCCCCCGTCTTGTTTTTCATCTCCCTCTCCTTGCCACATACTCCGCTTCTTCTTCTTCTTTCGTTTCTTCCTTTCTTATACTGCCTCCTTACTCGCGTATAATAGGCCCGCGCGACGATCCCCGACGTCCGCGGGCAGCTTCGATTTTCTTTTTTCCCCGCTTCGCGACTCGATCTCTTATTCCGATCGGCGATTCGAGCTCTTTCTCCCTCTCCGCCTGTATATACTCTCTCTCCGTACGTCTATATCGAGCTCCTCGTTCAACGTATGAGGGCAGGAAGAATTACCCGGTGGATATGAAGTTCAACGAGGACGCGATCGAATCGAAAATTAGGCAGCATCGCTAATTGGACGCGATTCCGGCAAAGCGATTTTTAGGTTAGAACACGTCGTACAGCCGCTGGGAAAATGGTCGAGTCGCCGGCGACGCTGCCGCCGCAGCAGCCGCGTCTCACCGGTAGTCGATCAACGCCCGGGTCTGCCGTTGTAGCGGTCGTTGCTCGAATCTTACTCGCTCCATCACCGCCACGGCCTACAGAGACCCAGAGAGAACCTACCGCGGGCGCGGAAAAAAAATAATAACAAAACCAAAAATGTCAAGTTTTAAGATCGAGAAAAGGGAAGAGAGGCTCCCGCGCGCGCTGCTCTCTTTATTTTGCCGAGTCGCGGGCGACGGCGGATCGCGCCACGAAGACAGGCTGTTTAATGGCCGCGATTACTCAGCGGATCGAACGGGCCGCGACGCGTCCCGTAACGAAATACCAAAATAACGTCACTAATAAATATAACACCCGGCGCGAGAGGGATGGACTAGAGAGAGAGAGAGAGATGGGGAGAGAGGGAGGCTTGTTCTGACGAACGACTCCAGAATTAACCGGCTCGACTATTGGCGCGACGAGCCGAGACCGCCAAGTTCGCGCGCGCGGCTCTCTCATACCGCGCATTGCTCCAACGACCTTAAGACATTTCTCCTGTACACTTTGCAAATCTCCGTCTCTCGCACTCCGGACAAACGGCGACAGTCATCGGCATTAAATTATTGGGATGTTGAATAAGTTCACGCTGTTTTTTTCGTGGAAATTAATGCTTTGTTTCAAAAAAGCATTCCTGATGCTTTTAAACGTTTCGAAACTGGTGTGTGATCAACTCCTAATGACTCTGCAAGTTCAGCTAGCCGCTCACACGAGTCTTCATGAAGTACCGTAAAATGGGGTTACTTTCAACAGGTTTTGGAAGTTTTTCGTCGGTAACTTTTTTTTGACATCGCAGATCCCAACTTTTTTGCTCCGATAGAACAATGTGGTCTTTGACTATCAAATGTATGAGAAAGTGAAGCCCCACCACCCTCCGCAATTTTATGTATATTTTTTCGAGTGTCAAAGTAACCTCGAGTGTGGGGTTTGCAGCTTGTGTCAAAGATTGAGGGTTATTATGACATTTTGATTGGAAAAATTAATATTTTATGCATTATACGTGAAATTAAATGAAAAACAACGGTCGTTCGCAATCAAATTGTCATCTTTATTGAAGAAACATTTTACGTACAAATTTAGAGTATCTAGGGTACTATTGTAGGTACTTTATCAGCCTTATAATTATCATCGAGATCAACATCAACTTGAGCAACATTACAATTAACACTTCGTCTGTAAACCTGGGTATTTCGTGTTCGAGCCAAAACTCCTTTCCTACCGATTTGCTTCATTTATTTAACGAAAAAAAATGAAAAAAATTATTTTCCTCTAATTTTATTATTCATGTGTTAAATTGAACGTTTTGAACACTAGTATGAATTTCTTTTTTAATTTCGAATGCGTTAACTGGGTGAAAAAACAGCATGACTTGAAATACCCAGGTTTACAGACGGAAGGTACCGGAAAACGTTTACAGACGAAGTGTTAACTTTAGCAACATTATAATAAACTTGAACGATCAATTTAAGCACATTTAAACCGTATTTTGGCGCTCTGTTAAAGTTGCCCCAATAACTGTCAAAGTTACCCTTCATGTCAATTTAACCCAGTTTTACGGGAACGCCTCCAATTGAACACATCAAAATAATAATTTTTGAAGCGTCTAAACCAATTTCTGTATGTTGTTTCCGACAGAGCATGGTCGCCGTAAGTCTCAGCAAGAATTCTGAGTGCTTTGGCTGCAGATGTTTTTTGAATAAAGTAGTGCAAAGTAACATTCCCCGCAAATACTCTTTTCGGCATGAAATTTGACGTGTTTAAGAAGATGAAGAAAAAAAATTGTTTGCACTTTTTCGTACGTTTGTAAAAGAGGTATATAGTTGCCGTAGGAGATGCCTCGACAGTAACCTGACGTATTTAGAAACACGCATTGACAAGTTTAATGCTATAATATGGAAAGTACTAGTCCCCCGCGCCTCAGTGTGACTGAGTCAGCGTGTCAACGCCTGTTTCTAAATATGTCAGTTCACTATCGAGGCATCTATCCTCCTACGGCAATTATCCCACTTTTAGCCTCCTTCTTCATAGTCGAGTTACTATCTCAACTATTTTTCAAAAAGTGGTATATCGAGAGTGCTTCGGGATCAGTAGTCCCATACAGCATGTGCATAGAACTCGGAATTAGCAGTGAACACACTTCATACCTTATATGAACATCACTTAAATAGAGAGATTAATACTACAACTAAATTGGGCGATTGACAATACTGCAGGCCTCTCCATGGAGTGAAGTAAGGACTCGAGGCAAAACAGGGGGAATTTTGTAGCTTCTTGAAGTTTTTGCATTAGCGTTGATCTATTTCTTTCGTAGTTTTCGCATCGCCAAAAGATGTGATTCGCTTCTTCTTCAGTCTTTCCGCAGTCGCACATGGCGGATGTGACAATATTAAATCTATATAGGCTCTGTCTTAACCCTTCTTTACGTGCACGTCTTTTTGCACTTTCTTTATTGATAATACCCGCTACGCGAAAAATAAAAAATGAATAGGTATGTTTTAGTAGTTATTGAAGTCCTAGGAACCGTGTCCATTACCATCCTGTTTAACCCTTTGCAGCAGACATTTTTCTTTACGTGCAATTGGCTTGAAATTTTGTACTCGGGGGTTTTCGGGGTCGCTGATTACGAATCTGCACTAAAAATTTGGAAATTCAAGATGGCCGATCCAATATGGCGGACCATAAATGCAAAACGTCGTTTGATGATAGCGAAAGTTGGTACACGGGGGTTTTCGGGGTCGCTGATTACAAATCTGCACCCAAAATTCGAGAATTCAAGATGGCGGATTCAATATGGCGTTTGATGATAGCGAAAGTCAGTACTTGGGGGTTTTCAGGGTCGCTGTTACATGAAATAACCTCCCCAAAAATGAGATAGATCATCAAATTTGGAAAAAAATCCTATAGTTTTTGCCATTTACAGCCGCCATATTGGATCCGCCACATTCAAATTGACGGTTTAGACTTCGGGTTCGTATTCAGTGGATCAAAAACCAAGTTGTTACCTATTTTTGGTTATGGTTTACCTGCTAGATCCGTCGTTATCAGATTTATGATGTAAAAAGTTCGTTTTTTGCACTTTCGTTATTGATGACACTCGCTACGTGAAAAATAAAAATTGAATAGGTATGTTTTGGTAGTTATCGAAGTCCTAGGAACCTTGAAACGCGTTTACAACCGCCATATTTAATTAAAAACCACTTTTGAATCGGCAAAATCTGAATTGAATTAGGTGTAACACCTGACACTATGCCGCAAAGGGTTAAGGACGATTGACCGCTTCTCAATATATTGATCGAAGTAACAGCTCTTCTCGAAAGTCTATAGTGAAAAAACCATGGTTTTGGTTATAGTACTTTTCAAAGTAATTTTTGCCTTTAGTTTCTGCGGATGTTAAGCACCATTGGTAAGACTCGTTCTTTCCCAATGTCTTCCAAAAAGCGCTGAAGTTTGCGTTCGGAAATAGTAGTTGAGTATCTCTTCCCGAGATAATGCCTTCTTTGGCTGCAGCCTCAGCTAGCTCGTTGGAATGGATTCCTCAATGAGCAGGTACCCATATCTCAAACTACACGTACGCAGTTCTGGCAACGTCATCCGTTGGAAAACAGCGACAACTTATTCAACGTCCTGATATATCGGCATGTTTTGTCGAGTTGAAACCCCTTGCGCGAGAATTTCTCCGATAAGTGAGACGTATCGTATGAGCCTCACCAAATCTTTTTCCAAACTCCTCTGTAGAAGGGTCTTGAAATGATCCCTCGTGTTTTACCACATAGTCGCTCACTCGCTACTGTTACGCCTAAATATACGCGTACACGTACGCAAGCGTTTGACGACACAAACGAGTGACACGGCCGCTTTCTTTCTCCAAGAGCCTCGTTTCCTCGTTCCGAGTCGATAAAACGCTCGCGCGGCGTTATAAAGTGGGTTAAATATAACGGCGCGTTCGCGAGGGAGAAGCGCGGGGGTGGTGCTCGCGACCAGCGAGAGAGAGAGAGATAGGGAGGGAAAGAGAGAGAGAGAGATATTCTCCATAAAGTCGACGAGTCGCTCTCGCCTCGTGGGACAGAGGCGAGAGAGCTGGCTCTTCGGATCTGTTCTCCGGGAAGAGAGCGATGGCTCTTGGGGCCAACATAAATTACCGCGACGCGCACCAACCGAGGGGGAAGTTGAGTTATTTGCGTGTGAGTGATGGAACGAGCCAGCTGAGGAAAGCCTGTGCCACGACTAAACGGAACTCCTTCTTATCCCGTCCGCGTCTTTCTCCAAATCGGCGCTGCATCATCCCTCGGCGCGATTATCGCAACTCCCCTACCCGCATTTCTTCCTTCAACCCCCTAACAACCCCCACATATCGCACGATTAATCGGGCTCGTCTACGCCCTCACGGTCATCGCGAACTTTCCAATAGTTCTTTCGCCTTCGCGACAAACCGATATTTTTCCTCGCACCCGCTCCGCGTTTATCAATTGGCGGCTCGTTCGCGCACATCGTTGTCACAACGGCGACGGCGAGCTTTCCGCGCAGCGTCGAAAGAGACGGAAGTACACGAGTGTCTCTTACGCGCTGAAAGGAAGAGACCTGGAAATCGTTAAAGAACCGACATGTGACGCTCTTCTTCTCTTTCCCACCCCGCTCTAAACTCGTACCGGAAGATACGAAGTCCCTCGCAGCTTCCCGGCTTCAAAGGGAAAAATACTTTTTATCGGACATTCTGCGAAGTTGGTGAAACATTGGCGCGGAGGAGGAAAAAAGGGGGAAACGGAGAATCCGCGGGCAAGCGAGAGGACGCGGAAAAGGTTTTTCACGTTGCGGGCTCTCGACGCGTGTGCGATACGCTCATCCTACGAGACTGCTCTTTTCTCGAATCCCCCCTCCCTCCCGCCAATGGCTTCGTAAGGGGCCGCGCCAGCTTTTAAAGTAAAAAGCTAATTTTAAGGGGTTACCCCCACTGGCGAATTTGAAAAAATTGATTTTTTTATTGCATTTTTTTGAAGTGCAATTTGAAGCGCAGTTTTTTTTCATGCCCGGAATAGATGACCCTATGGAAGTTTACAAAAAAAATATTTTCTTCGTGTAAACTGAAATTGAAACTTTAAACGCGTTTTTCTCAAAATTGCATTTCTGAAGTCGGTGACCAAGATTACTCGAACACTAATGACCCGATCTTCTTGAAATTTTGCAGGCTTATTTAATACATAAAAATGTAGTCTTTAATCGTTCGATTTTTTTTCGAAAAAAAAAATGACCGTTTTATAGCCAAAAAACGGCCGTTTTTTTCGTTAAAATCGAACCATTAACTTTGACCGTCCGCCATTTTGTGAAAAATGAATATTTTTTAAAATCCTTCGATTAAAGACTAGTTTATACTTATATTTGACTAAATCCATTCGTATTTGTTTTTCAGATGATCCACTTCGCCGCAATGTTGGTCACCGCAAACCGTGTATATAAAAACATTATTTCATTGACGGCCATTTGCCACTAAACAATGTAATATTTTTCAATAAAAAAATTACTGAAAGTTCTTCAAGATGTGTTCTTTAAGATGGTATATTGATCGATTAAAAAAGTTTTGTAGTTTTCTTTTAAAAAATTCATGAAAAAGGCCTTTTTTTGCGCTACAAGTGGGGGTAACCCCTTAAGCAGTTTTTAACGAGTATAATGAAAGGGGTAAAAAATTGACTAGGAAAACTTTATTATAGGTAAGGGCTATCATTATTATTATCATTAAGGGGTAAGCCTCGCCAGCTTTTAAAGTGAAAAGCTAATTTTAAGCATTTTTTTAACGAGTACAATGAAAGGGGTAAAAAATTGACTAGGAAAACTTTATTGTAGGTAAGGGAAGGTGGGATACAGTGTGACACTTCTTTTCCTAACGAATTTTTACTCTAATCAAGGTTGTCTGATTCGAAAAAAGATCATAACCGATTTTATAGACCTTTGGGCGTATAATGAACTCCCATATTTTTTGCAAAAGGATTAAGAATACCAAAATAATGGGATCGAACAAAAATTTGAGGCTTGGCTGATTGTACCCCATGGATGGGGTACAATGTATCGTATATGTGGGTACAGTGTGTAAACTACTGCGAAACGTAGGGTACAATGAGGTGGTTAGAACTCTTATATTTTTCTAACATAGATAACAGATTTTTACACAAACAGTACGAACTGAAACGAAATCAGTATATCGGTATCAGTATAAAATCAGTAATATCACAGGAACGTCTTATTTTTACAAATCGCACGTCGTTGACAACGGCCCGTGATACATTGCGCTTCTTCAGAGCGTCGTCACTTCTTTGTTTCCTCATTGGGAGTCGGGGCATTGTGCCCCACATCCCGGTGATGCATTGTACCCCACTAGTTAAATATCTGATTATTGATGAAAATAACTATTGATTAAACTACGAATAGAAAAACACAAGTCACCGAGCTTATCGTGAATAATAAAACTATCGATTAGGACCGAAAATCTGAGCCGCTACAAAGTTACGTTATATTTTACGTTTTTCCGGCGAGCGAAATATTTTTTTCCAAGCGTCAAATCAATTTTTAATGTTCGATAATTTTTGGCGAGCTGCTATCGACTTTGTTTTAGGCATGAAGAAAACAAATACAAATCGCGGTCCAACGCAAGAAATGTCGGAATTTACGAGCTACAAACCTCCGAGCAATCGCTTCTAGCTCACCCCCCCCCCCCCCCCCCGTGATACATTGGACCCCACTTTCCCCTACATAGTTTCAAGGGGACGAAAATTTGTTTATAATTTTTCAATCGAAAATGGCGGCCTCGGAGTCCAAGACCGCAGGGTACGTCTCGTACAAAGTGTTTCGCGGCCGGCAAGATTTGTCATGTAGTTTTCAACCCAGTGCAAAAGAGCAGATAATCTTTAAAATATATATTGGAGTTTTAACTTAATTCCCGCAATTTTATGTGGTAACCAATTTCTCGCTTTTTGAATCAGTCCAAGATTATGTAAACGTTTGCTAATACCCATTCCAGTAAGGTTTAACATATCGGATAATTCTTTAAGAGTCTGACATCGATCTTCTTCGAGTAAGGCCTCCAATTCTTCATTTTTAAATCTTTTCGGCTGTCCTGGACGTTCTTTGTCTTTAAGGTCAAAATCGCCACTTTTAAATCGTCTAAACCAATCTCTGCGCGTTGTCTCAGACAGAGCATGTTCACCATAAGCTTCTTGAAGCAAGCGATGACTTTCAGCCGCACTTCTTCCTAAACTAAAGCAAAAAAGCAAAGCTGTTCGCAAATGCTGTTTCGTTGGTGCAAAACCGGGGATTTTACGATATCTGTGGCCCCTAATTCTGACCACGCAGCCTTTACATTTGCCCCAAAATAGGATTTTTTTCAAGAGGGATAAAAATCGATATTCAACCCTTAAGGGGGTGAGACAGGGGTTTTAAAGTTTGGGTTTGATTGTATGTTTTTTTCAATGTTGACATATGTGTAGCATACACAGTTGAGAAGTTAAAAGGACTACTTGGCTGTCTACACGCACCGATCAGCGAGGAAAACATGATATAGGGTCAGATATAAAATTAATTTGGTAAGTTTCAAGTAAATCTAGTCAAAAAAGGTTTTTTCATACACACCTCAACACTCCCGTTTAACCCCCTTAAAGGTTACATTTTGGAAATCTCTGAAATACTTGTTCAATTATTTGTATTGGTTATTTATACCAAGTTTCAAGCAAATCTGACCAAAAAATAGGTTGTCTCGTATAATCTTTAAAACCCCCGTTTCACCCCCTTAAGGGTCGAATTTCGATTTTTGCCACTCTTGAAAAAGGTCTTATTTTGGGCCAAATATGAAAATGCGTGGTCATGATTAAGGGCCACAGATATCGTAATACTGCCGCAAAACCTGATATTTTCGATCTTATAAAAAAAGTTGTGTGTACAAGTGAATTCACTCTAGAATTCTGAATATTGTAGGTCATGTCGAATACTTCAACATAATTTCCGTGTTACTTCTATGAAAATAAAACTAGTTACGCCATCTAATATGAAACAGCGGGAATTAAGTTTAAAACCCAATACAAAGGTCTATGGAACTGCGTACGAAAAATAAAGAACACCTTTTTTTTTATTGTGCGAGAATTGAATGAAAATATTTATTTTTGAGCACAGAATCACACGAGTAATTGTTTCTAAAAAAAGTAAATATCCAATCGCGGATTCTGTAGGTAGTTCCATGGAGAAAGCATCTGAGAAGATACGTTGAAAGTTTGAACTGACATTTTGCAATGGAAATGATCGATGTACGTTCAATGTGCAATATCAGCACCATACATTTGTCCTTCCAAATTAGCATTGTCCTTTTCCTCTTCTTTTCCGATCGATTTAAAAGATCGTCGAGCAGCTTTCGCAGCATGAGTTAGCGTTCGTTCAGAAGAGGCTCTGGGTGGAAAAAAGTGTTTTTCAAAATCCTCGAGCAGCTTGAGCCCTTAATTAGCTTGGTTTCGTTGAACGCTCGAGCACACCGAATCTTGGCCGGTTGCACGCTGAATCGAGCGAAATAATTAGACAAATTGGGGCGCGGCGTGCGCGAGGACGACGCCAAGAGAATCATTTGTCATTGGGATCCTCTATTAATTCCTCGTTAATTCCTCCTTTCCTCGTGAAGCAAGATAAACGAGTGACGTCGCACCTTTGACGCGCACCGCTTATTTATTCGAGGGAGCGAGAAAATAGTCTGGAGCGCGAGCGCGCAAGAGATGACGAAAGAGTGCAACTCTTTGCTCCGAGTTGCGTACCGCGAGCAATATATACGCTCGACGATCGGCTCTTTGGCTGGCGGCTATGCGAGCGGCGACCGCGGCGGCGGCACTCGAGACAAAACGAGAGGAAGAAATTTTGCCGAGGATCCTCCGTGGGATCCTCGAGGAATGACGAGTACTAGCACGAGCGAACGGATGTCCGCTCCCTGCTAGTATCCTCTCGAGTAGGTACGCGCCGAGCAAAAAAGCCCCTCGTACGCCCGGTCATATATGCATTTGCTTTTCCTCGAGCAATGCCTTCTCCCTTGGCTCTCGAGAGGACCGCGCTCCTCTCTCGATACCCGCGCCCTTTCCCTCTTTACTAACTAATTCTATTGGCATGTTGAATAAGTTCTCGCTGTTTTGTTCGTCAATATTAATTCTTCATTTTGAAAAATCATTCATAATGCTTTCAAGCCTTTCGAAACGGTTTCGTGATCAACTCCCAATGATTCTGCAAGTTCAGCTAGCGTCTGACATGAGCCTTCACGAAGTAATGCATGTCAAATTTATGTTAAGGGAGCCTTTGTCCTTGAAATTTTCAAAAAATCAATTTGAGCTCAACATGAGCAGCTAGAAGAAGAGGAGGGCCTCTATGGACCAGGCATTTCCGATTAGCGGTAATTATAAACACATTTGTGTAAACACATTGCAAAACTTTAAACGCGTTTTTCTCGAAAACACGTTTTTAAAAATGGCTGACATTCTCCTGACAGCTGTAATTAACATATCGACCGGAAATTTGGAGAGCATACTCAGAAAATATGTCTTCACGGAATGACGGATCGTTTTTTCGATAGATACATTTTTGCACTTATTATTTATCTTTTTATGCGAAAAAAAAACGCGAAAATTCGATTTTTTTTAAATTGCCGCCATTTTCCGAAATGTGTACTAAACGAAAAACCCATCCGTCATTCCATGACCAAAGGGTCACAGATTGATAATATGCTTTGAATTTGTGTTTCAGATCAACAAAGAGGGGGCAGTGATGTCTGCCGTTTACCTCCCGCGATTTGAGGACCTGTTTTCGCGGAGCTGCAACCGCCGCCATTTTGGTTTTTTTTTCGAAAAATTTTTTTTTATCCTTCTGTATATCATGAATAAAAGCAAGAAAAAACCGCACTCAAAAAGCTTTACTCATTTCCTTTAAAAAAAATAAAATGTAAACACCTGAAATATGGCACTCCAAGGACAAAGTCTCCGTTAAACATATGTTTATCGAGTTAAAGTTAAACATATGTTTAACACTATGGAAACAAAACGTTGTGTACACTTCGGCGAAATGACATGCACTGAATTTCAAGCTTGCTCATGGCACTTCTTTATAGATGCGTTACCATACTAAACTAACACGCACGCAGTTCTGGTAACGCCATCTGTTAGAAAACAGCGAAAACTTATTCACCGTCCTAATATTTTATTAATCATTTGCCACCGCGAAGGAAAAGAGCAACGCGACAAAAATCACGACACATTCTCTTGTTTGTTCGTTTGTTGAGGGAAGCAGGCGTGTTTCGGGAAGAAAATCGGATTCGGTTGCCACACGAATCTCGGGACCGCCACTGACTAAACGCGAGCTGTTGAAACATTAAGAGAGAGACACGTGTCTTATTAACGGGCGATATTCGAAGGAAGGCGCATTCGCGTAAACCGCGAATGTACGAGTCAAGTGAGAATCTTGATGTGGCGAGACTAACCGATGCACGCCTCGTTGACGCTGTCACTAAACGTGCCTATCCTCCCCGCTTCTCTCGCTCGTCCCTTCTTCCCGCTACCTCTCGTTTCTCGCGCCCCACACGCGTCATCCTCGCGAGCACGTTATTTACAAACGTTAGTCACGATCGGACGACGTCGGGACCTCGTGACAAAATCATCAGTTTTGTGCATTTGAAAATCATTGCTTTTTCGGCTGTATTCAGTCTATAATGGAAAAACAATACCAAAGGCGTCCTGATAAGGCGAAGTCTAGGACTGCCCTAATTCGTGTCCTCCGCACGGGGGCACGTGATGATTTTTGGATCTATTAGGAC
Source organism: Ophion slaviceki (assembly GCA_944452715.1). Taxonomy (NCBI): domain Eukaryota; kingdom Metazoa; phylum Arthropoda; class Insecta; order Hymenoptera; family Ichneumonidae; genus Ophion; species Ophion slaviceki. The sequence goes on along the minus strand of OX101793.1, from coordinate 25,861,322 downwards.
GTTGAATAAGTTCTCGCTGTTTTCCAACAGATGGCGTTACCAGAACTGCGTGCGCGCAGGTTAAGGCGTTACCCCCACTTGTAGCGCAAAAAAAGGCCTTTTTCATGAATTTTTTAAAAGAAAACTACAAAACTTTTTTAATCGATCAATATACCATCTTAAAGAACACATCTTGAAGAACTTTCAGTAATTTTTTTATTGAAAAATATTACATTGTTTAGTGGCAAATGGCCGTCAATGAAATAATGTTTTTATATACACGGTTTGCGGTGACCAACATTGCGGCGAAGTGGATCATCAAAAAAAAATGCGGGTGGATTTAGTCAAATATAAGTATAAACTCGTCTTTAATCGAAGGATTTTAAAAAATATTCATTTTTCACAAAATGGCGGACAGTCAAAGTTAATGGTTCGATTTTAACGAAAAAAAACGGCCGTTTTTTGGCTATAAAACGGCCATTGTTTTCGAAAAAAATCGAACGATTAAAGACTACATTTTTATGTTTTTTGGCTATAAAACGGCCATTTTTCGAAAAAAAAAAATCGAACGATTGAAGACTACATTTTTATGTATTAAATAAGCCTGCAAAATTTCAAGAAGATCGGTTTATTAGTGTTCGAGTAATCTTGGTCACCGACTTCAGAAATGCCATTTTGAGAAAAACGCGTTTAAAGTTTCAATTTCAGTTTACACGAAGAAAAAATATTTTTTGGAAAACTTACATAGAGTCATCTATTCCCGTACCTTCTGTATGGGCCCGGATACTTATACTTAAAAAAAATGCAATAAAAAAAAATCGATTTTTTCAAAATCGCAAGTGGGGTTAACCCCTTAAGATGGTAACGCATCTATAAAGAAGTACTATGAGCAAGCTTGAAAGTCAGTGTATGTCATTTCGCCGAAGTGTAAACAACTTTATTTTTTAATAATGTTAAACATGTCAAATCTCGTGGCAAAAAGACTATTTGTGGGAATGTTAGTGTACACCTTAAAAAAAATCTGCAACTGAAGCACACAGAATTCTTGTTGAGACTTACGGCGACCATGCTCTGTCGGAAACAACATGCAGATATTTATTTAGGCTAGCTGAACTTTCAGAATCATTGGGAGCTGATCACACACCAGTTTCGAACCGTTTGAAAGCATTAGGAATGATTTTTTAAAAATAAAACATTCAATTACATAAAAAAAAACAGCGAGAACTTAAGGTGTGCTCACACGGCCAACTAAAATTGCTCAATTCTGGGCAATATCGGCTAAGTATGACGTCCTGACCACCTCCAGCCATTTGCTGGGACTTCTATATGGAGCAATTGTTGCTGGATATGTCGCCACAACATATTGAGCGATATGGAGCAACTTGAGTATACTAGGCAATAGATTCATACGCTAGCAATTCATTTGAGCATCTGCCGTCAGAGTATCCGTACAACCCGAGTAAAAATGTTCCAGCCGCGTTCAACCCGCGAAATGAAGGCCTCCTTTCCCGAGCATAGATCGGCGATAGCGGATTATCGGGTATCTGAAGGAGGGTACAATGATTGGAATACCAATACGTTAGGGCCTCTGATGAACCTCCCGAATGGCAGATACTGGACTTCAGGCTCAAAGGAGGCTAGTGCAGAGCGCAACTGAACCTGCAAAACCCCGGGTGGGCCTACTTCGAGCGCTCTCGCAGATCCTACTGTCCCCCCCCCCCTTTCAGCCTACTGCCGGCGCACTCCAGACCCTAGACCCTCCATTCAGCCTTCTGTAGGCACCGCCGTAGATCCTATCAACGGTATATGTAGCACGAATAAATAAAAATATGCTTCACACATATACGTAGCAATATTTTTAACTTATTTTCAACGTTCCAACCTCCGCTCGCCGACAACAAGTGCGCAAAGTCACTCATTCATCCGCCGAAAATCTATGGGACTTCCTACAAAAATCTTGGAAAGAAACACCCCGAGAGATTTTCAAAAAAACTTGTGGAGAGGATGTCGCGTGTGGTGAAGAGCGTGCTGTTGGCGAGAGGAGGTTTCTTCGACGAGACCAAAGTTTAATATGTAAGTCAACAATTAAATTATATTGTTGTTATGGTATTCACATCAATCGAACTTTGAACGGAAATAGCTGAAAAAAATTTTTTTCGAAATAAATCTGAAAAAATTCTCGTAAACTCACAAGAAGCAATGCAACTGTTTTGCTATCTTGAGGTTTTGTTGTAAATCTCATCGTTTTCGTACTTCGGAGCAATTTTCAAATTATCTATTTTTTTCATAAAAAACGAAATATTGTTGGGAAAAAAAATCGGAGAAATTTTTTTTCGAAAACGAAATTGAAGCTTAGGTTTTCCCCTTCATGATTTTGGTCGACAAAATGCGTATAAAAATTTCTGCTGCAAGCGGGGTCTACTCAAAAAGGAATAAAAAAACGACGAGAAAATGGTCGTTTTCATAACCGGGTGCTAATAGTAAAAAAAATCGTAAAATTTTTTGAAAAAATCCAAAATGAAGGTAAATCCCTCCTCTTCAAAATGCCGTTTATGAAATTGGCCTAGGTCAAATACCGGCGAAATGGCATAGAAAACCGTTACGGCACTCTTTTAAACTTTTGTCCGGAAACTTTTCGCCGGTAGTGTATGTGGCAGGAATAAATAAAAATATGCTTCACACGTACACGTAGCAATATTGTTCACTTATTTTCAACGTTCGACGTAAAATGAAGCATTTCACTTTAAATCTACCGTAATTGAACGTTCCTGGGAATATTTTATAAAAAATGATCAAACAACTGAAAAATTTACCAAGTGCGACAAGCTCTTTCATCGTCGCCCAAAATCTGTTGTACCTAGATTCGGTGACTTCATTTTATTCGATTAGCTCGTGCGTTAGTGCGCGGCTCGTTTCGCCTTATTGCTTCTCGTCTAATAATGGACCACTCGTCGACCCCTCTGCTCCTCTTCGAAAGTGAAAAGGCGTGAATGGGAGGGCGAGCTTGCGGAAAAACGGAGAGTATACGCGTTGGTCAATGTCGCGGGCCGTGTCCACCCTTTCCCGACGCGCGCTTTGTCAAGCCCCGTGATTATTCGCACCTGTCGTAGCGACGTCATCCACGCGTGCAACGTCTCCGCATTATTCGCGTATACACTGGTACAGACGCGAGGGCGGAGAAAATATTGGCCCGCGAGAGTCAAAGACTCGCAAAGATAAACCTTTCTTACCCTCGTTTCCTGCCGCGTGGAGACACGTCGTTGACGCATTAATTGTCCTTTGCAGTCATAAACAAGTCGCGAATCCGTCCTATCCTCGTATTCCCGTACACGACCACTTTTATTATTAGCATTCGCCCGAGAGCTCTCCCTGTATACCGATAAAACGTAGTCCAACGTGACGAAAGAGCGCGCCAGACGAGTATATTGATACAAAGATGCTGTGATGTCGCGAGTGTTTCAATCTGGTCTGCTTCTTCTTCCTCTTCGTCTTCTTTCTTTTTTCCTTCCAGCGCGCGATGCTTTCCGCTGGGACGTATTTTTCTATCGATAATTAAGACCGCGTGTGGAAACGTCTCGTAACCGCGTCGTCCGATGTACTTGGAAAGCGATAATTAATCGGCGCGCGCGCTCTACGTATTTATATATATATATATACGCGTTGTGTCAAAAATATTTATCCGAAATGTCTGCGAGGCGCAATTAATCAGCCGAGAGAGGGCTGCCTCGTTTATACGCGGAGAATGAGGAGGAGGACGAGACGAAGAAGAAGGAAGGCATCGGGACGATCGTACGCGGGTGAAAAACGCGCCCGAGCACAGCCCTGGCTCGGGTGATAGATCGAATCGACTCGTTGTTGTGACAATTAGAAGTGGCTTCCTAATTCTTGAGGATAGGGGCGAACCTCGAGGAGGGACGAGCCCTGCGCAGAGTCTTCTAGCGCGGAAGAGCAACGACGAGAGCGAGGCCGTTTGTTAATCTCGAGGGGGCCCCACGCCGCTTCGAGAGAATGAGAGAGACAGAGAGAGAGAGAGAGCAGCGAAGGGGCCTAGCTGCGGGCGCAAAAAACGCGCGTGGCATCCGCGGTGGCTCATTAACCGTGCTGCCTTTAAATTGGCCCCACGGCAGATCGCTCTTGGCTTCTCTTCTCTCGTACCCCTTCACTTTCTTAGGCCACTCTCGTCGTCGTCTACGTTGTCTTCGTTCGAGTCGTCGCTCGGTCCTCGACGAGAATATTTATGCCCGCCGCGTGGCACGTATAAAGGCCACTCCGCTACGCGATCGCGATTCTTCTCAATCTTATACCAGGATGAGGATGATTTTCCTCGCGCATCGTAGGGGAGACTGGGTACGGTTGTAACAGTTTTCCGTTGATCGCACATAACGTTGCGATTGCGGTGTAGGATGTGCAAATAACACGCTTTATATTAAGGGGAGGTACCTGAGTAAACGACGAGAATAACAGGTTAACTTCGGGAATTTTTATGTTCAAAACTAATGTTTCGATTGGATCCGGGCTTTTTTTATTGGAAAATATGTACATTGAGGTTTGTTTAGGAATTTTGTAAAATAAATTCGTTGACTGGAAGCGATTCAAACGCGATTATCTCGAAACATGGTTTTCAAAGTTGGTGCCAGATGTATCTCGAAAACGGCTTGTCCGATTTTGTCCAAATTTGGATACAATATTCTTTGATAGTTTTTCTCGTTCGCTACGTAGGATTTTTTTTTTAATTTTAATTTTTGACGGAATTGCGACCGTTTTAATTTAAGGCGTTACCCCCACTTGTAACGCAAAAAAGGCCTTTTTCATGAATTTTTTTAAAGAAAACTACAAAACTTTTTTAATCGATCAATATACCATCTTAAAGAACACATCTTGAAGAAGTTTCAGTAATTTTTTTATTGAAAAATATTACATTGTTTAGTGGCAAATGGCCGTCAATGAAATAATGTTTTTATATACACGGTTTGCGGTGACCAACATTGCGGCGAAGTGGATCATCTGGAAAAAAAATGCGGATGGATTTAGTCAAATATAAGTATAAACTAGTCTTTAATCGAAGGATTTTAAAAAATATTCATTTTTCACAAAATGGCGGACAGTCAAAGCTAATGGTTCGATTTTAAAGAAAAAAACGGCCGTTTTTTGGCTATAAAACGGCCATTTTTTTTCGAAAAAAAATCGAACGATTAAAGACTACATTTTTATGTATTAAATAAGCCTGCAAAATTTCAAGAAGATCGGTTCATTAGTGTTCGAGTAATCTTGGTCACCGACTTCAGAAATGCCATTTTGAGAAAAATGCGTTTAAAGTTTCAATTTCAGTTTACACGAAGAAAATATTTTTTTTTGTAAACTTACATAGAGTCATCTATTCCGGGCCCATACAGAAGTATGGGCCCGGATACTTATACTTCAAAAAATGCGATAAAAAAAATCGATTTTTTCAAAATCGCAAGTGGGGGTAACCCCTTAACATTCGTTTTTCGTTCGCAATTTCCGACGAATTTGGATTGCATACACATTGCGTAATAAAGTAATGGTTCAATCGAATGAAAAACCCCTACGTGGCGAACGAGAGAAACTATCGAAGAATATTGTCTCCGAATTTGGACAAAATCGGACAAGCCGTTTTCGCGATACATCTGGCACCGACTTTGAAAACTATGTTTCGAGATAATCGCGTTTGAATCGCTTCCGGTCAACGAATTTATTTTAAAAAATTCCCAAACATACCTCAATGTACGTATTTTCCAATTAAAAAAACCTGGATCCAATCGAAACATTAGTTTTTGAGATAAAAATTCTCGGAGTTTACCTGTCTCGCCGTTTACTCAGGTACCTCCCCTTAAAGACTGGACATCTGCCTTCAAAGTGAAATCACAATTAGGTGCCCATTTCTTTAAGAATGTGAGATACAGCTCGGTTTGTGAAATGTGTGCCTCTGTTACAACCGTACCCATTCCAGGGGCGGTTGTGACAGGGCTGGCGGTTAGTTGTTACGCATCCAAATAACACACTGCATGCATTGTAATGACTTTTAAAATTGAAAACACGTATTAGGTACTCAGTTGCCTGTGTGAGAAGCTCTAAAGTTAAATAATTATTGAGTAAATCACCCAATACGCATACTGTTGTATCAACGAAGTAATATGAAAAAGAAATTGATCGAAAATACTTACCGTGAAATGGGGTTACTTTGAACAGGTTTTGGAAGTTTTTTGTATGTAACTTTTTTTGACATCCTAAATTCCAACTTTTTTTTGCTCCAATAGAACAATGTGTCCTTTGACTAGTAAATGTATAAGAAAGTCAAGCCCCACCAACCCCCCACAATTTTATGTATTTTTTTTGACTGTTAACGTAACCTCGAGTGTGGGGTTTCTTTGACAAGGCATTGAAATGCAACTTATACCAAAGATTTAGGGTTACTTTGACACCATTTCGATAAAAAAAAACATTTCATATTTTATGCATTATACATGGAATTAAATTAAAAGCAACGATTTTTCACAATCAAATTGTCATCTTTAGTGAGGAAACATTTTACACAAAAATATCGAGTACCTAGGCTACTATTATAGGCACTTGATCAGTCTTTCAATTATCAATGAGATCAACATCAAATTAAGCAACATTACAATCAACTTTAGCAACATAATAATAAACTTGAACAACAAATTTGAGCAATAAAGAAAGTTCGCTGTGCACACATGTAAACCCTATTTCAGCGCTCTGTTAAGGGGTTACCCCCACTTGCGATTTTGAAAAAAAAAAAAAAACGATTTTTTTTATTGCATTTTTTTGAAGTATAAGTATCTGAGAATATGTCCTGAAAATGTCCTGAAAATGTTCTTCGTGTAAACTGAAATTGAAACTTTAAACGCGTTTTTCTCAAAATGGCATTTCTGAAGTCGGTGACCAAGATTACTCGAACACTAATGAACCGATCTTCTTGAAATTTTGCAGGCTTATTTAATACATAAAAATGTAGTCTTTAATCGTTCGATTTTTTTTTCGAAAAAAAATGGCCGTTTTATAGCCAAAAACGGCCGTTTTTTTTCGTTAAAATCGAACCATTAACTTTGACTGTCCGCCATTTTGTGAAAAATGAATATTTTTTAAAATCCTTCGATTAAAAACTAGTTTATACTTATATTTGACTAAATCCATCCGCATTTTTTTTTTTCAGATGATCCACTTCGCCGCAATGTTGGTCACCGCAAACCGTGTATATAAAAATATTATTTCATTGACGGCCATTTGCCACTAAACAATATAATATTTTTCAATAAAAAAATTACTGAAACTTCTTCAAGATGTGTTCTTTAAGATGGTATATTGATCGATTAAAAAAGTTTTGTAGTTTTCTTTAAAAAAATTCATGAAAAAGGCCTTTTTTTGCGCTACAAGTGGGGGTAACGCCTTAAAGTAGCCCCAAAAATGTCAATTACCCGCAATGTCAATTTACCCCCGTTTCACGGTACTTTTGAACGAAAAAACTCCATGGGCCCCTCTGCGAGCGTCAGTTTTGCGGAAACCCAGGTAGGAAATTAAAAGGCTGACGATGGAAACAAGCTTGTGCGAGCCTTGTTTCACCGAGCCTGAGTGAGACAGAGCTGGCCCAGGTTTCATTGCATCGTTTGGAGCAGCCTGGAACCAAGACTGGCTGCTTAGCCTAAACTCAGGGTTATTTCAAGCTTTATTCAGCCGGTGAATTTTGAGGCTGAAAAATCAAGGCTGGATGCAGGCTTGTTTCAGATTGTGATAAAATATAATAAGTTTAAAATAATATTTTTTCTGTACTTTTATGAAAAAAAAATTTAGCAATAAATTTGTCGGGTGCGAAGGCACGAAGGCACGAAAGCGAAGGAGGCAGCTCAGAACATTTAAACATATGCTCTTATCGATATTTATGAGGTACACAAAAAAGTGTATACGAAAATAAAAGTACGCAATAAAATAAAGTATTGTTTTTTAAAATATTTTTTATATATATTTTGTAACAAATAATATAACAAATAATAAATATATATAATAAATCAAATGAATTCTTTACAAATTTATTAAATTTACCCCAATGTAGAATATAGAAAACTAAAAACAGGCCTCATATAGCCTCGGGAAGAGTTTGGGAAAAGCCTGCTCATAAATGCTCGTGAAGGCTTCATTGAGGCTCGTTTTGAGCCTTGTTGTTTCGTCGTTTCAGGCTTAGTACAGGCTTTTCTACCAGCCTTTGGTCAAGCCTGTGTGCAAGAGCCTGAAACCGCGTTATCATTCAGAGGTTCAGCTAGGCCTGAAATCAGGCTGGTGCTCAGCCTGAATTAAAAAATGTGAGCCTTGTTTCAGAGCTTGGCGAGCCCTTTTTTCATCGTCAATTCCTACCTGGGAAGTAGCGCGTAGCCGCTGAACTCGGAGCAAGACGAATACGCGGGGTAAAATGAATCATTAGCCTAGCTACTAAACAGTGTGTGCGAGCACAGTGTTCCCGTTGGAGTTCGGAGGGGTGGCGGGGGAGGTGAATGAGTGTGAAAGTATCAACTGTGGGGGAAGCACGCGTCTCGAGTGAGAAAACAATATCGATTTTTTGACAATACGATCTAATTTTTGGTAAATTTTACCATCGTTTCAGTTCATTTGAGTTGCTGATATTGATCAGAGACAGGTAGGCAAACACATTGAAAGTACTAATTATTAATATAATAAGAACAGTTCGTCAGAAATTTTCAAGGTTATTGCGTGATTTTTTGTTAAGGAATAAGGCCACAGTAGAATTTTCAAAAAAATCGATTATTTTTCTCGCTAAAACGGTGCTTTATTATGATAAGAATAAGTTACTATTCGATTTATAGCAAGACCATTTTTCACCAACTTTCAGCGTATAACGTAAGCCCACCTCTGGCACGGCCATAGAGTACCTTACACTTTAAACGCGATTTTCTCGAAACAGCTTTTTTCCAACTGGCGTGACAAATAACTTCAACAATTTTCACTCGATTTACTTCAAATTTAAAAGCTATGTTCCTAATTGCATTTTACAGAGAAGTACGTACGGAATTTCTGATCAATCGAAAACTTTACATTTTATGAGCAGTTTTATACGAAATGTTTCGCTGAAAATTTATTCAAATACCTACAACTCAATTCTAATACCTACAACTTTTGAATAAAGCAATATTTTTTAATTCCGCACGTACTTCTCTAGGTATTCTAATGTAGATTGACGAGAATTTTTGTTTTTGTTCCAAATAAAAAATTGTGGATGCTAAATGTCACGCCACGGAGCGCCTAAAAAAAGATAACAAAAGAAAATATTAATAGTCGGCCATTTTGTAGATCGAAAAAAGTACATATATATTTTCTAACAGCTTGATATACATACTAAATAGATTATTTAGTGCAATTAATTTTATTAATTTTATTAATTTTATTAATTTTATTAATAGTGTAATTAATTTTATGAGTGAATCACTTGTTCACATGAAAAAAAAATTGTCAAATTCGCACATGATTTTATACCCGTTACTGTGGCCTAACCCCTTAATTCGTTAACCGTCTAATGAGGCAAGATGAATACAAGCTTTCGCAAAGCCGCAATATTTTACAACGTACCACTGTTTACGTTAGAAAGGGTGAAATGAAACTAGTACAGCCTTTGGTTAATCTTCGACCGGTGTTTCTACCAGGGAAAGAAAAACAACTTACAAATGATTAAAATGATACGGCAGGATGATTATTCGGACTAAACACTACAGAACTTGGACGACTGGCTTATCAAAATGTTGGCACTGAGAATGAAACCACTTTTTTAAACGACAGATGCCAATAATTCATGTCCCATCATTCTCCCAGCGCTGTTTCATCTTGTCCCTCATACGAGGTAAGATGGGAAAAATAAAAGTCCAATTTAAAATATATACTGTACACCAATCAAAAAGACCATTTTTTTTAACTTCCAAAATTGAAAGATCACAAATGTTGATTACTTTAAAAGAATAATTAAACTTGACTGACTCATACATGCATTGTTTCATTTGAACACGACCTTATCGTTATCATCTTGCCCCTACTTCCCCTCTCTCCGCCCCACTTACACTTTCGTGAATATTCGCCGTGTTTCAACCGTACCCAGTCAACCCTATGGGAGTCCGGAGAACGAGCGCGCGTGCCTAATTCGCGATTGATAAATGAAACTCGTGTATCGATGTATCGAGTGAGTCGGCGTTTCGATATGCAGAAAAAACGAATGAAAAAAAGAGAAGGAAATGATGAATCGTCTACCGTGGAATTGTATCGCAGCTTGCAATTTTGATTGAATGAGATATCGAGCTTACACGCGCGTCGTAAATGTCCCGCGTACATCTTCTAGCCGAGAGTTATACAGCCGTAGCCTTCGTAACTCACCGAGACGCGAGGCTGCTGTGTTATTTCTCTTGGCTCTCTCTCTCTCTCTCTCTCTCTCTCTCTCTCTCTCTCTCTCTCTCTCGCCCCGCAGGTATATTCGCACGCGTGCCGCGCGAGTAACTATACAACAGTACGCGTTACATACGCACATTCATTCTCGGTCAAGAGCCTTGTGTACGTCTGCCAACGAGTACTCTCTCTCTCTCTCTCTCTCTCTCTCTCTCTCTCTCTCTCTCTCTCTCTCTCTCTCCCTCTCGCTCCGCGGGAGCAAAAATCTCGCTGCAACAATTTTTTGTTCTCCAACCGCGAAATACCGGCTTGCGAATAAATATCTCCGAAAGCGATAAGAATCGTACGAGAATGGCGTAACGTACGGGACGTGGGACTTTTAGACTCGTGCGGTACACGCACACCACCCGGACGCGATATATACGCGGTTGAGTGAAAAAGAGCGCCCAAGATATTGTGTATGTACCTACTCGCGGCGTTTGGTGGAGAGATCTACGATGTGCCGGGTACGAAGAAAAAGCCACGGGATCTATGCGCAGACCCCCCCCCGCATCGTGGCATTCTATTGCACCGGCGAGAAAATACGGTGGCTTCGTACCGACCACCAATATTCAGCGGCGATCTCTTTTTTGTATCGCTGTATTTGTCAATTTCTACTACCCCCCCCCCCCCCCCCCGAGGGGTACGAGAGAAGAAAAACACGCATTAGTCAGTCGAAACCGGTGTAGGGGGTCGGTCCTTGACAAACTAGAGATCAAGTTCGTAAGTTGACACCGTCTAGGAGACCCTCGAGTGGCGCCGCCATTACGGCCTTGCTTCTTTCCTAATTTTCCTTTTTTTTTGCATCGTCGTCACGGGGCATTGTGACGGAGCACATAGGGCGTGTGGTCAGTGTTTGGTTTGACAGAGAGTGTCCGGTGGCAGCCTGATCGTGTCGTCTCCTCGCAGAAGAAACGTTTTGGGGGGGGGGGGGGGGAGTTCCTTCGTACTTCCCTCGGGACCTCTGCCTCTTTGGCATTTAGACGCCATAAACAATTGCTCGCTTTCGGGACCTCTCCCCCAATTATTCTTAAAATATTCTGCTTATTCTCTCGTCTCTTCGACGCTCGGGTGCAGAAACATGCGTCCAGCACGTGTACGCACTTAAAGCGCCCTGGTGTGACAACGTATTCTCGTTATCCCCGCTCTCTTCTTTCATCCCATACAAGTGGCCTACAAAATTCTACGCTCCGGAACGTCAAATAAATTAGTCCGCCTTGGTAGTACATTTTGAGGGTCGAAGAGGGAAAAAAACGAAGGAAAAGAAAACGAAAATGACAATAATTACAACGACGGCGATAAAATGTAGGTGCCCCGAAGTTTCGTGAAATAAATATCTCTTTCAATTATCGTATCTTTTTGTGTCCACGGTGTGAGGACGCCCGTTCGTACGGGGGGAAAGGACCCGAGGAGCGGAGTATAGGTTGTGCGGTTGGTAACCGGTGTCCAGGTAATTAGGGACTATCCGCCCACTTTTCGAAAGTGGGGGGGGGCTTGAAACCGAGAATGTATTTAGTTGTCACGTATACTCGGTGCGGTGGGTCATTCGAGGGGAACTTTCCACTGTCATTTACCTTTATTTGACCTGTCCCACAAAATGATCCTTGCAACAAAATTAAACCCCCTCGCAATTTGATTACGGTTGGATCGCTCCACCGCTCGCGATCTACATTCGGGATATCTTATTAACTCCCCCTTCTCTCTCTTTCTTACCGCTCGAAGTTCGGATGAAGAACGCGCCTACGCGAGACGAGCCAACCACCCGTCTCTCGCGTTTTTTTTTCTCGCTCATCCCGATGCGTATGTGACTCTAACAGAGCCACAGGCGAGGAGAACGAGGAGGAGAAAGGTAGGAGACATTCGTCTCGCATTAGCATATACATGCCGTGAGAACCCAAGCCTCCTATCCACCCAGCCTCCTTGCTGTATCCCCCCACGGCGGCTCTCATTCCTCCATAGCGTACTCGTTTAAGTATCGGCTCTTGCGCGAGACACCTTGTCAAATAAACGGTGTCTCAAAATGACCTGATATTTTTATTTATTAATACAACGTGTTATTTATTTGAAGAGTGAGAATATTTTTGTTTTAGTATAAGGTACAAACATGGAGGTTATGCACGGAGAAAACAGGGGCCTCGAAGTTTAGATTTAATACTATGCTCCTAAAAAAAATATCATTAGATATCAAAAAGTATTGAATGGAAGAAAAAAATTGTAATTATGGTATAGTATACTGAAAAAAAAAAATTCGTTCATCCAACCAAAATTCAGTTGGTTCAAGAAAATGTATCTTTAAATACGTTCAACTTGATTTTTGATTGGCATAACAAACGCTTTGTTAATCTTACTGATAGTTTTATTGGTGTAAACTGTGGCTTATTTAGCATGTCTGAGCAACTGTTAAAACAACAAAATTTCGAGACAACAAAATGCATTTTGCACATTCAGCGATTTCTTTTTCTCAGTGTAATAATGAAGAAATTTAATTTTTAACCTACGATATGGCACATAAACTGATACAAATAATATATTTTATTCGGCATATTGTGATTTTTTGTAGTATTCAAAAAATATTTTGCCCCCGTGATTGGAACAATTAGTTTCGTAATATTTTTCGCTATACGCCGAAGATTTATGCTATGCGTATAGTGAAATCTATACATACACGAAGATTCATGCTATACGTATAGTAAAATCCATATGAAAATATAGCGTGCAATAAAGCGAGAATAGTTTCAAATGTAATATGCACGCATCATTTTTACTATGCGGTGTGAGAATCATTTTTACACTTCTATAACAACAAGTCTTAGAATTCCGAACTGGCAGTAAACTACTATACTTTTCTAGCACTGAATGTTAGAATTCTGGCAACCAGTGTTAGAATTTGAGGCCGTATTTTTCTCCGTGTGGAATATCCGATAAATGGCCGCCTCGTCCCTGTTTGCAAACGTTCACTCTTTTGACGAAATTTTCAATAACATTTTGGCATAATTGCGGACTAATTTTATTAAGGCCTTAGGCCACAGTAACGGGTATAAAATCTTATGCGAATTTAACAATTTTTTTCGTATAAAAAAGTAATTCACTCATGAAATTAATTACACATCTATTTAGTATGAATATCGAGCTGTTAGAAAATAGATTTTTTTTTCGATGTACAAAATGGCCGACTACTAATATTTTATTTTGTTATCTTTTTTTAGGCGCTCCGCGGCCTGACATTTAGCGTCCACAATTTTTTACCAAGAACAAAAATAAAAATTCTCGTCAATCTGCATTAGAATACCTAGAGAAGTACGTACGGAATTTAAAAAATATTGCTTTATTCAAAAGTTGTAGGTATTTGAACTTAAGGAATGAATTTTCAGTGAAAAGTTTCGTTATGACTGCTCATAAACTGCTCATAAAATGAAACGTTTTCGATTAATCAGAAATTCTGTACGTACTTCTCTGCGAAATGCAATTAAGAACATAACTGTTAAATTTGAAGTAAATCGAGTGAAAATTGTTGAAGTTACTTGTCACGCCAATTGGAAAAAGCTGTTTCGAGAAGTTTCGAGTAGTCGGCCACTTTGTACATCGAAAAAAATATATATATTTTCTAACAGCTTGATATCGAAACTAAATAGATGTGCAATTAATTTTATGAGTGAATCACTTTTTCATACGAAAAAAAATTGTTAAATTCGTACATGATTTTATATCCGTTACTGTGGCCTAAGGCCTTAATGGTGCGTCCAATTGCTTCCTTGAGCTCGGGAATGGTCTCTGGATCATTGGCATACACTTTTCCTTTCAGAAAAGCCCAAAGAAAGAAGTCCAATGGCGTCAAATCGCACGATCTTGATGGCCAATTCACATCGCCGCGGCGCGAGATAAGACGACCATGAAACTTCGTCTGCAATAATTATGCGGAACAATGCTGCGAATAACAATTTCTATGCGTTGCTCAATCGTGTGATTCTCCTCAACACTTTCTGATGTCATTTGTCAAAGATTAGTCTTCTATATTCGCCACAAAAAAAATGGCGCGCAATTTAAAATATCAGGTCATTTTGAGACACCCTTTATTTTCTTCGCATTACCGATTTTTTTCAGACACACTACACTACGAAAAATACTGGAATATTTTCGAGGATCCTCATTTAAAATCTAACACCAAAACTTGCAAAATAAGATTTCAGAAAATAACGAAATGAAGAAAATCATGAAGAATGTTCGAAAAAGGATTTCAGAAAATAATAAAAATAACGAAATAAAGAAAATCATAAAGAATTTTCGAAAAAGATTTCAGAAAAATATAAAAATAACGAAATAAAGAAAATCATGGAGCATTTTCGAAAAAAGATTTCAGAAAATAATATTACTAACGAAATGAAGAAAATCATGAAGAATTTTCGTTGCATTTCAACGATGCAAACTTTAGCACCATCACTTTCCATGACTAAACCTCAATACTTCCTGATGCCAATTGTCAAAGATTGGTACGCAATGTACGCCACAACAAAAATAGCGCGAAATTAAAAATGTCAGGTAATTTTGAGACACCCTTTACCTTGGCCAACCTTCCTTTCGCTGCCAAATCGCGTAAGTATTATTCTTTTCCAAACGACGCGAACTTGTTCAGTTGCGCAGCTTTGTACGGAAGCTCGAGTTTCCAAGCGAAAGAGGCTTTGGAGGGAAAGAGCTCAGCCGCCCAAACTCGAAAAGTTTTTCCGCCTTCAGTCGCTTGTACTTCGAGCTTTTATTGAGCATAATGAAATTTTCGTAATCAGCGGAAAATTGCCTCTCGGATAGGCCCTTGATAAGTGCTAAACGCCGAAAAAAAAATTCTTTCGACTATTTTGGCTCCTTTGGGATATTGCAAAATTTTAAACGCTCGTAGCCCGCCTTCCTATTCGAGAATTGGAGACTTAATGGGGCAGGGGGTGAAAATTTTAAGGGGATTTTTAAGGTCTTGGAGAATGCCCTCGGATTCATCCCAAAATCTCAATTAGTTTTTCGGGAAAGTCCACGGGAAAAATAGCACAAAAAAAGCAAAAGGATATTATCTATGAAAAAATTTGCAAAAATCCATGGTCCGTCTTCAAAATTCTGCCAAAAATCGAAAAGCAATCGGAGCTCGATGCGCCAAGCGGCATTCAAAAGAGCATACGATAATGAAAAAAATGAGCGCAAAAAAAAGTCTGAAATGTACAGGGCAACAAAATGACGAGCGATTCAGTTACGGAACTCTTTTTGGCCGAGATGGGAAAAAAATTGGATTCTTTATCTTTTATTTGTGGTTTTATATCGATGTATTTTGACCCCCTGAATGAGAATTGACCACTCATTTTTCTCGGAACCCTCAATTTCAATTTAAAAATCGTCAAAAATGTGTCAAATCACGTTTTTTCCGTTGAGCCGGCTTAATTTTGAGCTTACGGCAAAAACTCGGCGATATTCGTAATCGGTGGAACATTTTCCATCTAATAGACCTTTGAAATCGCTCGAAAGTCGAAGAACAAAAAATTCTTTCCTCTTGGCCACTTTTCCGAAATTGCCAAAATCGCGAAATTTCAAATAGCCGTAGCGTCTTTTTTATTTGAGTGATGAAGGTTTCAAGGGGGTGTTATGATAAGGATTTTGATCGAATACGAAAATTGAGTTTGATTAAAGCGGTTAACTTGGTCCATTCCCCTGCAATGCGTGCTGCAAAACTGGGAAAAAAGAGGCAAAGGAAGAAAATCGATGGTGCGTCGATGAAATTCTACCAAAGATCGAAAAAAAATTGGAGCTCGACGAATCAAATGGTCTTTGAAGGCAGAATAAACAATTCGATGGGCAAAATCTATTTGACAGTCGTCAAAATGAAGAAAATGCCAATTTCAGAGAATGGCACGCATTTACAAAAAAAAATCACCATGTCACTCAAAATTTCTGTAAAATTTTCATTAAAAAACATGTTTTTTTGTCTAATTTTCCAAAACCAATTTTCGTTAAGTGAAAGGTAGCAATATTATCAATATTTCTACCAAGTTTCAACTCAATCGGCTTACTAGTTTTGGAGTAATCCAGCACGCCAATTTCGAAAATGCAGTTTAAAAAAAATGCGTTTAAAATTTACATAGAATTTGAGTTTAATTGCACTAGGTACTTGTGGTAACTAATTATTTAAGTAAGCTGTTACGAAGTAACTAAATAATGAATTACAGTAGTAATTGTAATTGTTGGTCGTTAATTTAATTACTTTTTGCCCATCTCTGCCTGCCCCTTCGCGCTTCCGCTTGTACCTGCGGCGCGCGCTCCAAAGCTGAGACTTTGGCAAAATATTCTCCATGTATTGTTCTATCGTTTAAAGAAAAAAAAAACAGCGATTTTTTTTACCGTTTTAAATGTATATCCCGCCTTAAGAAGAAAACATTGGGAAGAGAAATTGGGAGAGAATGAGCACAGAGTGGAATTTTTAATTCGAAATTAATTTGTAAAATTTTTTTTTTCAAAACAAGCTTTTATTTAATGTACTAAGAACCCAACTGTACTGAAAACCCCAACTTTTTAAATGTTTAATAAATTTGATCAATTCACTTTCATTAATTGTATTTAATTTGGCACAATAGTAATTAGAAAAATCATTATCACATGTTTATGCTCAGTGTCAGGATTTTTATTTGAGAAATCTAAGGTTGCTTTACAGTAATTAAATGCAGTTCATTTATAGTCATATTGGTGACTTGGTAAAAAAAACTCTTATACTTTTTAGTACGTACTAATAGCTTTGATTTAATGTATATTAAATAAAAGCTTGTTCTTTTAAACATATTTTGTGTACATATAAATTATTTTATATGTACACAATAATGTGAACTAAACAAGGAAAAATTCCTGGTCATACTACAATGTATGCTTGTAGTATGTAGTATGATGAGCTTACCCCTGAACAGAAATTCACCGCTCATTTTCCCCAAAACCCTGAGAGGCAACTGAAAAATGTGGCAAAAATGGAAAAGTAATATGATCGTTATCAGAAGCATTAAGGGGCTATACCAGTGAGACACTTTCAAAAAATCGATTTTTCCCCCCTTTTTCGACAGTTTATACTTTCAAGAATATCGTTATCATTTATATCAATATCATTTTATCTTGCAAAAATCGACAATTAAATCTTTAAACGCGTTTTACTCGAAATGAGATTTGTCAAATTTGCTGATATTGTAACTCAAAGAGCAATTATCCGATTGACTTGAAATTTGAACTGAGTACTCTTGAATATATTTACTCCACAATGACGTAGGATATTTTTGATTGGATGAAAATTGACGATTTGGCATTGAAAAAAACGACCATTTTATAGGCAAGAAAACAGACGTTTTTTCATAACTACGCCATTTTGTTAGATTTCGATATTTTTCGAAAATCCTACGTCATTGTACAGGAAATACCTTCCAGTTTAACGACATTTTTTCCTTTTTCGGTTTCAGCTACTCAATCGGCCGGAATCATGTCCGCAGTGAACGAACTTTTTTTGGCGCCTCCGAAGGCAGCGCATAAGTCGCTTGGATCTCAATATTTTTCAATGATAAAATTATGCAATATAGGTCAAATATAGCCAAATATATTCTTAATTTTCCGAAACACTTTATTGACTACTTTTCTTTCAAAAAATTCCCGAAAATCAAATTTTCAGCGTCCACACTGGCATAGCCCCTTGAATACAGTTTGAAGAACGCGATAGCAATAATTTATTGGTTCGGAGGGGAAAAAAGCAGAAAATTTTGAATAATTGCTCGTTGTGAATTCCGAGCACCATTTCTTTTAATCAGGTGCTCGCTTGGTCCCTCTGTGTCCCAGCGGCATCGACTGCATCGCGATATGACTAAACAAACTATACGGATGCAATAAAATTCGGCATCCCCGTACGAGAGTCTTTTTTCTTCTCTTTCTTCCCTTTCTCCCTGCGCGTACAAGTTTCATTAGATTCGGCAAAGAACGAGCCACGCGTGCTGCGCGGTCCGAAGGAAAGATTTCGGGCCCGCGTTCGAGAGCTCGAGAGAGCGGATATGATAAACAATCGGATAACGATCGTAGCGCGAGCGAGGGGACGAGGAGGCATTCTCTCTCTCTCTCTCTCTCTCTCTCTCTCTCTCTCTCTCTCTCTCTCCCTCTCGTAGCCCCTTGAGAACGAGGGGAGGACTCGGCGGCCAAATTAAATCCTCGGGACGTCGAATCCCGTGGTCTGTATACCGCACCGGTAACAGCAGCGGCGGAGCGGTGCCTCTCTCTCTCTCGTACTCGCCCCAATAAAATCAAATTCTTTCTCTCGCTCCATCACGTATAAAATAACATTCTCTATCTCTGCCTCGATCGAAATAAAAAGC
>OX101793.1:25810028-25837528 GCA_944452715.1 Ophion slaviceki | reverse complement strand
TGACGAAATTACGAGAGCCCGATATATATAAGAACATAGGTGGCGTGTACGTTTATTGCCTATTTGGGAAGTTGCGCACATTCGACCTTTACCCACGTATCGATTCTTCAACGTCTCTCGATCATTTTTACATCCGCCGAAAGATGGTCGTAAACGGGTCTTTCTCTAATTTTCACGCGTTCGAGTGAAGGAGAAGCGAGCGAACGCCCACGCGCCCGTATATCGCCGAGTGCCATTTCCGCCAATAAAATTCTCGCTCCTTGCCAATTTTATTAAAAGTCACGTCGTTGCATATTTGATCGAGAGAGAGGGTGAAGAGAGACAGAGACAGAGACAGAGACAGAGAGAGAGAGAGAGAGAGAGAGACAGAGAGAGAGAGAGAGAGAGAGAGAGAGAGAGGCGGGGAGGAGGAGAGAGAGAAACGACGAATCGCCGCATCATCGGGGTGACGTTTCTGACGGGTATAAATATATAGGCGTCGAGGCTTGATTCGCCCGAACCACCCACGTGTCCGAGCCGTGAAATATATGACCTACGCAGAGAGCCCTTCCGTTCCTCTCTCCCTCGCTCTCGGAGCCCATGCGCACACTTTTGACAACAATTTCCACTTAGCGGGGCTGTTGCGCCTCGTGACACGGGCGTTGGGACCGCCGCTGCCGCCGCCGCCGCCGCCGCTGCGCGAGAATATTCCGAGACGAGCGATCGGAGGTGAGAGCGACGGAGGGAGATACTTGTTCGGGCCCGGAATACTATTTCTATGCGTATATACGTGTACACGGACACGCAAGATGCACCGGTCCGCTAACATTTGGAACACGTTGTCCCGAAGAGTCTGGAGGCCCTCCGTAGTTTGTTTGGCCGAGGCGCCCGCGCGATCGCTTATATAGCTCGTGAATGGCCGATTCTCATTCACGAAATTATTCCTCGGAGGAGCGGCCCGTGTGCGAGATAGGCATCGCTTGGTAGAGCTCTCGGACGCGTCCAAGGGAGAGCCTCCTCTTCCTCCTACTTCTCTCCCTACGCGTCTCATTGAGCATCGGCTCATTCGGCGATGCGCGCTTTCTTCGCATGTATTAGGTCTGCAAATCACCGTGAAATGGGGTGATTGAACAGATTTTGGAAGTTGATGTCGGTAACTTTTTTTTAACATCCTAAAATCCAACTTTTTTGCTCCAATAGGATAATGTGTCATTTGGCTAGCAAGTGGATAAGAAAGGCAAGCCTCACCACTAGCTCGCAATTTTATATATATATTTTTTTAGTGGCAAAGTAACCTCGAGTGTGGAGTTTCTTTGACGAGGCGTTGAAATGTAACTTATGTCGAAGTACTGTAGCCTTAGGCTACAGTAACGGGTATTAAGGGGTTACCCCCACTTGCGATTTTGAAAAAATCGATTTTTTTTATTGCATTTTTTTGAAGTATAAGTATCCGGGCCCATACTTCTGCATGGGCCCGGAATGGATGACTCTATGTAAGTTTACAAAAAAAAATATTTTCTTCGTGTAAACTGAAATTGAAACTTTAAACGCGTTTTTCTCAAAATGGCATTTCTGAAGTCGGTGACCAAGATTACTCGAACACTAATGAACCGATCTACTTGAAATTTTGCAGGCTTATTTAATACATAAAAATGTAGTCTTTAATCGTTCGATTTTTTTTTTTTCGAAAAAAAATGGCCGTTTTATAGCCAAAAAACGGCCGTTTTTTTCGTTAAAATCGAACCATTAACTTTGACCGTCCGCCATTTTGTGAAAAATGAATATTTTTTAAAATCCTTCGATTAAATACTAGTTTATACTTATATTTGACTAAATCCATCCGCATTTTTTTTTCAGATGATCCACTTCGCCGCAATGTTGGTCACCGCAAACCGTGTATATAAAAACATTATTTCATTGACGGCCATTTGCCACTAAACAATGTAATATTTTTCAATAAAAAAATTACTGATAGTTCTTCAAGATGTGTTCTTTATGATGGTATGTTGATCGATTAAAAAAGTTTTGTAGTTTTCTTTAAAAAATTCATGAAAAAGGCCTTTTTTGCGCTACAAGTGGGGGTAACGCCTTAAATCATGTGCGAATTAATTTTTTTTTTCGTATGAAAAAGTGATTCACTCATAAAATTAATTACACATCCATTTAGTATGAATATCAAGCTGTTAGAATTTTTTTTTCGATGTACAAATTGGCCGACTGCTCGAAACTTCTCGAAACAGCTTTTTTCCAATTTCCGTGACAAATAACTTCAACAATTTTTACTCGATTTACTTCAAATTAAAAAGTTATGTTTCTAATTGTATTTCGCAGAAGGTACGTACGGAATTTCTGATTAATCGAAAACTTTTCATTTTCTGAGCAGTTATAACGAAATTTTTCACTGAAAATTCATTTCTTAAGTTCAAATACCTACAACTTTTGAATAGAACAATATTTTTTAAATTCCGAACGTACTTCTCTAGGTATTCTAATGTAGATTGACGAGAATTTGTTTTTTGTTCTCGGCAAAAAATTGTGGATGCTAAATGTCACGTCGCGGAGCGCCTAAAAAAAGATAACAAAAGAAAATATTAGCAGTCGGCCATTTTGTACATCGAAAAAAATATATATATTTTTTAACAGCTTCATATTCATACTAAATGGATGTGTAATTAATTTTATGAGTGAATCACTTTTTCATACGAAGAAAAATTGTTAAATTCGCACATGATTTCATACCAGGGTGTCTAATTTTGACCAGAACTGAAATTGCATGACATTTAAGGATTTTTAAGGCAAGGAATAGGGATTTTTTCATGACTCCTAGTATGACTCTGGCATAGAAATATACTTAATGATTCTACAGTGCGACCGATTTTCTAAATTTACATATTTTTATTTTGCTCTTTCAAACAGATGTGTGTTGTATGCCGATAAAAAGTATACGGAATAAACGAAAAGTCAGCAAACTGTACAATTCCGTATGTAGTAAAAAATGTGAGACAAACATAATTTCAAGATTGCTGTAAAGAAATATGTTTGGGAACATCCCGAAAAATATTACATACATTTAGGAACTTTGAGTAATATCATCTAGTCGCTTTACACAAATAACAAAAAAAACTAATATATGATGAGATAACGCATCATTTTCTTTTACTTCCTTCTATTTTATTTTCTATCGATTCGATATTTGCTTCTCTTTCGACAAGTACCACAAAGTTAGTTCATATTGAATATAGACTCAACGATAATTTGGTAGGGTATAATAATTCAGGTAGACTGGTAATTTTTCATGACATTTCATGACTTTTTCAGGGTCGAGTGTAATTTCATGACATTTAAGATTTATCATGACTTTTCAGGTGAGTAGACACCCTGCATACCCATTACTGTGGCCTAAGGCCTTAAGTGTTAGTTTGACATCATTTAGATTAAAAAATTGATATTTTATGCATTATACATGGAATTAAATGAAAAGCAACGATATTTTACAATGAAATTGTCATCTAATCCTACTACGTACTTACATAAAAATATCAAGTATCTAGGGTACTCGTTTAGGCACTCAACAAGTTAGTAACTTAGTAAAATAGTAACTTAGGGGACTATTTTAGGCACTTAACCAGGCACTCAAGATTGTACATAAAAATATCAAGTACCTAGGGTACTATTTTAGGCACTTAACCAGTCTTATAATTATCATTAAGATCAAAATCAACTTGAGCAACATTACAATCAACTTTAGCAACATTATAATAAACTTGAACAACAAATTTAAACACATTGAAATGCGCACATATTTAAACCGTATTATGGCGTTCTGTTAAAGTAGCCCCGAAAACTGTCAAAGTTATCTTTAATGTCAATTCAACCTCGTTTTTCGGCAATTCTCGGCCTTTTTGGTCGTTATTAGTGTTGAATTCATAAAAAAGACAAACACAAACTTAAGCAAAAAAGTAATCTTCACTTTCTCCACATTTTTGCCACCTTTCGAGCAATTGTCGAATTCCAGATCAAAGAAAACTCTGTCGGTTTTAACTCGATGAATTCATCTATGCTTTTTCTAACCTCGTCCACCGTTTTGGATCTGGTATCCGCCAGATGGTGTTGGAGAGATCGGAACAGGTGAAAATCCGAAGGGGCTAAGTCTGGTGAATACGCCGGGTGCGGGAGAATGTCCCAGCCCAATTAAAAAATGGTAACTCGAGTCTCTTTTGCGGTATGAGGCTGCGCGCCTGATTATGTTATCGGCAGAGAGTTCACGAGGGCGCCACCGAGACTCCTTTTGAATCATTCCTAGTGTCTGTAAACGATGGGAAATGGCTTGATGCGTCACTCAGAGTGCATTAGCGAGTTCCTCTTGACTTTGGCAAAGATTTTCGTTCAATAACTGCTCCAACTCCACATCTTCGAATTTCTTTGGTTGTCCAGGGGTTGTAACCTTCATCTTTGAGGTTAGAATTTCCCTCTCGAAACCGCTGGCACCACTTTTTCCACGTGCTACATGATACAGCGTTTTCACCAACAGCCGAACAAATCACGTCTTTCGCTTCAGCCGCGTTTTTCTTTCAATTGGAATGCGAAAAGAAGGCAATGCCTCAATTGTTCCTTTTCGAAAGGCATCGCGTCAACCACGAAAATTTTAGGTTGTGTGCGTAGTAGGATAAAGTTTAAGGCCTTAGGCCACTCTAGAGGCCGAAAAAAATAGGCTTTTTGGGGATTTTTTTTTCAGGAAAACTTCAAAATAAATCGTGATTACAAAAAAGGGTGTTTATCATACATATCAGTGACTGTATACAATAATTTTTTCGAAGCGATTAATTTCAAAATGGCGGCTGTGCAGCGTTTATCTCTAAACTGCATTTTTTGAGTTGGCCGGAAACATAACTCAGACAATTTTCTACCGATTCACTTGAAATGTTGAATATATCTTGAAAAATACATTGTCTATGGAAGTACGTGGGATTTTTTTTATTGCATACTTCATTCGTTATTAACAATTATCTGAAGATTTTTTTGGCAAATTTTTGGAAAGTGAAAAATTTCGTCAGATAATTGTTAATAACAAATGAACTATGCAACATAAAAAAAATTCTACCTACTCCATAGATAATGTATTTTTCAAGATATATTCGACATTTCAAGTGAATCGGTTGAAAATTTTCTGAGTTATGTTTCCGGCCAACTTAAAAAATGCAGTTTTGAGATAAACGCTGTACAGCCGCCATTTTGAAATTAATCGCTTCAGAAAAATTATTGTATACAGTCACTGATATGTATGACAAACACCCATTTTTGCAATCTCGATTTATTTTGTAGTTTTTCTGAAAAAAAAATCCCAAAAAGCCTATTTTTCGGCCTCTAGAGTGGCCGAACGTCTTAATTGGAATGCGAAAAGAAGGCAATGTCTTCGAATGTTTCTTTCCGAAAGGCATCGCGTCAACCACGAAAATTTTAGGTTGCATACGCTGTAGGATAAAGTTTAATAGATCGATTTGAAGCTCAGAGATGGCGCTAGTAAATGCACGTGTCACGGGAAAGTTATTCAGATTTGAATCGCATTTATGATCAGTAGAACTTAGGGGCCTAGAATTAATTTGCAGACCTAATATGTTGATGTATTGTCCTGGAGGAGGATGCAATCGCGCCATCTACGCAACGGGATCACCTTCCCAGATACAAATGACGATGAAAAAAGGCCTCGCCAAGCTCTGAAACAAGGCTCACATTTTTTAATTCAGGCTGAGCACCAGCTTGATTTCAGGCCTAGCTGAACCTCTGAATGATAACGCGGTTTCAGGCTCTTGCACACAGGCTTGACCAAAGGCTGGTAGAAAAGCATGTACTAAGCCTAAAACGACGAAACAACAAGGCTCAAAACGAGCCTTAATGAAGCCTTCACGAGCATTTATGACCAGGCTTTTCCCAAACTCTTCCCGAGGCTATATGAGGCCTGTTTTTAGTTTTCTATATTCTACATTGGGGTAAATTTAATAAATTTGTAAAGAATTCATTTTATTTATTATATATATTTATTATTTGTTATATTATTTGTTACAGAATATATATAAAAAATATTTTTAAAAACAATACTTTATTTTATTGCGTACTTTTATTTTCGTATATACTTTTTTGTGTACCTCATAAATATCGATAAGAGCATATGTTTAAACGTTCTGAGCTGCCTCCTTCGCTTTCGTTTTACGTGCCTTCGCACCCGACAAATTTATTGCTAAATTTTTTTTTTCATAAAAGTACAGAAAAAATATTATTTTAAACTTTTTTTATTTTATCACAACCTGAAACAAGCCTGCATCCCGCCTTGATTTTTCAGCCTCAAAATTCACCGGGTGAATAAAGCTTGAAATAACCCTGAGTTTAGTCTAAGCAGCCAGTCTTGGTTCCAGGCTGCTCCCAACGATGCAATGAAACCTGGGCCAGGTCTGTCTCACTCAGGCTCGGTGAAACAAGGCTCGCACAAGCTTGTTTCCATCGTCAGCCTTTTGATTTCCTACCTGGGTTTACGCGCACTAAGGTCATTCCCGAGTTTCCGCGACTTGAACGGTCGCGCTCGAGTAGTTGCCGATATTCTTCGGCAACTGGTCAAGTATTCCGGCGGAAAGACAGTAGCGAGAGGAAAGAGGCGCTAGCGTGTGGACGAAAAGGGGTGAGTGGGTGGAGCGCCGTACCACCCAGGACCACCCAGGACCACCCAACCCGTGTCGGGGCGTCGGTGTTGGCAGAGCGCGTGGGCGATGTCTTTTTTTTTTATATATAACGTTTTTTTAACTCCTTTTCCCCCTCTTTCTCGCTTTCTCCGTTGATCCGCACGGCTCCAGGATCCTCCGACTGTATTTTCTGTCGCAACGCAGCCAAGGAAATGTCCTCTGTGGACTGTCTCAGTCTCGGGCACCTGAGGCAATCGCGTCTCGTTTCGCTCGTAGCGTCCCCCCCCCCCCCTCCGACGTTAAGCTGCGACAAAGGGTAAAAGGAAGAGCGCGCACGAGGCGGCGAGAGGGGGAGAGGGAAGCGTGCTCTCTGCGCCAGGTCATTAATAAACGGTCGAGTCAGCGTGTAACCGATCCACCATTGTCTCACCGGATGAATGAATTAGCTCCGCGTTTGGTTGTGAGTATGGAAAAAAGAAGATAACAATATTAGGATGTCGAATAAGTTATCGCTGTTTTTTTTTGTGAAAATTAATGCTTCATTTAAGGGGGGAGATAAGGTATTAAAATTTGGTTTTTTGCATTTTTTAAGGGGAGGGTAGGGGTTTCAGCGTGAAAAAAAAACACTTTTTTGCGAATTTTTTTCATCTATATGGATAGAGTAAATTTATTGAAACCTTTTGTACATTGTTAAGTGTCATTTCAAGAACATTCCGTGAAATTTGTACGCGAAAATATCCACAAACAAGCCGGTGACAAAGCTTTTCCAAGAACGCCTTTGGAAAAACACGATTTGCGGTGTTCACTGTATCTCAGCTAGAAATTATCTGAAATCAAGTACCATTGAAATTTAGTCAAAGTATCATCAAATCCTCCCCCCAACGGTCTTTGATAATTTTTTTTTAATTTCTAAATTTTTGGTGGTCATGTAAATTGAAAAGTGCTATTTTTCACGAAAAATTCCGCCATTTTGGGGGTGGAAAACCCCCTCAATATAAAAAAAATCTCAAACTAACCGTTGGGGGGAGGTATTTTATATGTAGAAAGTGTGTACCAAGTTTGAAATAAATCGGTCATGTAATTTTCAAATGGCAGTGAACACGGACTTTGAAAAAGTGGTTTCGAGAAAAACGCGGCACCGGCTTGTTTGTGGATATTTTCGCGTACAAATTTCACGGAATGTTCTTGAAATGACACTTAACAATGTACAAAAGGTTTCAATAAATTTACTCTATCCATATAGATGAAAAAAATCGCAAAAAAGTGTTTTTTTTTCACGCTGAAACCCCTACCCTCCCCTTCAGGGGTGTGGCCACAGTAACGGGTATAAAATCATGTGCGAATTTAACAATTTTTCGTATGAAAAAGTGATTCACTCATAAAATCAATTACACATCTATTTAGCATGAATATCAAGCTGTTAGAGCTTTTTTGTTGTTAGAGCACGGAATGTTCTTGAAATGAAACTTAACAATGTACAAAAGGTTTCAACAAATTTACTCTATCCATATAGATAAAAAAAATTCGCAAAAAAGTGTTTTTTTTTAACGCTGAAACCCCCACCCTCCCCTAAAATGAATGTATAATATCTCAAGAATATTGTGTCACAATTTCAAGTCGATCGGATCAAAACTGACAATGTTATGAGTATTTGAGCGTCCGTTGCTCCAGGCCGGGTTTTTACAGCTTTTTTATAGCTTTTATGGAGCAAAGGAGCAAGCGGCGCCCGACAGTAAAGAAGGAAGAGTTTTGCGTAGACAAATGCAAAAAGATGCTCTTGATCATGTTGATGGAAGCTTTTTGCTCTGCGGACCTGGCATCGACGACTCTGTGTGAGTATAAGAAAATTATCGAGTTTTATTTTGAATTTTTCAGTGTTTTGCTGAAACTTGTCATGTTTGAAGTCCGTGTACGCCATAACTCAACATCTACTGGACCAATCGTTTTGAAATGTTGCACATTACTTCTTCACATAATTCACCAGGTATTGTCGGGAGCTTTTTTGTTTTTTAAAAATAATTATTAATTTTAAAACAACAAATTAGCCGATTTTTTAGCGAAAATCGGTTTTTTGGCTCCCAAGTGTTACGAAAAATTGAAAAATCAAAAGAAAAAGAATCCTCCCGTGGTTACCTCGAGAAACAGCTCCTTTAACAAACGCATTTTGATTTTTCTGTTTCAGATGATTCTGTCGCGAGTTATGATGTACACCGCAAAACAACTTTTTTCGAGGCGCCTCCGGAGATTCACTGTCACTCGCTCAATTTTCGATATTTTGCAATTAAAATTTAGTAAAGTATTATTTAAATGTTGCATTATCATATGGAAATTGAATGAATAAACTAACACTATCTGTATCGCCAAAAAAATCATTAAAACATGGATTTTTCACCGAATTAACCTTACCCCGCCCTTAAAAAAATCATTTCTAGTGCTTTTAAACGTTTCGAAACGGTTGTGCGATCGATTCCTAATGATTCTGCAAATTCAGCCAGCGTCCGACATGAGTCTTCATGAAGACCTCCAATTCAACACATCAACATCATTATTTGGACAGTAATACGATATCTGTGGCCCCTAATTCCACGCAGTCTTCATATTTGACCCAAAATAAGACTTTTCTCAAGATTGGTAAAAATCAAAATTCGACCCTTTAGGTGGTGAAACGGGGGTTTTGAAGTTTATATGAGACAATATATTTTTTGGTCAGATTTGCTTGAAACTTGGTATAAATACACTCCGATACAAATAATTAAACATGTATTTGTTTGGGTTTTTTTTTGTGTATTTATGCCAACCCAAGCAAACACAGTAAGGGGTTAAAAGTACTACTTGATTGTCTACATGCACCGAACAGCGAGGAAAACATATAGTGTCGTATATCAAATAAATTTGGTAAGTTTCAAGTAAATGTGGTAAAAAAAAAACATGTTTTCTCATACAAACGTCAACACTCCCGTTTAACCCGCTTAAGGAGAGATATACACTTAGATGGTCGAGGTCGAGGATTTAGAAGCTATGAACATTACGTCGACCGTAGAAGACCTACACTGTGGGCCTGGTATCGATGATTCCATGTAAGTTGACAAATTTCATGATTTATTCATTCCCAAATTTTCAAACGCGTTTTTCTCAAAACCACGTTTTTCAAGTCGGTACCCAAAATTTCTCGAAAACCAACGAACCGATTGCCTTGAGGTTTTTTGTGGTTATTCTATACACCATTATCTAGTACTCGTCATAGGATTTTTTTTCCGTTACTTAGTTTTTGTTTTATAGGCAAAATAATAACTAATTTTTGGCCCAAAAATCACTACGTTCAAACGTCCGCCATTTTGTCATAAATCGATATTTTCAAAATCGCCTATGACAAGTACTAGATTTTAGTATCTAATTTAATAATCTTTTTGGTTTTTTTTTTCAGATGACTTTTGAAGAAACGCCAGTGGGTACCGTATACGCGGATTTTTTTACGACGCGCCAAGGATTATACAATATCCTTGTATATTTTTGATATTTTTAAATGAAGAAAATTAAACATATTTTTGAATGTATATACTTTTAGATAATTAAAACCCCAATCAGAAATTTCAAATAGTTTTTCATGAAAAAAATGATAAAAATGACCTTTTTCCGGCTCTTAGGTGTATGTCTCCCCTTAAAGGTGAAATTTGGGATATTGCTGAAATACGTGTTTAATTATTTGTAATTTAGTGTATTTATGCCAAGTTTCAAGCAAATCTAACGAAAAAATATGTTGTCTCATGCAAACTTTGAAGCCCCGGTTTTAGCCCCTTAAGAGTCGAATTTCGATTTTTTACCACTCTGGAAAAATGGTCTTATTTTGGGCTGCGTGGTCAGAATTAGGGGCCACAAATATCGTAATATCCCCATTATTCTCCAAGCGTCTAAATCAATCTCTGCATGTTGTTTCCGACAGAGCATGGTCGCCGTAAGGCTCAACAAGAATTACGTTATTAAATAATCTTTTTTATTGTAAAGACCATGTGCATTTTTAAAAGTAAAGTATTTTTCGTCGAAATTATAGAAGCGTTACCATCTCAGGGTTGTTACGCATTATTAACGCGGAAATTCCCTGAATATTCCCGGTTCTCCGTACACGTTTTGCAAAAAATCGAGGTTTCGCAAATGACCCAGATTAGGGTCAAATAAAGAACACTTTGTTTTCATCAAATATATATATTTTCAAGTTAAACACCACACAAATACTAGACCACACTTAACGTGGTCTAGTATTTGTAAACGTTACAAACTATACGGGAAAAATTATATACGTAGAAATAGCAATGAGCCATTTTTGTGGAAAAAAAAACATAACTTTTTTAACCGACTTGAAAAAACAAAGGGAAATTCTCGATTTGATCCTTTTATTGAAAAATTATTTTGGACGGGATAACATAATTTTTTTTAGTATCAAATATATTGAAATATTAAAAATTGAAATAAAATTAAAGAAAACTGAAATTTGAAAAATAATCAAAATATTGTAAAGTAAAAAAATTACATTAAAAGCAAATACAGAACCTGTTCTTTATTATAAGCAGAAATTTGTATGCCGGCAACAATAAATAACAAATAAATATAAACACTTATCTATTATAATAATAATGATGTGGTTGTGTATCGACAGACGAATGCAAATGTATAAAGCTTTACGGGAAATTAGTTTTCAGTTTTTTAAATTTTCAATGTTTGGCACTCAAATAACTTCTTTGTATATAATGAAGAATAATATAAATATTTAAAAAAATACAAGAATATTTTTTTTTACTGTTCAGTTTTTTTGTCAAGTCGATTTCATTTTTCGTAATTATTGCAAAAAGAAATTCCCTGAGTTTTCTCTGTTTTCCATACGCGTAACAACCTTGCATCTTAAGGAGATTGCTCAGCTATCGCAAAATAGTAAGAATTAGCTGAAATTTATTAAGGATATTTGCGAACGGGTGTTACGACTCCGTGTGAAATTTCAAGTACTTCGTCTGCGTGATTGTTGAGCAATTAATTATTGAAGTTAAGGCGGTCCTCTAGTTTCTCGGGTCGAAAAAATCGATTTTTTTTTCATAAATCACATCTACAACATGTGTAGAAAATGTGTGCCAAAGGATTTTTCGATATTCGAAGTGGTTCACAAGTTACGGCCCTGGAACGGAGCAGGTATACTTTCAAACGCGTTTTTCTCGAAACACCATTTTTCGAAACGGTGACCACGATATTTCAGAAACTACTGCACCGATCTTGTTCAAATTTATACAGCATCTTTAATATGTTATAAGCCAGCGATTGAACTAGGATTATCATGATTGCTTCGATAGTTTTTTTTGTACGAGCGAAAAACTTAAGAAAAAATGAGTAAAAAATAGAATGTAATTTTCAAAAGTGTATAAAAAAGTCAATTTTTGTAATATAGAATTCACTCTAGTTCAATCGCTAGTCTTAAATATGAAGATTAAAATGCCGTTTGGTTTTTTGATTTCAGATAAGCAGAACAGCCGCAATCTTGGTCACCGTCAAGCACCTCTTTTACTTGATGTCTTCCTGTCGGCCACTATAACTGTTATTCTATTATATATTTTGACTTCAAAACATTTGTAAAGCTTATTTAAATGTTAATAAAGATTATGCAAAAACAATAAGATTGATTATTTCGATGCTTTGCGCGTAAAAAAATATTGAAAAAGCCGTAAAAAAACAGCCGAGAAACTAGAGGACCGCGTTAAGCTCCTATACACGGGCAACATAGCAAAAGCTTCACGAGAACTCTAATACGACTGTCGCAAAATAATAAAAATAGTAAGAGGTGAATGGAAATAGGCGGAAAAGATTCTTGAGATTTTTATGAATAATTTCAACGAAGAGTACAGCGTTTTGTTTGTCTCGTTATCGAGATATTCGTGAAGTAAAACTGGAAATTTCGGCTGATTCGCGTAAAACAATAAAGCGCCCTACGGCACGTGGCAAGGCTGCTGTGAAGTTGGCCATTTTGAACATGCGCTAAAATTAAAAACGCACAAACTATTGCTTCCTTGCTATAAATTTCTTACCGCGGTTTCACAAAGAGTATTTCAATATTTTGAATAATTCTTTACAGAAGCTGCAGTGCATGTGTTTCGACATAACCTTCAAATCAATTACGCGTCGTCCCTCGACTGCGCATTCTTTTTCCGGCTCAACTACTTTTTTCCGCCGCTTTCCAGGTTATAATTGCTCCAACCGTCGATTGTACTGTTTTTCGGTTTGCATTTTTCCCTTCCATCTATTCATGTTCGCCGAACAAAAAAACGGAATTCGCGAAGGATGTTTGACAGCTACGCGCTCACGATGTGGCGTTCGTATCTGAGCTTAGTGATACCATTTACTGAGAACTAAATTGCGCGTTTGCCACATTTCAACTTGGTTAATAACTTATTCGCGATGTAAATAAACAAAAAAGATCAATAACATTTCTAAACAGTCCGTTATATGCATTCCACATAATTAGTAGCTGAAATTTATTTATTTTACGTAATCAAAAATTGGATTATTCGGGGTCGGCAGCCGTTACAGGCGCCCGTGTTTAAGCACATGCGTTCCTCTTGCCGCCTGCCCCGCAAAGATCCTGAGCAGCCTCCTTAAACTACACGCACGCAGTTCTGGAAACGCCGTCTGTTGGAAAACAGCGAGAACTTATTCAACGTCCCGATAGCTCAGCGAGCGTGTGAAAAATATGCCAAAAATATACCGTACGTTAAGGGGTTAGGCCACAGTAATGGGTATAAAATCATGTGCGAATGTAACCATTTTTTTCGTATGAAAAAGTGATTCACTCATAAAATTAATTACACATCTAATTAGTATGAATATCAAGCTGTTAGAATATATATTTCTATATTCTAATAATATGTATATTAGAATATATATTTTTTTCGATGTAAAAAATGGCCGACTGCACGAAACTTCTCGAAACAGCTTTTTTTTCCAATTGGCGTGACAAATAAATTCAGCAATTTTCACTCGATTTACTTCAAATTTAAAAGTTATGTTCCTAATTGCAGAGAATTACCTACGGAATTTCTGATTAATCGAAAACTTTTCATTTTATGAGCAGTTTATGAGCAGTTATAACGAAATTTTTCACTGAATATTCATTTCTTAAGTTCAAATACCTACAACTTTTGAATAAAACAATATTTTTTAAATTCCGTACGTACTTTTCTAGGTATTCTAATGTAGATTGACGAGAATTTTTGTTTTTTGTTCTAGGTGAAAAATTGCGGATGCTAAATGTCACGCCGCGGAGCGCCAAAGAAACGATAACAAAAGAAAATATTAGCAGTCGGCCATTTTGTACATCGAAAAAATATATATATATATATTTTCTAACAGCTTGATATTCATACTAAATATATGTGTAATTAATTTTGTAAGTGAATCACTTTTTCATACGAAAAAAAATTGTTAAATTTGCACATGATTTTATACCCGTTACTGTGGCCTAACCCCTTAAGGGAGACTTTGTCCTTGAAATTTTCAAAAAATCAATTTGAGCTCAACATGAGCAGCTAGAAGAAGAGGAGGGATGCCTCTATGGACCAGGCATTGCCGATTAGCGGTAATTATAAACACATTTGTGTAAACACATTACAAAACTTTAAACGCGTTTTTCTCGAAAACACGTTTTTAAAAATGGCTGACATTCTCCTGACCGCTGTAATTAACATATCGACCTGAAATTTGGAGAGCATACTCAGAAAATATGTCTTCACGGAATGACGGATCGTTTTTTCGATAGATACATTTTTGCATTTATTATTCATCTTTTTATGCGAAAAAAAACGCGAAAATTCGATTTTTTTTAAATTGCCGCCATTTTCCGAAATTTGTACTAAACGAAAAACCCATCCGTCATTCCATGACCAAAGGGTCACAGATTGATAATATGCTTTGAATTTGTGTTTCAGATCAACAAAGAGTGATGTCAGCCGTTCACCTCCCGCGATTTGAGGACCTGTTTTCGCGGAGCTGCAACGGCCGCCATTTTGTTTTTTTTTTTCAAAAAAAAAATTTTTTTACGTTCTGTATATCATGAATAAAAGCAAGAAAAAAACCGCACTCAAAAAGCTTTACTCGTTTCCTTAAAAAAAAATAAAATGTAAACACCTGAAATATGGCACTCCAAGGACAAAGTTTCCGTTAAATTGTAGAGGATTCACGCATGGAAAAATAATACGTTTTAATGGGGAAAAAAATGTTTGCCCGATAAGTTGTATCGTGATAAAAATATAACAGTTTCGGTATATTCGAGAGGGAGAGAGGGGAGAGAGAGAGAGAGAGAGAGAGAGAGAGAGAGAGAGAGAGAGAGAGAGAGAGAGAGAGAGAGAGAGAGAGAGAGAGAGAGAGAAATCCCTCTTGGCAAGCTCCCAGTGCAACTCGCGCGTGTTCCACGCTGAAATTCTCTTTTGTATAGAGGTGCCTCTCCGATCCTCCCTCCGAGACCTCGTTGCTGCCGAGTTTTCCCGTCTGCCTGCCGATTCCAATTATTCGTTTGCCCGGGGCTGACCAATCCCCCCATTATCGGATGACAAGCCCTCGCGCTTTTGTGTTTAATTGATATTTTTCGTAACTCCGACGAAAACGCAACAACGAGACCGGCGTATAGCCCATCCGCGTGCCTTCCGGATAAACCTTGTACACGCTTCTTCTTGTTCGTCTATACAACCAACCCCCCCGTATCTCGTCAACTCATTAATCATAATTGAGAGCCAGATCAAATAAAAATGTCACTTTTACGCTCCTCTTTTTTTGTC
Organism: Ophion slaviceki; assembly: GCA_944452715.1. Classification (NCBI taxonomy): domain Eukaryota; kingdom Metazoa; phylum Arthropoda; class Insecta; order Hymenoptera; family Ichneumonidae; genus Ophion; species Ophion slaviceki. Next base: position 25,822,074 of record OX101793.1, on the reverse strand, counting down.
GCTTCCCTTTATTATTTCGTTATTTCTCGTTTCCTTCGCTCGCCCAGCGTCGGCTCGCTCCTCTCTCCATAAATAACCGGTCGTCATAAAAACCGTAAAGATCGGTTATCTACGAGGAAGAGCGTTTTACGAATAGACGAACTCTGCGCTCTCGAGTTTCTGACCCGTCGCCGTACACGGCTTTTAGTTTCGTTCCGGTACCATTGGACGTTGTTTCCTTTTTCGTTTTTTTTTCACCCTTCCAGCCCCCGATCGCACGGTATCCGCCATGTTTTTTGCCGTTTTTGCGCGGCGTTGTACGGGGGGGGGGGGGGGGCGGAAAAGAGAGGAAGAGTTCGGGCTTCGAAAAATGTTGGACAAAATTAAACGAACGCAATCGATCGGGGAAAAAGTCTCCGGTGGCCTCGTACCCTTCCGTCTGGCCCACGTTTTTGTCGTTGTTTGTTATCAATTCCATTTGTATTTCTCCGCGGGCCGATCCATCCCGGCTCCGTATTCGTCCAATCTATAATACACGTATGTTTACAATTCGAAGGTACAGCCGACGGAAACAATCCGCCCGCAGCTGTCGTTATCTGGAAAGAGTTTGAAAAAAAAAAATAGCCGAGTCGCTCGAGGTGGTAGCGACGAAGGAAAGTCGGTTAGCAACGCCTCAAATTCGATAGCGGGATATAACTTGGCTTGTTACGAGATAAGTCGAGAATCGAGAATTGATACGAGAGTCGGATATCGGTCGTGGTTGGGTTTGGTCATGGTGTAAAACGTAAACGAACAAGCTACTTGGATCGGATTGTATATTTTCGAGTGTATCTTCCCCGTTACGGGAAGGATCGTATTTCCGCTTCGATTTAGGGCTCCTTTGGAAAAAGCCTTCGGGAATGGCCTGGAAAATGGTTTGCGTTGTTTCCCTGGGCATTCTTTTCGGGTCTTGTCGAGAAAACCGGAGGGTTCTCGCTGTCGAAAAGAGATACGATCTCTCTTTCCGCCTCTCTCTCTCTCCCTCTCTCTCTCTCTCTCTCTCTCTCTCTCTCTCTCTCTCTCTCTCTCTCTCTCTCAGTTCGAGGCTTACGGTATAACGATCGTTTAACGAGAGAGCGGTTGCAGGTCATCGAGAGTGGCGCCAGGCTCTTGACACCGTGTCACTCCCGCGCTGTACCTATTTTTAGCGCTCGACAAAGTATAGCTGGCAGAAGCGCCCCCGCCATATAACTCGCATATAGGGGGGGACAAAAAATACCGACAAATGGCCAAGCGTCCGCGCCTCGGTACATCGGTTGTAAAAATTAATTAGGCACGATGCCGATGATACGAGAGAAAAAAAAGGCAAGGCCTTCGGGCTTTCGCAACATTTACGAGATGTTACAAAAGTATGGTGGTTTGAGGAACCAACCAACAAAAAAAACAGTCGAAATAACACGAATGATCGGTCAAGTTGATTTGGCCTCTGCCCCTTTTCGTACGGCGGACTAAAGATGAAAGCTAATGAATAGGCCATCAAAATAACCCACGGAATGCCGAATGAAAAAAAAAATGAAAGAAAAAAGAAAGATCGGAAGCCTGATTCAGAAAAGCACCGGAAGTGACGAAAAAAAAGGTAAAATTGACAAAAGGGTGACAGCGGTGGACGGAACGAAAGAATCGGGGGGAACGGGAGGATCGAAAAGTTGTAGCTTGGGATGACACAAAGAGGCAGGGGGGAGAGAGAGTACCTCGTTAGCGTTGAGGCAACCATCCCGATAGCGATCGGCTAATCTTCGCTCGTCGGGACGACGACACTAGCACAAGTTCGTTTTTCTAGGGTCTTCTTCGTTGCAACAGGAAACAAGGGGATACGCACGAATACCAGGGTGCATTGTGTTCCCTTGATTGTGAGCCTTATCTTTGATATATTGGAGTTTGTCCTACAGGACATTTATTTGATATGCCGTTGCACACACGTGTCGTTAAATATGCCTGTGCCGCGTATGTGCGCGCATATATACGAATTTATCTGCTTCGTCTATCGACAACAACGAGTCACGCGTTCAATCCTTTAGCAAGGATAAATGCTCGTTAGCACCTCGTCGTGCCAACTGATGCATTATTTAGTTATTTTTATTGTATTATTTATGACACTCGGGCGATTTGAATGAGCAACCGTTGGGAATCGGGCTGTACTCGAATTCTTCTTTGAACTAACTGCCTCTCACTCTCTTCGAGTTATTTAACAATTTAGGCTCGGGAGGTTTCTTACGAATTTGGACATATCCGCGCGATTGTCCGAGGAAGAAAACAAGGAGAAATAAAAGAAGAAAAGAACGAGGATCCGATAGACAGAAGCCGGAATTACGTGGCGCCGCGTCGCATGTACGCACTACAAACAATGGCTTTGTTCCATACGCAAAACGTGATACAACTGTAAAGTAACAAATATCGCGGTGTTGATCGACACGCGATCTCTCCCGCTTGGCGTATCCGCGACGATGGCGGCATAAAAGCTGCACGCCAGACTCGTTTTTTCTCGCTCCCTCTCTCTCTCTCTCTCTCGCTCTCACCGAAGAGGGCGCGACGAGTTCTTCGATGCGTGAGTATTCGAGGCTTTACGAGGACGCGTGGCGTCGTAAGCGCACTATAGACGAATCGCGGGATAGTACACACCATTCTTGTAACTCGTCACATTTTCACAATACACGATTGTACGTGGCTCGATGCGGGTTTGAACGCAACCTCGCGCGTGCGCGCTTACCAAACTCCACCGCCTTATACCCCTTTGTTTCTCTACTTGGACATTCAAGATGCGTTACCTTTATCAAGCGGGTATACCTCTCTAAAAACTAAAAAAGTACTTTCTTTTGTATGTTGTTACAGTGTGAACTTTCGTGAATATTTCAAGACCAACCGGACCCTGGAATTCTAAAAATTGACGAAGTTACACCTATTTGAGTGGAACAGTGTGCGTCGGGTTGAGGGTGATTCGCGTTAAGGGGTTACCCCCACTTGCGATTTTGAAAAAATCGATCTTTTTTATTGCATTTTTTTGAAGTGCAATTTGAAGTGCAGTTTTTTTTGATGCCCGGAATAGATTACTCTATGTAAATTTACAAAAAAAAATATTTTCTTCGTGTAAACTGAAATTGACACTTTAAACGCGTTTTTCTCAAAATGGCATTTCTGAAGTCGGTGACCAAGATTACTCGAACACTAATGAACCGATCTTCTTGAAATTTTGCAGGCTTATTTAATACATAAAAATGTAGTCTTCAATCGTTCGATTTTTTTTTTCGAAAAAAATGGCCGTTTTATAGCCAAAAAACGGCCGTTTTTTTTCGTTAAAATCGAACCATTAACTTTGACTGTCCGCCATTTTGTGAAAAATGAATATTTTTTAAAATCCTTCGATTAAAGACTAGTTTATACTTATATTTGACTAAATCCATCCGCATTTTTTTTCAGATGATCCACTTCGCCGCAATGTTGGTCACCGCAAACCGTGTATATAAAAACATTATTTCATTGACGGCCATTTGCCACTAAACAATGTAATATTTTTCAATAAAAAAATTACTGAAACTTCTTCAAGATGTGTTCTTTAAGATGGTATATTGATCGATTAAAAAAGTTTTGTAGTTTTCTTTAAAAAAATTCATGAAAAAGGCCTTTTTTGCGCTACGAGTGGGGGTAACGCCTTAAACGAAAGCGGACATCAAAGCACAGGAACACTCAAAAGAGGCCCGAACTGCCCGCAGGTTGCATAGATTGAGTGCGCAACACGATCTCGATGATGAGGAAGGACACTTACGGTTGCATGCAAAAGTGTCCGGCCAGAGATAATTTTATGATGGAGTAACGTTTAAAGGATGCAAAATGGAAATACAAAGATATCGTCGTACAGTTCTTTTATTATGCAATCGAAACGTGTTATTGAAAAATTATATATAACTATTCATAATTATTTGTAACCAAAATAACAATTTTCGCTTTTTCATAATTATCCGGCCAAGTGCGAATTACGCACTATATACAAAGAAAAATTGAGTAACTCGAGAAAAAAAATTGAAAACGGTAATAAATGTAAGATTTTCATCAATACTTGGTAGCCATGCCCTTCAACGCTATCACGGCAGCACAGAGGTGAGGCATCGATTCAATGAGTTTGATGATTCTATCTTGAGAAATATTTTTCCACTCTTCTTGAACTTCCCCCACAAAGCAGCTTTATAGGCACAATGTTCAGTTCCTACTCTTAGTTTTAACTCTTGCCATGAATGTTCTATGGGATTCAAGTCCGGAGATTGACTCGGCCACTCTAAAACTCGAATATTTTTCTTGATAAAAACCTGCTGAAGGAGCTGTGATCGATGTTTTGGACGATTGTCTTGCTGAAAAATCCATCCTCGTGGCACATTCTGACGAGCATAAAGCAGCATTTCTTTTAATATAATATCTCTATACATAGCAGAGTTCATAGTGCCTTCAATTTTAAAGACTGGACCGACGCCTTTCCAAGAGAATGCACTCCATAGCATAATTCTACCTCCACCGTGTTTCACAGTTGGTGTTTGATATCGCGAATCATTTCTAGTTCCTTTTGATCGTCGAATGTACCTTCTCCCATCATTTCCAAACAAATTAATTTTAGTTTCGTCTGAGAACAGCACTTTTTCCAATCTTCAACAGTCCAGCTCTGGTATTTTTTCGCGAATTCTAATCTGGCCTTCTTATTTTTTTCACTGATGAGCGGTATTTCAACTCTACCACGTCCAAAAAGTCCCACTTCTGTCAGTCTACGTGAAACCGTACTTTGGCTAATGTCAGCCAAATTTTCTTCGCGTAATTCACGTGCGATGATTGCACCATTCTTACGTCTGCGACAGTCTTTTTGTTATCACTTTATCGACAGTTAGTTGTTTTCCTAGGTCTCCCAGGACAGTATTTATCTTCTAGAGTACCTGTAGTCTTGAATTTATTAATTTTCCACAACTAAACCTCAATACTTCCTGATGCCAGTTGTCGAAGATTAGCACTCTATGTTCGCCACAAAAAATGGCGTCCAATTAAAAATGTCAGGTCATTTTGAGACACCCTTCAGTTACAAAAAAATGACGACTTTTTTCATACATTTTGTACGCTCGAGTTTGAATCCGTCGCCACGTTGTTAATAAAAAATCGACGATCGTCAACGACTCTCATCTATTGTTAACTTGAATAACCCGTTTGGGTTTTACATTTCAGACGGACCATTTCAGCCGTAGAGCGTCCACTGCCAAATGCCGCGAACAAAAAATTCATCCACCGACGGCCATGTTCTTGTTGTTTCCCTCTATTTTCCGTGCTTTTTTCCAAAGGCTCTCAACGTACCTTTGTGTTAAAAACGGAGCTCTTCTTCATCAAACGTTCCCCAGAAAAATGCCAAACTTGGCCACTTTTTTCGGGCCTTAGGTAGACGCAGCCCCTTAAGTATTCAGTTAGGCGGTTGTTATTTTGTCAACGAGCACTCACCAATAGCCACGTCGTTTTCTTCGTGTCCGCATCAATATAGGCAAAGTGTATCGCGATCAGACGAATAAAACGAATACTTGGCCCCGTTGCGTGAAAAATATTGTTCTCGTTGAACGGGGAGAAATTGAAGAGGGGTGTCCGTTGGAAAATTTGGAGAAGAAGGCTTGGATGAAACGATCGGCAAAATTGGCGATGAGATGTCATAGCGCCGATTACGCGGCCCAGCTGCGAATATTTTTTCACATCGGAATCTCGTCATCGCTTATGACGCCCGTTTCTCGAGACATCGCGAGGCTCATTCCCAGGAAGGTTTTACCCGCGGATGAGAGTGACAAATGTCATTGGCGGAGCGTGAAAGCGAGAAACGCGCGCGCCCTCTCTTCGCATGCATCCGATGAGAGAACACGTGTTGACGAATCCCTGGAACGCCTCAAGAGTTCCGGAGGCAAGGAAAGACCAGGGAGAGTGAGTAAGAGAGAGAGAGAGAGGGAGGGAGAGGGAGAGAGAGAGAGAGAGAGAGAGACCGGATGTTTGGGCTCGCTTGCTCACTCGCTGGTATAGCGCGCACGCACGCACGCACACGGGGCAACGCGTAAATACACATCAAGTACGGTAAAAGTTGGAGGGAGAAAGTCTCGTTCGCGTCGGAGCTGCAGAGGAGACATGTGTGGCTCTGCGAGCTGGACAGATAGACATCGTTCCCGGGCTCTAATTAGCGAGGCCACGGTGCGAACAAGCCCCGAGGAAGCCGATACTTTCCAGTTATATATCGTTGTTTCATGCCCGTCGTTCTTGCTCCCTCCTGCCCTGCCGATCAATGTTCGTTATTGCGCGCTTCTGGCGCTTAGCAGGCATCGAACTCGTCGACACTCGACTACCAACCCCGCCGTCGTCAGAGCTCCGTCAAAATCAGGGGCTCCGTGATTGCGGGGCGTAGCGGAAAAGCGAAAAGGCTGCACAACGGGCTCTGCGCGGGACATATTTTCGGGGAAACGAAGGCGGGCAGTTGTCCGTGTGTGCGAAGGAAAATGTGACAACTTTCGGGAGAAAGAAGAAGAAAAGAAAGAACAAAAAAAGTCACGAGAAAGGAGATCGAGTCGTACGGCTGTTGGGGGAGGTCCAAGACGATCGATCCCGGCTCGAGATGACGCCTATCTTTGCGGCGCCTCTCTGCCGTTTGGTTCAACGCGCCAAACAGCATCGGCGTCATCCGGAGCCCATTAAAATCTATTCCTGCGGCTCTGCTACGTCCCATTTGTGTGTGGGTTCATATATTGGGATGTTGAATAAGCTCTCGCTTTTGTGAAAATGAATGCTTTATTTTTGAAAATCCATTTCTATTGCTTTCGGGCGTTTCGAAACTGTTGGGTGATGAGATCATAAGGTTGCGGTCATATTGGAGAGCTATTAACTGGTAGATAGTGTGCTAGTAAACTATTAGCCAATGGAGGTCATAACTCAGAGCTACCAACTAGAAGACAGTGAGTTAGCAAACTAGTATCGAGCGATTGGGGGGTACATCTAGAATTCTTAAGTTAGTACGTGCACGAACCTCCTCATTAGAAAAAGAAAAATTGATTTTTTTGCATGCTGTAGTAGAGACATAAAAAGTGACGTCCGCGAATCTCTGCAGGCCTTACCAGCTGAACACAATAGTAATTAATTCACGAAATCAATGCATTTAACCCGCACCGTATAGGGAATCCGTGCGGATCGACCTTTGGAACGGAAATAATAATAGTTCCCGGTTAGATCAGAGCTATGCGAAAAGCGACGAATAACAAGAAAACTGTCGCGGTCACGTATGTTCCATTAAAAATATAGGTTACGGGACATTTCGAGCAGATATCATCGATTGAATCGACTCATTTTTGCGTTCGCTCGCGGCGTCTGCCATCTCTCTTGTTACAATATGCACATTACACATACACTACAACACACGATTACACATACGGTAAACAAACACATGCTTGACATGTATCGAAAGCACCTGAATACAGCGTTGCCACGGATATTGCCATAATTATGAAATGGCGGCCTGTGACAACTCAAGTCAAATCTGATTGCGAATTTACTTCACTTACCAAACTATAATACAAACAGTTATCACATGCACTTCTCAAATAATTATTTTCTGTATCATGTTTATTATTATACCCAAATACATTATATTTTGCTTTTTTCAGATTCGATCATTTATAGATTTTCCGTTGACTAGTCAATCCGCTGGTACTACGTTAACGCTGAGCAATAGACAGTGACGTGAGGCAGCGAACTAAGCAGTGAACACTGTGGAGGTGGAACGGTGAACTGTCGGATAACACCAAGCGAGTGACGCTAAAATATTAGTATCGAAGGTATATCTTTACTGCCGTCATATGGAAGAAGGCAGCATCGGCCAAAAAGATCGAAAATGCGTTTTTGGTACTGTTGGAATCAGTATAAAAGATCCCATCGTTCTTTATAGAAAAAAGCATTTTCGATTTTTTGTAGATCCCGCCTTCTTCCGTATGACGGCAGTATAGACGTCAATCTGCGAGCGAGTAGATACTACACTAGTAGGATTAGCTGAGCAGCAATTCCAGTAATTCACAATGTGAACCAAAAACTAGTGAATTATTATATAGCCATTTCGCTCTAACCTCGTAAATCAAATTGCAGTTTAGCTCTTTTTGAACTATAAAACAGTTACTAGCTACTAGTTAATAGCTCGCAATATGACCACGCCCTGACGATTCTGCAAGTTCAGCTAGCGTCTGACATGAGGCTTCATGCCTCCATTTCAACACATCAAAATCATTATTTTTGGAGCATCTAAACGAATCTCTGCGTGTTGTTTCCGACAGAGCATGTTCGCCGTAAGTCTCAACAAGAATTTTGTGCGCTGAAGCTGCAGATTTTTCTCCAATAAAGTAGTGTAGTAAAATTCCCCGCAAATACGCTTTTTTTGGCACGATCTTTAACATGTTTAACACTATAAAAAAAAGTTGTTTACATTATGGCGAAATTACATGCACTGAATTTCAAGCTCGCTTATAGAACTTTTTTATAGATGGGTTACCATCTTAAGACGCGTAACCACTTTAGATGCTTCAAAAAATCATTTTTTTTTATTTCATAAATCGTTAGCAAAATATCTTAAGAATACACTCTGAAAATTTCAAACCGATATTCGGTTTCCTTCTAACGGTATGTGTATAAATGATAAAGACTCCCCGCTTGACTTCCAACCACTATGACGGGTCAAAACATTCGATTTTATTTTGCTTTTTCTCAGAGTGTACATATTCAAGAATACGTGAAAAACAATTCAAGTTAAAATATTGAAAAGTGACCGAGTGACAGACGATTTAGCGAGAACAGGTGGCGCAACAATGTACATATACGAAAACTTTCAATCGCGTTTTTCTCGTAACGACATTTTTTCTATTTGCGGGAATCATAACTCAAAAACTAATTGATGGAGCATCTTCAAATTTGGAACACGTTTACATAATATAATTTACTAAAACACGAACCTAAAGTTGTAAAAATTAGATTGGTTTAAACATATTTATTATTGACAAATATCGGGGATAAAATGCTAAACATCGATCATTTTTTTTCAAGCACGTTCCACCATTCAATTCTCGTTTTTTGTTTCAAAATTTAGGTTCATGTTCTTAAAAAAGATCTCAATACTGTATAAAAATTTGTTGGACTATTTCAGATGCGAATTGTGAGCTGCACAATTCCCGCAAATCGACAACGACCACGAGGACACGCCAAGGTACACAGCGGATTACACCTTAATTAATGCATGGAATAACTTGAAAAAATTACCAGAGATGTATGAAAATATGAATAAATTATTGCCAGAGTAGCGGAAATTTCCGTTTTTTTTTCACAATTCCAAAAATCCTCAAAAGTGTCAACAAGAATTCTGTGTGCTTCAGCTGCACATTCTTTTTTGAATAAAGTAGCGCAGTAAAATTTCCCCAAACACTCTTATTGGCACCCAATTTGACGTCTTTAGCATAAAGAAGAAAAAGGTTGTTTACACTTCGGCTTTGCTGAATTTCAAGCTTGCTCATAATGCTTCTTTACAGATGCGTTACCATCTCAAAGTACACGGACGCAGTTCTGATACCCCATCCGGTGAAAAACAGCGACAACTCACTCACCGTCCCGATATTTGTGGGTATCCACGAGAGTCCGTGCGCGTGTGTGTGAATTTTCGCAAGCTTCGTGCAATTGCGAAATTAATTGGCTTACGGCGCGGAAAAACGTAATAACAATTTGTCAAGAGGCAACGAAGAGCGGAAGAACGCGCGACTTGGTACCCTCTAGCTGGCCGCATGTTATACGGCTTATTCGTGCAAAATAACTAGAGGATAATTACAAGCATAAATCACACGTGTTAATATTCGTGGGCGTGAGCTCCGTAACGGTGGGAGGTGTAGAGACGCAGGCTCGAAGGAATCACCGTATCCACCTGCCAGCCGGGGAGTTGGATCCTCCAGCGTCCCTCTCTCTCTCTCGCACTCTGATTTTGTTTTCTATTTTCCCTTTTTGAATTTTCTGCACCGTTGCTGCCGGATAATACGAAACGCATCGGGATATATTTGCTCGCGCACGGTAGATCATTCGAGATTCTGAAACGCCAGCCAAGAGAAAACGCCTCCTTGTTAGCCGAGGCTCGGTACGAGCTCTCTCGGCACTCCCGCTCTCTCTCTCTCTCTTGCTCTCACGACGAGAGGGACGAAAGGACGCGACGAGAGGGAGCTTCCACGCGATGAACGTTACGCCCGCTAATAGCTCGACGCCCGTTAACGAACTACCGTTCGATCCTCGGAATATCCTTTCGCGTTTTGGAAGCTTCTTTTTTTGTTCGCCCATTGCCGTACGGTCAGTGGGGTATTATCCATCATTGCCCACGTCACCCACGGCTATGCCGTCTCTCTCCGCGCAACCCTCGCGCCATCGTCCGAGGTAGAGAGCCCGCTACCTCCTTGAAAATCCAATCACGTTTATACTCGTGTAGATACGTACGGGGCCATCCCTGTATCGTATCGTAAAACTATCCTTTACGAGATGCTTATGGGAAATAATGTTCTCACCGACGGCGTTCCACCCTGTGAGCACTTGGCTCTTGGACGAGTCCGGTCTCTCCTTGACGCCACCAAGTCGGTATGCAGAAGCGAGAGAGAGAGAGAGAGAGAGAGAGAGAGCGATCGATTGATTGATTGATTGATTATTTATTAACTATGCCTTGGCAAAGCCTTGATGCAAATGGTGTACAATTTGAAAAAGAAAACAAAATTGAATTAAATGAATAAATAAAAATAACAATATATTTCTTATGATTAAAGACAATAAATAGGCTATGAGTGCTTATGACTAAAAATGATTTTCCTAACCTATTAGGAAATCATTTTTCCTAATAGGTTAGGAAAATGATTAGGAAAATCATTTTCCTAATGAAAATTTTTTTCATTAGGAAAAAATGAAAAAAATTTCATTTTTTGCTAAATTCAATGTTGCTAAATTCAATGTTGCTAAATTCAATTTAGCAACATTGAATTCATGTTGCTAAATTCAATTTAGCAACATGAATTTGCTAAATTCATGTTGCTAAAATTCAATTTAGCAACATGAATTTAGCATTCATGTTGCTAAAAATTCATTTAGCAACATGAATAGCTAAATTTAGTTAGCTATTCATGTTGATAGCTAACTAAATTAACGACTAAATTACACAGTCGGAAGCTAAGTAAATTAATAACTAAGTTACAGATCCGGAAGCATATATCGACTGTACTCTAGATAATTCAAAATAGTAAATTAATAAAACAAGTTAGAAATCTCCGCTAAAAAGGTGACTGAAAAGGCGCTGCCAAAAGTATACCGCGGATAAGAGGAAAGATTTTCTGAAGGTTGAGGTTCTATGTGAGCGAATATGAAAGAGAGAGAGCGAGAGAGAGAGAGCGATCGATTGATTGATTGATTGATTATTTATTAACTATGCCTTGGCAAAGCCTTGATGCAAATGGTGTACAATTTGAAAAAGAAAACAAAATTGAATTAAATGAATAAATAAAAATAACAATATTTTTCTTATAATTAATGACAATAAATAGGCTATGAGTGCTTATGACTAGAAATGATTTTCCTAACCTATTATAACTATTCATGTTGATAGCTAACTAAATTAACGACTAAATTACACATTCGGAAGCTAAGTAAATTAATAACTAAGTTACAGATCCGGAAGCATATATCGACTGTGCTCTAGATAATTCAAAATAGTAAATTAACAAAACAAGTTAGAAATCTCCGCTAAAAAGGTGGCTGAAAAGGCGCTGCCAAAAATATACCGCGGATAAGAGGAAAGATTTTCTGAAGGTTGAGGTTCTATGTGAGCGAATATGAAAGAGAGAGAGAGAGAGAGAGAGAGAGAGAGAGAGAGAGAGAGAGAGAGAGAGAGAGAGAGAGAGAGCGATCGATTGCTTGATTGATTGATTATTTATTAACTATGCCTCGGCAAAGTCTTGATGCAAATGGTGTACAATTTGAAAAAGAAAACAAA
>OX101793.1:25745253-25809828 GCA_944452715.1 Ophion slaviceki | reverse complement strand
GAATATCACAAACCCGTCGATGTGTGTGTGTGTGTGTGTTGCAGTATTGACAGACTATTAATTCAGTCAAGTAGAAAAATATCTGACTACGAAAATGCTATCTAATAAAACATTTTAAACATTAAATAGATACATTTAGTGGATTCGACTAAATTGTTTTTTGAACGGATGAAAACGAATCGCAGATTCAATAGGAATAAATAAAATACGATATTAAATGGATCTTTATTTGAATACATAAATATATTTTTGTTAAATAATTCCACTAATGGAATACAGTAGGACAAATTTGTTTTCACAAAAAATCTAGTTAACTCACATACAAAGAAAAACAAATAGACGCATCTTATTAATATCGATAGAGTTTTTCTCAGTGTATGCAACTTTTGTAGGAAAAGTTTTCTACCAAGTCTGATACGCTAGAAAATATTTCTACTGCCAATAGTTGTGACCTCACCCTGTATAGCTATCTCGGTTCTCGGAGCGATTCACGCTCACCCGACAATTAATTTATCAACGAGGTTTGACATTAGGAGGATATTGAAAAAAAAATTCACTGAAATGAGAGAGGGAGGGAGAGAGAGAGAGAGAGAGAGAGAGAGAGAGAGAGAGAGAGAAGCAAAAAGGATTACAATATACTACAAATTGTCTCCCAACCACCTTAAACCGCGTGACCCAAGCGATAGCTCGGCCACGCTTCAATCGTGGGATCGACGCGCGTTTAAGGCCTTAGGCCACAGTAACGGGTATAAAATCATGTGCGAATTTAACGATTTTTTTCGTATGAAAAAGTGATTCACTCATAAAATTAATTACACATCTATTTAGTATGAATATTAAGCTGTTAGAAAATATATTTTTTTTTTCGATATACAAAATGGCCGACTACTAATATTTTCTTTTGTAATCTTTTTTTTTGGCGCTCCGCGGCGTGACATTTAGCATCCACAATTTTTTACCTAGAACAAAAAACAAAAATTCTCGTCAATCTACATCACAATACCTAGAGAAGTACGTACGGAATTTAAAAAATATTGTTTTATTCAAAAATTGTAGGTATTTGAACTTAAGAAATTAATTTTCAGTGCAAAATTTCGTCACAACTGCTCATAAACTGCTCATACAATGAAAAGTTTTCGATTAATCAGAAATTCCGTACGTACTTCTCTGCGAAATGCAATTAGGAACATAACTTTTAAATTTGAAGTAAATCGAGTGAAAATTATTGAAGTTATTTGTCACGCCAATTGGAAAAAAGCTGTTTCGAGAAGTTTCGAGTAGTCGGCCATTTTGTACATCGAAAAAAAATACATATATTTTCTAACAGCTTGATATTCATGCTAAATATATGTGTAATTAATTTTATGACCGAATCACTTTTTCATATGAAAAACAATGGTTAAAATCGCACATGATTTTATACCCGTTGCTGTGGCTTAAGACCTTAAGGATGTATGGCAGCTACTGCAGAGTCGTTACAGAACTGATTATGCAATTTGCAAAAATCGCATTTAAAGACTAAATAAAATAATTGTAGTATTCATTGAAGCTAAAAAGGAGATTTACCACAGCTCAAAGTAAAACATGCGGTACAGAAAGAAGAATTTTCAATTTTTAACTGCAAATTTAGTTGCTGATTTGATGTACGTTTTCCCTGACGTTGTCGTGGTTACGACATACGAGCTAAAGAAATACGAAAACGGTCCCATTTAACTCGCAATATCTCGCAAAATATATGGGCACATGTCGATTTTTTTTTTAACGTATCATGCATATTACAGCGATACCGCACAAAAGTTTTTTTTACAAAAGAGTACTCCGGAAATACCTTTTTTGCCAATGTAAAGGGAATTTTGGACGTACAGTCCTATGTTCCCGTGTTAAATGACCCAACTTTGAATTCGTTTATCCCAGCATTCACGTGGGCAAATTTTGTTTTTTTAATCTCAAAAAGCTCTCGATATTTTCCTTTACAATATCAGTGAGCTTCAATTCGAACAGTAGTAAATAACTTAGTTGCCATACATCCTTAATCGACGAAAGAGAGTGGCCGCTGTGACGTCTCGAGCCACTACTCCGCGCCTCGGGGAACAAGAGAACACCGGGCCAAACTAACCAACCAAGTCTTGCCAAACTTTTCAAATATCGAAAGCGGCGAGCGCGCTCCATTTTTTTCCTTCGATCGTTCGCGCTCGTTAAAAAAATCTGTCGTAAATGTGAAAAATATAAACTGGTGATATAATACGATCGGGTGCGAGCGCAGCTTGTCCAAATATGCGAATTACAGTCTCTCGTATTATACGGTGTTTGCAGGGGTGACGCGAAGAGAGACACGGATGGATATCGTACGGAACAAGAGACGAGTTTCTGTGTCGTACGCTATTCGCCTATATATATATATATATATATATATATAAAGCAGACGGAAGAGTTATGCGATTCGGGTGCTCGTAAAGAGAGAGAGAGGGGGAGACGTGGAAAAATATTAAAATTGAAAAATCTTCAAGGCGCGATGATATACGCGAGTGATATCGGTGGCCGGCAGCTGTCCTGTTTCCCCGAGTCACTTTCTCCCTCCGCTCGTCCCGGTCGCGCGCCCCTTCGCACAAAAGTGTACAGAGGATAGATCCGACACGAGTGTGACGGATGGAGAGAGCGAACGAAAAAGTTAAGGAAAGAAGAAAAAGTGGAGAACCAGTGAGAGGAGGAAAAAAAACGAATGGCGATATTGTCTCGTTGTTCCCGTTCCCCATTTGCTCTCCTACTCGGAAAATCCTCCCCCCACTTTATCCGCCGAACAATGCTACTTTAAAATATTGTCAAAAGTATAAAAAGTTATGTACATATATACGGGCGGCGGGAAGGGGAACGACGGGAGCTCGTACCAAACTGGGCATTTGTTTCGGCGCGCGACTAACGTATAGAAAAGCCTGTGTCTGTGAGATGGAATATATCCTGTCACGTCGTAATATACACGGACGAATGAAAGAAAGAAAAAAAAAGGTATCCTCGTGAAAGGGTGGCTGTGAAATGTGCGTATAGTGCGCGAGAAAAGCCGAGGGGTTCGAGCGCCACTTGTCGAGCTTCGCGCGCGCACACATACGCACGCACGTGTTACTCTCTTTTCGCTCGTATGGGGCGAACGGGGGCGCACACCGCGAAAGCTTGGAAGTATAGCTCGTCGCGTGCACCTAGTGCGGAAATTCGCGTCCCTACGCGGTGTTCCAAACTACCCAGTCACAGGTCCGTTGCGTCTACTTTATTTTTTTTTATCTCATTTTGTTCAGTTCTTCGCTGATAAATATTAGGAGGTTGAATAAGTTATCGCTGTTTTCCAACAGATGGCGTTACCAGTACTGTGCACGTGGAATTTAACTATACCAGTGTGAACGCTGAAAATTTGAGTGATTTTTGGGAATTTTTTCGAAGAAAAGTAGTCAATTAAATGTTTCGGAAAATTAAGATTATATTTGGCGCTATTCGACCTATATTACATAATTTTCTCATAGAAAAATATTGAGATCCAAGCGACTTATGCGCTCCCTTCGGAGGGGCAAAAAAAGTTCCTCCACTGCTGACATGATTCCGGCCGATTGAGTAGCTGAAACCGAAAAAGGAAAAAATGTCGTTAAACTGGAAGGTATTTCCTGTACAATGACGTAGGATTTTCGAAAAATATCAATATCTAACAAAATGGCGTAGTTATGAAAAAACGTCTGTTTTCTTGCCTATAAAATGGTTGTTTTTCACTGCCAAATCGTCCATTTTCATCCAATCAAAAATATCCTACGTAATTGTAGAGTAAATATATTCAAGAGTACTCAGTTCAAATTTCAAGTCAATCGGATAATTGCTCTTTGAGTTACAATGTCAGAAAATTTGAAAAATCTCATTTCGAGAAAAACGCGTTTAAAGATTTAACTATCGATATTTGCAAGATAAAATGATTAGATATACGGCCTTGAAATTTTTACAGGATATTATTGAAAGTATAAACTGTCGAAAAAGGCAAAAAAAAAATCGATTTTTTGAAAATGTCACACTCGTATAGCTCCTTAAGGCGTACCCCCACTTGTAGCGCAAAAAAAGGCCTTTTTCATGAATTTTTTAAAAGAAAACTACAAAACTTTTTGAATCGATCAATATACCATCTTAAAGAACACATCTTGAAGAACTTTCAGTAATTTTTTTATTGAAAAATATTACATTGTTTAGTGGCAAATGGCCGTCAATGAAATAATGTTTTTATATACACGGTTTGCGGTGACCAACATTGCGGCGAAGTGGATCATCTGAAAAAAAAAATGCGGATGGATTTAGTCAAATATAAGTATAAACTAGTCTTTAATCGAAGGATTTTAAAAAATATTCATTTTTCACAAAATGGCGGACAGTCAAAGTTAATGGTTCGATTTTAACGAAAAAAAACGGCCGTTTTTTGGCTATAAAACGGCCATTTTTTTTTCGAAAAAAAAAATCGAACGATTAAAGACTACATTTTTATGTATTAAATAAGCCTGCAAAATTTCAAGAAGATCGGTTCATTAGTGTTGAGTAATCTTGGTCACCGACTTCAGAAATGCCATTTTGAGAAAACCGCGTTTAAAGTTTCAATTTCAGTTTACACGAAGAAAATATTTTTTTTTGTACACTTACATAGAGTCATCTATTTCGAGCCCAAACAGAAGTATGGGCCCGGATACTTATACTTCAAAAAAATGCAATAAAAAAAATCGATTTTTTCAAAATCGCAAGTGGGGGTAACCCCTTAACAGACTTTATCTTTAGCTGGCTTATGGGACGACAATTCACTTTTATTATCCGTCTTGCACCCTGGAACACGACAGAATATCGAGTAATTTTTCATTTTTAAAATGTTGTCCCCTGTTATCAATGTATTTTGACCAAGGTTACTATGCTAGTAGAGCTTCTCCCTGAAAGCGGGAAACAAGCTTAGGAGTACGTGTTTTTAATTGATTTTCATAATTATTTTGAAAAGGAATGAATGTATAGAATTTATTCAAACTTTGGGAATATTTTATACATATTTTCAAACATATAATTTAATTTTTCGAAGCATTTCCTCTGAAAATATGAATCATATAACCTACCGCCCATCAAAAGTCTTGCTGTTTAATAGTCATCAGACTTCATCAGTTTGTGTACACACTAGAGGCCCCCGTTTTCATCGGAAATCAATACAGTTTGACGATTACTTTAAGAACATTCTAACCAAAAAATGCATTTTTTAGAGGTTTTCAAACAAAAGGTAATAATTTTTGCAATTGTTGCATAACCTTTTTGGCCATAGAAAAATCTCCTTTACACAATTGTAGTAATCCAAATTTCGGTTAACATAGAGCGTAATTATATAAAGAAACGGCACATATTGGAAAAAAAAGTTGTTTCGAGAAAAACACGTTGGAAAAAAAATTACCGAAAACAAACAATTCACGGCAGTTCAAGGCAGTAGGCGGAACATATTGTCGAATAGTTTGATTTTTCCGGCACAACCGGCATAAATGGTTCATATAGATTATATGAACCATGATTATACGTAATTATATAAAGAAACGACACAAATTGAAAAAAAAAAAGTTGTTTCGAGAAAAACGCGTTTTATTTTTACTACTTTAGGAACATATTGTTGAATAGTTTTACTAACAATTCATGGAATAAAAAAAATCGATTTTTGCGTCACCTAAGCTGTTTCTCCGCCTTAAGGGGTTAGACCACTCTAGAGGCCGAAAGAATAGACTTTTTGAGGATTTTTTTTTCAGAAAAACTACAAAATAAATCGGGATTACAAAAAAGGGTGTTTATTATGCATATCAGTGACTGTATACAATAATTTTTTTGAAGCGATTAATTTCAAAATGGCGGCTGTGCAGCGTTTATCTCAAAACTGCATTTTTTAAGTTGGCCGGAAACATAACTCAATTTTCAACCGATTCACTTGAAATGTTGAATATATCTCGAAACATACATTGTCTATGGAAGTACGTAGGATTTTTTTTTACATTGCATAGTTCATTTGTTACAAACGATTATCTGACCCCATTTTTCACTTTCCAAGAATTTGCATAAAAAATCGTCAGATAATTGCATAAATAGGCCTCCAGAGAGGCCTAAGGCCTTAAGCCGCGAGGGGCACCAAGACTTGTAGATCGCGAATAAAGAAGTACTACAAGCAACCTTGAAATTCAGTGTATGTCATTTCGCCGAAGTGTAAACAACTTTTTTTTTTCATCGTGCTAAACATGTCAAATTTCGTGCCGAAAAAAAAATTTCGTTTCATTACTTTATTCAAAAAAATCTGCTGCTGAATATAGCATTATTTTTCACGAAAAAACAGCGATGACTTATTCAACGTTCCACTAAGAATGGAAATTAATTGAAAGAAGCGAAAAACGGCGATACGTTGAGAAGCGGCGACTCCCCCGAGGGAGCGAATTAGCGAAAGGTTGGTCCGAAAGGGTGCTTTCGCGACGAGAGCCCGTTATTCTTGCGCCATCGACAGCCGTTCCAACCCGCGGGTGACACTTTTCAAAAGTCATTTTGAACGAGTCACCGCATTCGATCCGCTCTCGTCACTTATTTATTAGCGTGAAATAACCGAGGGACGCTTTTCCAACACGCGCCTCCCGTCTGTAACACACGCCTTAAAAATGGCAATTTTTATTTTTTTATCGCTTTATTGGTATCCACGAATGTATGCGTATGTTGCGTCCGAAGCGGCTCGATTTCGAATCGTCGAGTCGTCACGATTCTCGTTCTTCCTTTTTTGCTTTTGCTCATATTTCGTATCGAGGCCCGTGGGCGGACAGGGTGAACGCTTTATCTCGGTATATATCGAGATGAAATATAGTATACGAGTTCGTACTGCGGTAAGGAGAGCGATATTAGGACGAGCGCGGCGTGTTCGCCCACGACGACCAATGTAGCAACGAGACAATGAGAGACCGGGAGAAAGCGCGTTCAGCGCACAATTACACGACATTTGTCCGGAGCTAAATGCGACCTGCTGGCGGACTTTTGACAGCTCGCGTACGGAAATTCCAGTTTTGGAGGGACAAAAAAAAAGTTTTTCTCGACCGAGGCGAGCGCGAAGAAAAAAAAAGTCGATAGATCGAGAAGATATTGCGTCGGAGCGCGTACTAAAGGGTGTCTCAAAATGACCTGACATTTGAAATTGCGCGCCATTTTTTTGTGGCGAACATAGAGTACTAATCTTTGAGAACTGGCGTCAGGAAATATTGAGGTTAGTCATGGAGAATTACACGATCGAGCAACGCGTGGAAATTGTTACTTCCTGCATTGTTACTGCATATCGTAAAACGGGGTTAAATCGACATTAAGGCGGAATATCCCTTTGTGAGGGCAAAATCAAACGTCTTTTTGACAATTTATTTGAGAAAAACAAAACAATATTTTTAAATTCGGTTTTTTATACATGTTGATACAAGTCTTAAAGTGAAAGAATTTTTTTTTAAATTATTTTGAAACAAAATAGCGGCACAGTAGTCAATGAAATAAAACTCCTTTTTTTCATAATCCTCTACGGGCGTATTCGCACAGGTTATAATTTTCGCGTTAGAACAAAAAACGAAAAATATTTTGAAAGTAGACATAAAAAACTAGTCCAGTACGTAGGGGTTTTTCGAAATATTGATTTTAAAAAAATGGCGTTAATATGAAGAAAAAAAATTGTTCGTAAAAAAATCGGTCGAATATTGATTATAACATTTTTAAATTTCAACTTATCGAAAAAATCCTACGTACTGGACTAGAAAATGTTGTCAGGAATCTACAGTTAAAATTTTAAGTCGAGTGATTGAAAACTCGAGGCGCTACGCATACGCCCGTGTCCAAGAACATAGTTTTGAGAAAAACGCGTTTGAAGTTTTAAGTACTGTAAAATCATGGAAATTTCGTGTTTACCTTTATTCGGCGATGCCTGGACTATATAATTGTCCTTCTAATTCAACATTTTCTTGCTCTTCTTTTTTGGAAGATCTAGGGAAAAAATGCAAAAACACATTTACAAAGGTATATTGCCCCTTAAGGGTAACTTTGACAGTTTTTGGGGCTACTTTAACTTTTTTAACTTTTTTTCTATTGTCGCTCAAATTTGTTGTTCAAGTTTATTATAACGTTGCTAAAGTTGATTGTAATGTTGCTCAAGTTGATTTTGATCTCAATGATAATTACAAGACTGATTAAATGCCTATAATAGTACCCTAGGTACTTGATATTTGTATGTAAAATATTTCTTTAAGGGAGCCTCAATTAAAATATCAGAAAAGCGTTTTTTCGGATTTTTTTTTAGAAGGGAAAAAACAAGTGAGCCCAGTAAACATTGAAGTATCTTTTCATGTATATTTGAAATGTATTTTAAAAAATTCAACATGAAACAATAAATGACTACCGATTTATCAGCCTATTCCATGTGCGTCTTGCCACTGCAGTCCCCAATCGGCGGGAAAGATGCAGCTCGTAATTCTTGACGGAACCAAATAAACCAATAAAATTTCCAATCGTCATATATTTTTCTTCTGGGTGAATTAAGAAAGGTTTTTTTCAAACCTTTTCTCAGGTTTGAAAAAAAATGTATTACAAAAACACTTTAACGTGCTACAAAAATTATTTAAAAATACTTTTTCAACGACTTTTTTCATTCACTTAGAAGAGATTTTCATACCGAAGAAAATAAACGTTGGTTTGATTCAATAGGTCGTTTAGTTTTTTTTGGCTATCACGCCTGCAAATTTGGAAAAATCGTGAACATGAAAACTGCCGAAAACGCGCTTCAAAGTTTTCAATAGAGTAAAATACCAATATCAAATATCAGTCGCTCCTCTGCTTTTGGTCTTGTATCTTCGAAAATATTTACAATTGGCCTCTGTAACTTTTCAAATATATTCTTAAGGCGTTACCCCCACTTGTAGCGCAAAAAAGGCCTTTTTCATGAATTTTTTTAAAGAAAACTACAAAACTTTTTTAATCGATCAATATACCATCTTAAAGAACACATCTTGAAGAACATTCAGTAATTTTTTTATTGAAAAATATTACATTGATTAGTGGCAAATGGCTGTCAATGAAATAATGTTTTTATATACACGGTTTGCGGTGACCAACATTGCGGCGAAGTGGATCAACTGAAAGAAAAATGCGGATGGATTTAGTCAAATATAAGTATAAACTAGTCTTTAATGGAAGGATTTTAAAAAATATTCATTTTTCACAAAATGGCGGACAGTCAAAGTTAATGGTTCGATTTTAACGAAAAAAAACGGCCGTTTTTTGGCTATAAAACGGCCATTTTTGTTCGAAAAAAAAATCGAACGATTAAAGACTACATTTTTATGTATTAAATAAGCCTGCAAAATTTCAAGAAGATCGGTTCATTAGTGTTCGAGTAATCATGGTCACCGACTTCAGAAATGCCATTTTGAGAAAAACGCGTTTAAAGTTTCAATTTCAGTTTACACGAAGAAAATATTTTTTTGGAAACTTACATAGAGTCATCTATTTCGGGCATCAAAAAAAACTGCTCTTCAAATTGCACTTCAAAAAATGCAATAAAAAAATCGATTTTTTCAAAATCGCAAGTGGGGGTAACCCCTTAAATAGTTTACCTATCGATTTAAGCAATTTATAAAAAAAAAAAAAACAATTTTTGGACCTTCTAAGTCAGGCTTCCGCCTTAATAAGGATGACAATTTAATTGTAAAAAATCGTCGTGTTCCATTTAATTCCATGTACAATGCATAAAATATTATTTTTTGTATCAAAATTATTTCAAAGTACTAGGGTACTTTGACACTATTTTTTTTTTAATATAAAATTGTGTGCGGGTTGTTGTGGCTTGACTTTCTTTTTTATCGGATATTGTGTTCCACACGTAAGACCTCCATGTTCGTACCTTATATAAAAATAAAAATATTCGTACTTTTCAAATAAATAATACGGTTTAAAGATAAATAAAAATGTCAGGTAATTTCGAGACACCCTATAGTTTCCGAGTCGTGCTCTCGGAGAAACGTACGTTTCGCACGCTCGAGCTAATATTCATCGGACGGGGGAGGGCCCGTTATTAATTCCTCATTGTCTCTGTACGCGGAAGCGTCATTGCCGACGTCCATTTCCCTCTGTCTATACGCGCTTCGCTCCAGACAATAAAAAAAAAGGATCCGCTCGTAAGGAGGAAATTCACTCGACGGCAGCGACCTTTTGCTTCTCAGCCTCGCTGCCGCCGGTCGCTGTAAACGTTTTCTTTTTCTTCTTTTGTTGCCTCTCGACAAAAATATGCCGTAGTCACACGCGAGAAACGCACGCGAGCGATGCTCGCTGCAAAAGACACGCAGCCCCCCCCCCCCTCCGCCGTAAAACTCTCGCGGCTCTCCTTGTACGCAAAGGCGATATCGAGCGGCAAAACACGGCTCATTCAACCGTGCCCTACAACCGGCGAGAAATTTTCTAGCATTGTTCCTCCGCGACGATCCAACGCTCCGAGACTCGTCAATATTTCTTTCGTTTTCTTCTTATCTTCCAGGGTTACACGCCGCTTCACATCGCCATGCAGTTCGATCACGAGAATATTTTCAATCTGCTCGTTCAAGTTTACGGTTAGTGAGACTCGATGCGCTAATAACGGCCGTCCAATGCCGAATTGTCCTGGACGAATAAAATTTTAATGAAAACTAAAAAAACAGGTGCGAACCAGGAGATCCGCGACCACAGCGGGAAAAAAGCTAGGCAGTATCTGGTGTCGCAGGAGGCCGCCGTCAGTCAGGACACCTTCAGAAGTAAGTCTTTATGAAAGAAAGAAGAAAAGATAGAAAATAACGTTGATTTTAAGGAGTTTTGGGACAATCGACAAAATATTACCATTTGAATTAAGGTTGTTATGGGGTTTAGCATTAAGGGGCGAAGTACGAGCGCCCTTTCAAAGCTTTCAAATAATAATCGTCGTATTAAACGTGCGGTTTCGAACTATTTTTCTACGTCTATTTGGAAAGATCTGCATTTTTGAACATTCGGTGATCACATTAAGTGTTTTCGTTACTTTGTAGAATTATTTTCTATAACTCTTTCTCGCTCAATTAACGCGAAACGAATTGGCAACGTCGTAAATCGTGGTATATCATAATGCCCAGGTTGGCAGAAGTGTCGCGAAGCTAGAGACATATGCGCCCCGTTCGTAACCTCAATATGCGGCCCAAGGAGCTGTCAAAAATGAATATCGGTCCGAGTAAAAAAAATCCCGCTGGAAAGAAAAAGTGGGTACTAAAGCTGTCTATAATCTCGAAGAAATCAAAAACTTTAATAATTTTACGATATATTAAAAAAAAATGTATGTATAAAAAAATCCGCGTTTTTTTGTCGTTGCCTAGAAATGTCTAGGAATGTATAATTTCTGAACATTATCAAATTAATATTGAGTAATTATTACTAATTAAGAGAATAAGTACCAATAATATTCGTTGTTAATTATCCTGACCGAGTAGTTTGAGGTTCCCGGGCATAATTACCGAACACCGATAAGATAAGCAGCATTTGTGCCGTCTACGACGTTGCCATGATTGCATAGTCTAATATTTTGTGTGCTTGATTTTCGCACAAATTCCCCATAAAAAACATTAAGGGACGGGTAGGGGTTTCATCATGAAAAAAAAAAACACTTTTTTGCGAATTTTTTTCATCTATATAGATAGAATAAGTTTATTGAAACCTTTTGTACATTGTTGAGTGTCATTTCAAGAACATTCCGTGAAATTTGTACGCGAAAATATCCACAAACAAGCCGGTGACGAAGCTTTTCCAAGAACGCCTTTGGAAAAACACGATTTGCGGTGTTCACTGTATCTCGGCTAGAAATTATCTGAAATCTAGTACCATTAAAATTTAGTCAAAGTATCATCAAATCCTCCCCCCAACGGTCTTTGATAATTTTTTTTTTTTTTTCATTTCTAAATTTTTGGTGGTCATGTAAAGTGAAAAGTGCTATTTTTCACGAAAACTTCCGCCATTTTGGGGGTGGAAAACCCCCTCAATGTAAAAAAAAATCTCAAACTAACCGTTGGGGGGAGGTATTTTATATGTAGAAAGTGTGTACCAAGTTTGAAATAAATCGGTCATGTAGTTTTCAAATGCCAGTGAACACGGACTTTGAAAACGTGGTTTCGAGAAAAAACGCGGCATCGGCTTGTTTGTGGATATTTTCGCGTACAAATTTCACGGAATGTTCTTGAAATGACACGTAACAATGTACAAAAAGTTTCAATAAATTTACTCTATCCATATAGATAAAAAAAATTTGCAAAAAAGTGTTTTTTTTTTCACGCTGAAACCCCTACCCTCCCCTTAATAATTTTATAACGGTACTGTGAATCCTCATTTTTACGGGACCAAGGGTTATTCCGATAATTAGTCAAACCGCACCTATTTTTCAGCTCTGTGGTAACATTCACTCAGCAGATATTAATAATGTACTGAAAAAGGATCGGGAGTTTTCCATAAGCGTAATGTAATTACCCCACGAAATACGTCGAGTTGCCTATTTTTTCTCTAACAAACGGTACTGTGATCGTATTCAAACTGCACAGGATGATCAGTAAAGAGGTTATAAAGGTCCAGAAAAAATGTCAGCTGGGTGGTAACATGTTGACTCAACTCTATAACAACTTTTAATGTATACAGTAAATTCTTTGTCATTTACTGAGTGTACTATAAAATTTATAATTGAAAAATAAACACTTTTCAACATAGGGAGATGCCTACGCTTATCGCTGAATATCAGTTTTACGCATGAAAAAGTGTGAAAAAATATTTATAATGTTATGCAAAATCGTCAAATCACTCAGTACATTATAACAATTTTGTCATCAGCGTCATAGTGCACTCCTTATGTTGTCTGATCGTAGGCACCTCCCTATGTTGAAAAATGTTTTTTCAATCGTGAATTTTATAGAAACGGCGTAGACGATCGATTTAGAAGTTGGAGAATGCATTCAGAATGTGACAAAGAATTTACTGTATAAATTTGAAGCAAATGGTAACATTTCGTCATTTGTCCCGTAACTCCTAAAGTAGCGGCTGGATGGGTTGGAAGAGCATTCTCGGTCGGGGTGCACGGGTGGTTGTTGTTCGTTCGTTAGGTGCCTCGGTGACGGTTTGCACGCGACTCGAGTGCGATCGCGTATTTTTACGCGCGAGCCTATCCGCAAGTATTATTCTGTTGTAGGAATTACCGCGGCTGCTACGCACAGGCAAGTACCTACCACGGCTCGAATCATTTTTCTTCTTTATACCCCGGAGCACGTATTTGCGCTTTTTGCACGGGTTTGAGGCAAGGGACACCGCGCCAAGTTTACATAATCGCTCGATCAGACGCGCAAACGAGAAGCCAAGTTGAAAGGCATTAGGACGTTGGTAAAGTTCTCGCTGTTTTCCAACAGATTGCGTTTCCGGAACTGCGGTAGTTCAAGATGGCAACGCATCTTGTAAAGAAGTACTATAAGCAAGCTGTAAATTCAGTGCGTGTTGTTTCGCCGAAGTGTAAACAACTTTTTTTTTTCACAGTGTCAAGGCGGGATATACAATAAGACGAGAAAACATTGAGGGGCTATACCAGTGTGAACGCTGAAAATTTGGGTGATTTTCGCGAATTTTTTGGAATAAAAGTACTCAATTAAATGTTTCGGAAAATTAAGAATATATTTGGGTTACATCAATACAAACAAAATTTTCATGTATTTCAAAAGTGTATTTATTAAGTGTAACAACTTTTATATTAATATCTATAATATAAACCTATTATAAAAATTCATGAAAATAGCCTTTTTAGCGTCTAAAATGAGAAGACCCCTTAAACATGTCAAAATTCCTGCCAAAAAAGGAGTATTTCCGGGAAATTCTATTGCACTACATTATTTAAAAAAAAAGCACGTAGAATTCTTGTCAACTCTTACGGCGACCACGCTCGGAAACAACATGCAGAGATCGGTTTAGACCCTCCAAAAAAATGATTTTGATGTTGAAGATAAAGAACGCTCTGGCGCAGCGAAAAAGTTTGAAGACGATGAATTTGAGGCATTACTTCACGAAGACTCATGTCAGACGCTAGCTGAACTGGCAAAATCATTAGAAGTTGATCACGCAACATTTTTTTAAAACAAAACATTCATTTTCGTCAAAAACATCGAGAACTTATTCAACATCTCAATAATAAAAAATTTTAACATTGTCGAAAGACGATGTTGACGTTCGCATCGTTACAATGCAGCGAAATTGTTCTTTTTTTTCATTCGTAACCTTTGATAATCAACGAGTTACTTCGTGTGTTTGGCATACAAAAAAAAAGGTAAAAACGGGCGAAAAAATGTCGTCCCTCGAAAAATTGTTCTATATATATATATATATATACTTTATTGCCGATTTATATCGTAAATGCTGACGTTCACGAAGATAAAAAAGACATTGTGAGCATAATATAAAATAATTAACCATTTAAGATGATTTCCGTGCAACAGTCGAGTTTGTTGATATTTTTGTCCACTGCGGGCGCTGCGTTCGATTTACCCCCACCCTATACTCTGCACGGGTCCAATAGACTAACTTGCCTACCCTCGATTGAACAGGTTTTTCGCGTCATTAAACGTTTCCTCGCCATTGTTTGCATGCTTTTTTACGAGCCAAACACACGAAGCGACTAGTCGATTGTCAAAAATAATAAATAAAAAAGAAAGATTCGTTGAATCGCAACGATGCAAACTTCAACATCATTCTTTTCGCATCTCTTTGCACACAATGCCGGCGGACGAGGATCGAGACTGATAAGGCCGAGTTCCATATATTTATAGTTTAACCGTATGCCTGGCGTAACACACCGCGCATTGTTCGACCTGTTAATTAGCCTCTGTCCTTTCCTTCAATTAACCGAGCAAACAGGCACCGCGTTTTCCACCGTGTTCCCTCCGACAAACCTCTCCGGCGCTTCTCCTCCCCATTAATATTTATCATTTTCTTCTGCTCGCTAATTCCTCGAGAGGAAAAAAAACAAACTAGCGCTACTTTCTCCTATCGCGGCTGCAAACGAAACATATATAACCGTCCGACTCTCTCAACACCTACGTGTGTGCGTGCGTGTGCTTCTTTCAGAAATAAAAGCAAGGAAAAAGCATACAGGTAAGCGCCCCTCGAATAAGCAGCGACGGTGGCACCGCGAGCCGCCCAAAATGATCAACCGTCGAAATATTGCAGAGAGAGATCTTGGTTTTCTGCGCATTGGCTCGTTGAACGTTCGCGTGAAACGTACTACGGAGGCGTTCAGCCAATTCCTGGGTGTGGCCACTGGCGGCTCTAGCAGCGACAAGATACACAAGACGTGGGGCTCGGCGGACAATGTTCAGGTCGGTGAGATACTCGCGTGCGTAATAAGTAGGGGGGGGGGCAGCGACGTGGGGGAAAACAAATTAGACAACAGTTTGGACGTGTTGAAAATTTCAGGAGGGAAAAACCATGCTACCTCCGAAATACGCGCCGATAAAGAAGCGGAGAAGCCGGAGGGCCCAAGATTTCGCGATCGGCGGCTCGCGGACTCTGCAGCCGCAGCAGGGACACGCCGCGAGTCAACCGAGCACGCCGCTCCCCCACGCCAGAGAAAATCTCGGCGGACCTGAGGGAGGAACATCGACCATCATACGCAACGATTCCGACTCGGACGGAGCTTGCGGATTCGATTCAGCCTGGCGAGGCTCTGCACAAATTTGACCTTTTTTACAGCTATTTTTGCCTATTTTATCCCCTACCCGTCCAACGTCCGAACGATTATTTATTTAGCCAAGATTTGGCGACCGTCGCGATCCTTTGTTCGTGATTTTCGAAAACAGTCGGAAATACAACCCCGCTCGCCAATGTCGTGCGATTCGATCGCAGCTATTTATTCGCTCGCCGATGGTGGAGAGTGATCCATTATTTTCAATCGTGATGAATTGTAAGGCGGTATTCGCTTTACGATAAAATTAACAATGCGGCGGGTTTGTCGAACATTCGTCGCGTGGGTGAAAATTTCGCCGCTGCACCCTCAAACGATCTATTTATTTGCACCAACGTTTATACCGTCCAAATAAACCTCTATTGTTCCAACACTTGATCGATCTTTTATTATCCATAATTTTTCGATTTATCGAGAGAAAGAAAAAAGACCGCGAAAAGTTTATAGCGCAATGACGCGAAGTTTGTAAAAACCGTTGGTTGACGCGTTCGACAGCGCCCACCACCCACGGCGGCGGCGAGCGGAACTATGGACGCAGCCGTCCGTCGATAACGGTGAACGCGGGAGACTACCTTACCGACGGCTGCTGCTGCGTCGGTAAAGGCGGAATCAACCGGAGCGAGCGATCGCTTTCGACGTCAAGTTTGTGCTGCCCCGCGTAGCGAGATACGCAATCAAAGGCACACACAATTGAGGAGAAAAACGGAGGCAAAACGAAGCGCTGCTGTCGACGGGTATCCATCCTCAGTAGGCCTATTCTGTAACTCGTTATAACTCGGTAACGACAGTTTTCGTTATCGTTAGCTTGCGACAGCCAATGGCATGCACGTTCAAAGACGAAGGGGGGCCTCTTATTGGCTGTAGCTAGCTAACGATAACGAAAACTGTCGTTACCGAGACATAACGAGTTACAGAATAGGCGTACTGGAGGCCTATTCTGTAACTCGTTATAACCCGGTAACGACAGTTTTCGTTATCGTTAGCTTGCGACAGCCAATTGCATGCACGTTCCAAGACGAAAGGGGGCCTCTTATTGGCTGTCGGTAGCTAACGATAACGAAAACTATCGTTACCGAGATATAACGAGTTACAGAATAGGCCTACTGTAGGCCTATTCTGTAACTCGTTATATCTCGGTAACGACAGTTTTCTTTATCGTTAGCTAGCGACAGCCAATTGCATGCACGTTCCAAGACGAAAGGGGGTCTCTTATTGGCTGTCGCTAGCTAGCGATAACGAAAACTGTCGTTACCGGGTTATAACGAGTTACAGAATAGGCCTACTGGTCCCTTAACCAACAGCGTCCACGATTGGGATACATAA
Organism: Ophion slaviceki; assembly: GCA_944452715.1. Classification (NCBI taxonomy): domain Eukaryota; kingdom Metazoa; phylum Arthropoda; class Insecta; order Hymenoptera; family Ichneumonidae; genus Ophion; species Ophion slaviceki. The sequence continues at coordinate 25,792,724 of OX101793.1, read as the reverse complement.
CCGAAACTTTATAGCCAAATGGTGTTCGTGTGTTGCTGTGAAAGCAAAGTACTTAGTGATAATTTACTTGCAATTCGTCGTGTTCGTGTTTAGTCCGAGAGTTCAGCTTTCGAGATTGATATATTCCTTCTCTGCACACGACACCCCGACATTATGAGCGAACCTTGCGGCATAAATCGGAATTGACGAACCGTGGACACTAAGCGGGTCTACCCCCCACCTCCGTCGTTTGGGGCCGTACACAAATTACATAACGCAATTGGGGGGGGGGGGGGGGGGGGGTCGGCCAAGCGTTACGGTCTACGCACGGGCGGGGGGTCAAGGTTGCGTTATGTCACGATTTTAAAACCGCCAGAGATAGCAAAATTTCTGCATGTTCAAGTTTTTAATTCAAACCTCGCGTGCAATTTTACCGTGGACAGCTCACAGCTTCCTATACGCAATGTCAGTTAAGGGGGAAAATCACTGTGCAAGAACTTGCACAGTAGCCTTCCCACATCCCCCAAGCAAAATTTGAACGAAATTTTTTTATAATTCTTGAATGTACACGTATTGAAAAATATGTTGGCAACATTTTTATTTACACGTCCGAAAATTCACGGAGTTATAGTCACTTTAGTGAGAACAGGTATCATGAAGATGAAAAACCGCCATGTCGCCCGCGACTAGATACTTCAATGTAAGTATCAATTTTCTAGAAAAAACATAACTTTATACCAAGAAACACGAAACGAAAATTTTGAACGCGTTTTTCTCGAAACTAGTTTTTTCGACCTTGTCCGTGCGAATAGTTAAAAACGTGTCAACCGATTTTCAATTTTTTTAAAAACATTTTTGTTATCACAGTGACTGAGGTTGTACATATCCGCATTTTTAACATTTGATAATTACTATTTCAAAAGACTGCTTGATTACAGAAAAAGGGCCTTGAAAATAGAAAAAGATGTTCAAACTTTCGGCATTTTGTAAAAAAAAAACGAAAATAAAAAAACGGCTACGCATAACGATAGCTACATTTGTATTGATATCGATAAATTGACTTTTAATTTACAGATAACCTTTCATAAAGATATCGATGGGACAATGAAGAGAATTTTTTCGTCGTCAAATCATGGCATATATCTCCGTTAATTTTCAAGATTTTGTCATAAAAATTGGTATAAAACTAGATGAATATATACTTCATAAAATGAGTATAAACCCGATCCTTTCATAATTGATGTTTACGTAACCCGTTACGTAACGGAATAGGGGGGGTAAAGATTTGGAAATTTTTCGTTACGTAATTTGTGTACGCCCTCTTTTAAGACCTGTATGCAAGATAAGATTAAGATCGATCTCCGCGTACGGTTATTTACGCGGGTAGGTAATCATTCTCGAAGAAGGAATAAGGCTTTGCGGAAAGTTCCTCGAAAAACAATTGCCCAAATGACAATTTCTCGATAACAATAATCCGAATGAACAATTTCTTAAATACAATTTCCAAAATCAACAATTTCGCGATTACAATATTCCGAATGGGCTTTATTCGAAACCAATTTTCGCGGATCGAATTTTCCTTGCCTTGATTTTCTTGTTATTGATTTCGGCATTAGCAGGCGCCAGAAATATACGTTCCCACACTTGGCGTAACCCAGAATCAACTACGTGGATGTGGTGGGTACTGACTCTGTTTTCGTTTTTTATTTGTTTGTTCCTTTTCTATATTTTTTCTTTTTAAATTTTTCATATTTTCATTAAACCCAAATAAAAAATTTGTCCGTTCGATAAACTGTGTTCGGGAAATCGTTCATTCGGGAAATAATTCTTTCGGGAAATCGTATTGGAGAAATTTTCATTCGGGCAATTGTATGCGAAGAGTTTTCCGCAAACAGGAATAAGAGATATGCTCGTTGTTTATATACGCGTATAATTGTTCTCGTTTGAAGACAAATGGGATAGTTAAGAGGCGGCCCCGTGAAACGCCGAGACGAGTATCTGTTGCATCTGTATCCTGACGTGAAGTTTCATGTGTTCCGGTATTTGTCGGAGCGACGGTAACAACGACAGGAGAAACATTCTGTCGTAATCGTCGTCGTCGGGAGGGAGGCTCCTCCGGTTCGTCTGGCCGCCGATGCTGGTTCCGGTGGCAGTGCTGCCCCCGCCGCCGCCATTCAACACGTCTACGGACATCTCGTTCTCGTATGAGGCTATCGATGTCTCGCAAGTTGCCGCAGTTTGCCGATGATGCTGATACGAAGAGTCTTGTTCCGTTTGATCGCGGGAATCGAGCGGCCCGTCCAGCAGGTTGTACTCTTCGACTTCGGGCGTCCCCACGATCTCAATGTCGTTCCTCAACAATAACTCGTTCTTCAATTGTTGAAGTCTCGAATTTTTGCCCTTGCCTCCTCTGCGAAAAGAAGAACAATGAGAGATCGGATCCTCGAGGTGGAGACGGGGAAAAAAATTTGTAGGTTATGCCGAGACTTGATTCTCCACTGAAAAGGCGGGACATTTATTTAAGGTTGTTATGGGGTTGTCAACATGTTACGACCGAGCTGAAATTTTTTCTGGACCTTTATAACGTCTTTGCTGATCATCCTGTGCAGTTTGAATACGATGCACAGTACCGTTTTTTGGAGAAAAAAAAATGAGTAACTCGACGTATTTCGTGGGCTAATTACATTACGCTTATGGAAAACTCCCGATCATTTTTCAGCACATTATTAATATCTTCTAAGTGGATGTTACCACGGAGCTGAAAAAATAGGTACGGTTCGACGAATTATCGGAAATGAGGATTCACAGTACCGTGATAAAATTATTAATGTTTTGAATAACGAATTTGTGCGAAAATTAAGCACACAAAATATTAGACTGTGCAATCATGGCAACGTTGTAGACGGCACAAATGCTACCTATCTTATCGGTATTCGGTAATTACGCCCGGGAACCTCAAACTACTCGGTCAGGATAATTAACAACGAATATTATCGGTACTTATTCTCTTAATTAGTAATAATTACTTAATAATAATTTGATAACTATGTTCAGAAATTATACATTTCTAGACATTTCTAGGCAGACAAAGTAACGCGGATTTTTTTTCATACATATTTTTTTTCTTCGAAAATCGGAAAATTATTGAAGTTTTTGATTTCTTCGAGATTATAGACAACTTCGGTACACACTTTTTCTTTCCAGCGGAATTTTTTTTACTCGGGCCGATATTGATTGTTGACAGCTCGTTGGGCCGATATTGAGGTTACGAACGGGGCGCATATGTCTCGAACTTCGCGACACTTCTGCCAACCTGGGCATTATGATATACCACGATTTACGACGTTGCCAATTCGTTTCGAGTTAATTGAGCGAGAAAAAGTTATAGAAAATAATTATACAAAGTAATGAAAACACTTAATGTAATCACCGAATGTTCAAAAATGCATATTTTTACAAATAGATGTAGGAAAATAGTTCGAAACCGGACGTTTAATATGACGATTATTTGAAAACTAACAGTTGGTAACAGTCAATCGGCTCTGTGCACAAGCAAAGGGTGCTCCCCTCGTACTTCACCCCCGACGGCTAAACTCCATGGCAACCTTAACCCAACCGTGCAGTACACGCCCGCGCGCGTGTTATCGAAGCGAACGATAGATGACCGCGCAGTGTTTGCTCCGCGGGCGATACCAGCGCCGCGTAGTGTTCGTATTTTCGTCGGCTCTGTCAAAGGCTTTGGAATTGTGATTATAATATTGTGATGAATTATAAAAACTAAAATCGCGCCTCAATTGCAGTTATTTTGTTTGCGTTAAATCAATTTTTGGGGCCAAACACGGCGCGGAGCGTTTCCTTTCAGTAAAGTGAAAAAAAGCAGGGAACATGTTCTTGAAATGTGTATTTTTGTTTACTTGTAGTTTTGTTATATGACGAGAAAAGTGAAGCTATATAACGACTTCTATTAACATTTAACAAACATATATCGTTGCTGCACGACTTTATAATATAATAAATAAAGTTTTGTTTTCAGACCGAAATGAGCATAATTTTGAAGACCGGCTTTGAGTGTATAACTCACAATATTAATTACCAACCTCAAACTCAATTTAAGACAAAACTGTTGGTATCTGCTGAACACGTCAGGGACACAGAAGAGTTAAGGGGCTATACCAGTGTGACACTGTAAAAAATCGATTTTTTTGCCTTTTTCGACAGTTTATACTTTCAAGAATATCATTATCATTTATATAATTTATATCAATATCATTTTATCTCGCAAAAATGGATAGTTAAATCTTTAAACGCGTTTTTCTCTAAATGAGATTTTTCAAATTTGCTGACATTGTAACTCAAAGAGCAATTATCCGATTGACTTGAAATTTGAACTGAGCACTTTTGAATATATTTACTCTACAATGACGTAGGATATTTTTGATTGGACGAAAATTGACGATTTGGCATTGAATAAAACGACCATTTTATAGGCAAGAAAACAGACTTTTATTTCATAACTACGCCATTTTGTTAGATTTTGATATTTTTCGAAAATCCTACGTCATTGTGCAGGAAATACTTTCCAGTTTAACGGCATTTTTTCCTTTTTCGGTTTCAGCTACTCAATCGGCCGGAATCATGTCAGCAGTGGAGGAACTTTTTTTGTCGCCTCCGAAGGCGGCGCATAAGTTGCTTGGATCTCAGTATTTTTCTATGAAAAAATTATGTAATATAAGTCAAATATAGCCAAATATATTCTTAATTTTCCGAAACATTTAATTGAGTATTTTTCTTCCAAAAAATTCCCGAAAATCACCCAAATTTTCAGCGTTCACACTGGTATAGCCCCTTAAGGTAAATTATTTATTAGAGTTATTATGAAAAATTTATTAATTAGAGGTATTGTGAATTATCAAAAATTCGAGGTCGTATCGTAAAGCAAACCTCATTTTTTCACGCCGTACAAAACTTCTTCAAAGGTAAAACTGCTGCTATCCATTTATTGTGTAGTTTAAACGTTCAATTTGCCGCATGGGATCGATAAATTTTGCATTTACTATCCCTTCCAATATTTTTGCAATTTATTACACAGCAATTATCGTGGCCCATGTCCGATAAAACAATATTTTAACTGTTATTGGAAAAATCCCGTTGCGGTCATACGGATTTGACGAATGAATGGCCCTTTATTGCCATTTTTGTCCACTGCGGGCGCTGCGTTCGATTTCATTGCCCCCACTCTATACTCTGCACAAAGCCAACATCGCGACGACACACGGAAACGCGAATGATCGTCCGAGAAATTGAGAGGAACGGACAGGCTCTCCGGTATAAAATAACCCTCAGGACTCACCGCTTTTTAACGCTCGGTATGAGAAACAGCAGGTGATCGTAATACGTCGACTTTTTCCGCTTTCGGCCGCCTCGGCTACCCGGTTTTTTCTGTGCTTTAACTTCTTTCATGAAATAATCTCGTATGTTTCGCCACTTGTTGCGCAAACATCTGTCTGAAATAATACGTGAGACGCGATACAAGCGTCTATTCGACAGAACGCGTCTTTGCTTATATTTTTCTTTTCATGTCGCCCCACGCGTACCTTCGATCGCCCTTTCCTCGTCCGTCAGGCTGTTCCAGTCCGGTGTCATAGCTTTGCACACGTCGAACCACGCGTTCGTCTTGGCCGTTCGATCGATGTACTGCAGGCAATTCACGTCGTATATCGCCGGATGCCGTTTTATCTGGTTTATAAATTTCTCCGTGTCAAACAACGTGACGGCCATTTTTTTTCGCTCGCTTGTATTTTCGCGTTTCTCCTGAACAACGGCGCGGGCGACGGCGACGTTTCGTCCGTAAAGCTCGCACTGCGCGCGCGACGTATGCGGATAAAATCGTTGGCCGCATCGTTCCGCGTTGTGTACTCGCGTGTAGTCTCGCACGGGTACAGCGGCGCGGCGGGCGGTGTGTACGACTGCGGCGGTGCGGAATTTACACGCTCGAGAGGCTTGGCAACGTTGCGCCCCGGGCGCCCGAGGGCTCTCCCGCACGCTCCTCCTCACTCACGCAAATCTTTTTTCAAATATCCTCCACAGTCGTGCGGCTCTTCACCTCGCTTTATTCGGCCTATTTTTTCATGTACGCTTAATTACGCATTTCTCCGGCAGATTTTTTTTTGCGTTGAACTTTTTTTTCGCCCGTTTCGGAGTGCGAATCGATCCTGCTTGCGCGCGCGCCTCCCTCTGTTGCTCGCAACCTCGAGGATTCGCAGTGCGGAATTCACAAGGCCGCGCCGATTACGGCTATCCCGTATTTTGAGATTCCCAAAAGTATTGGTGCCTCTCGCGGCCTGAGGCAGAAGCTCTACTAGTACAGTAAACTTTGTAAAAATACATTGATAATGGAAAAAACTAAAAAAAAACACAAAATTGATTTTTTAAATGTATCGCGTTCCATAAGCCACCTAAACGGAGTCTTTTAAGGCGTTCATCCCATGTCACAGGTCCAAAAAAACGATTTTTTTCTTCCTAATTTGCAAAAAATGTGTGCGTGTTAGATGAACCCGGCATAACAGACTAATAGTGAGCCAACATTTTATTTGTGTGAAACGTACTTGAACTTTAAAACGTGTTTTTGTTCAAACTGTATTTTTCAAATTGGCTTCCATGATATCTCAAAAACTATCCACCGGACGTCGCTCGAATTTTTATGGTACAGTCAGCATATCTGTAGTGTTCACCCGAACTAGAATATTTATAATATCTGCCATAGTTTTTCTCTTTCAAGCTGAAAAAGTCGTAAAAAAATGACGAAACTTGGAACTTAACTTTTAAAATCGTACCAAAAATTCAATTTTCGATATTTTAACTTCACTCTGGTTCCGGCGATAGCCTCAGGTCTACTAATTAAAATGCCGTCTGATTTTTTCATTTCAGATGAGCAAAACTCCCGGAATCATGGCAGCCGTCAACCATTTTTTTTTACACATGAGTGTCTTCCGAACGGTGTAAAGTCGATTCAACTCGTTACTTTTGTTTGATAAAATTGTGAGGGTCTGTAAAAATGTTAATAAATATGTGGTGAAAATTCAAATATAGTGTGTTTTAATGGGTCATAAAAAAAAATCCCAAAGAAGCCAGAAAAAAATAGCTGGCACATGGGGGATGAACCCGTTCAAAAAGTGGTTGTTGACTAAAAATGTCTCTTTCGGCCGTCAAGGCGAGTTCGTAGTCACTGCACAAGATTTTTTTCTTTCAAAGTTTATATCTTTATAAATAATAAATCGCGCAATACCAATAATTATTTCTGTTATATAGGGTAAGGTGCCCAATTATTGGCAATTTAAGTCCAATTATTGACGCTTTAAGGGCCCAATTATTGGGCGCTTTAAGTGCCCAATTGTTGGCACTTCAAGGGCCCAAACAATGGCCCTTCAAGGGTCCAACTTTTGGCCCTTTAAGGGCCTAACTTTTATCCCTTCAAGCGCATAACTTTTGTCCCTTTAAGGGCCCAACTTTTTGGCCCTTCAAGGGCCCAAATATTGGCACTTTAAGGGCCCAATTATTGTCCCTTTAAGGGCCCAACTATTGGCCCTTTAAGGGCCCAACTATTGACACTGGTGGGCCTAAATATTGGCACTTTAAGGGCCCAATTATTGTCCCTTTAAGGGCCCAACTATTGACACTCTAGGGGGCCTAAATATTGGCACTTTAAGGGCCCAATTATTGACACTTCAAGGGCCCAACTTTTGGGCCTTTAAGGGTCCAACTATTGACACTCTAGGGGCCTAAATATTGGCACTTTAAGGGCCCAATTATTGACACTTCAAGGGTCCAACTTTTGGGCCTTTAAGGGTACAACTATTGACACTCTAAGGGCCCAATTATTGGCACTTTAAGGACTATTGTGTGGGTGGAAGAGAACTGTCAATGATCGGTCGGGTGCCAAAATAAGGTGACTTTACCTTACAATATATAAATATAATTACAGACGTCCCTTGTGAAAAGTATGCTCTGAAAAATAGAATTACTCCTCAAAACCTGTGAGTGACGCTCATAACCTTAAAAAATGTAAATCCAGATCAGAGCTGAAAAAAGAGCTAAATATAAATTATTCACTGCAGTTGCATCATAACAATCTACCATGGAGGTAAATCCAATAGCCAACTCGCAGGAAATCAAGAACAAAGTAATTGTTTACGTTTGAGGCTACACTTTGACCGGCCATGTTGAAATATCGCTGCGCCACCTGTAGGCCGTATAAATCGCGAATTCCGCAATAGCGGGACGGTACTAATCTCGCGACCGAACCTGCTTATCGTCCTCGCAACGTTCCGCAGCGACAAAAAAGTAACCGCGCGAATAGCTCGATCGGTCGAGTCGAGCAACGAGAGACCCTTCGTCGCAGGGCCAATTGTCGTCGTCGCCTCTACCTTGCCGAGAGAGCATCGACCCTCGAGCGGGGTCGAAGAGAGGAGTCGCGAGATTCGCGACGAGAGAAAGAGGGGACCGAACATGTCAGGGCCGTAATATCCGCAGCCTGCGCGCGATTCTCTTCGGTGAATATCTGAGCCAAATGCGAAAAAAAGTTTTTTTTCAACATTTCCCACGATGTCCGATGTTCGTGCGAGATATTTCGAGTCTAGATTTTCCCAAAAGATTTTTCTTCCCTTGCCCTTGGTGGTTCGTGAGTCGTGCACAGACCGGGGGCACCGAGCCACCCGAGAGCACCGATGGACGAAATTTCTGCGCCGGCGAATATGTGCGGCCTGGCGGGATCCTGCGCTCGGTGCTCACCCGTTTATCGAGGCAACCATTCGCGCGCATAGGTTTGATACGCATAGTAAGTATGTGGATGGAGGAGGAAGGGGGGGGGGAGATGCGGCCAAGAAACTTGCCCCCGACGTCGTCACCTCCGCGCAGTTAGCAACTTGCCGGCTACTCCTTTCAGTTCCCATCCGACGTGACAACGAAAGCATCTCGTTCTCTCTCTCTATCTTACGATCAACCGTGTTGGTCGTAACGTTGAACGCTTCGCGAAGCCGGCTCAAAATCGTTACCGCTTCCTCCCTCATTGACGGACCTCGTGTGGTTACACATCCGACATGTCTCTCGCCGACTTTTATGGAAAGAAGTACAAGCTCGCCAGCAGCGACAAATTTGACGAGATGATGAAGGCTCTCGGTAAGTGATACTTGTCGAGCTCTCGGGCATACGTCGTTAACGCAACACGCCCCTCGCAACGAACGCGCGCACCTGCGACCTTTTTTTCTTCTTTTTTCGATCACGCCATCCCCGTATTTGCATCGCACACTTGTATCGAGTGGCAAATTCTTACCGGCACACGCCTGACTTTGGAATGCGAATCTACTTTGTCGGACGATAAAAAAAAATGCCGAAATAAATGTTTCGATTCGAAAATCCCCTTTTTTCGTACTTTTTGAATATTTTACCATCGATGAGATAAATCGGATGGATTTCGAGAGAAGGAACGTAAGACGAAAGAATATTGGCTGGCGAATTTTAGCAACGGCCTTGTTTCGTTTGCTCGCACGCGAGGAAAAAAATGTATGTAGCGATGAACAATAGAGCATGCGGTGACTAGGCGGTGGTACGATTAGGCACGCACGGATTACGAGCTACGCGATACTCGTTTACATATTGCCACGAATTCGACACTCGCCCGAGCAGCGCTCTCCCCAGAAGGTCGTCTCCGATATTTTCAACGCTATCGTCGCCAAATCTTCACATTGTTGTGTGGAAAGAACATGAAAATATTCATTGATCGTTATTGACCGTTCAGAAAAGTTTTTCTTTCCATTGAGAAGGATTTTTCTAAGGGATCGTCACAGTGTAACGGGTCGAAAAATAGCTGATTATAACGATTTTTTTTCGATGGTTAAAGTACGCTAACCAGTCTGATTTTTTTATGTCGAAGCAGAGCACTCATGAAGAACAGAAAGTAAATTTTTGAACGTTTATTTTTATTTTTTTACATTTTGTTTACCGGTTGAAAATGTTTTTAAAAAAGAGCCCTCACGTTGTACACGGTTGTGGCCGTAAATATTATCTGAAACAAAATTCGTTGAAAGATTATTAATCAGTATGGACGCCGCTATGGAGGATTTTTTTATCAAAATTGACAAAATGGCGGTGGTTTGACAAAAAATGTATCGAATTTAGTCTATTTTGTTCGATAGTTTTTCGTTAAAAAAAATATGAAGATTAAGGGATAACACCACTTTAGCGGCAGAAATTAAGGCTTAACCTTGACGATTTATTTTGGGAGTATGAAGAAAGGAATAGGATTTCTTTTCAGAGTTTATTTAACGCATATTAAAATGTGAAACATTTTTTTTATTAAAATGTTCATACGAAATGGTGGACAGAGCCCATCTTGAAAAACGTGTTTTTTTACAAATAGCTTAACGAGAGGATGGTTTTCTCGTAAAGTATAAAACCTGGAACAAAACAAAAAAATGATAATCTACATATTATTAGCTATGGAACTACGTAGGGATTTTTTAATCCAATTTTCAAATAATGGCGCACTTTGAAAGAAATAAATCAATTTTTTGCTCAAAAAATAAGCATTAAATTGTTTATAAAAAAAAGTTTACATTTAATCAAAAAACGGCTACGTACTCCCATAGAGAATGTAATTGTGAAGCTACTATCAAAATTTAAAATCGCTCCATGCAAAGGTGTTCGAGTAATCCGTCCTCCCAGTTTGAAAAAAGTGGTTCCGAGAAAACCACGTTTACAGTTGTACGAGGCGCTGCGGCAAAATCGATAATTGAACATTTAAAAAAATCGCTATAGGACCAATTGCATATTGTTTTTATGAGCCCAAAGTATTTTTTAAGCAAAAAAACGATTTTTCCAAAATTCTAGAGTGGTGTTGTCCCTTAAAAAAAGTTTCCATAGCATGATAAAGAATGGCGCGAAGAATGTTGTGTCAAAATTTGACACGAATAGCTTGAAAACTCTTCCTTTGAGAGTGTACACGGTTTTGAAAAACATTTCGAGTAAAACGAAATCCGCGCCAGGTCTTACGCAGCTGGTCGAATCCCTGTTTCTGAGAAAGGCTGTAGCAAACGAAACAATTCGAATTTCCCCCCAAAAATTGAACAACATGTTTATAACCGTCTATACTATCGGACAATGCAAAAAAAACTGGATTTTTTGGAAATTTTACTCTGTGATGATTCCTTAAGCCTTCCTCGACACACTATTTGGCCATAATTTTGACACACTGGGTCAATTTGACCCGGGTTTAGCTTCAACCACCTGCCCTTAACAACCCTTCGGCGATTTTTATTGAAAGAAATCCGGGATACACTTTAAACATTTATTAATATGTCTGCACAATTAAAATTCGGAAAGTATACAATTGAATCGTTGTGAAAAATTATTGAAACCTTACATTTTGGGATAGTGAGCATTTAATTTCAAATTCGTCCGGGTCAAAATGACCCAGTGTGTCAACGAAGCGTTAAGGCCGAAAAAATAGGCTTTTTGGGGATTTTTTTCTTCAGCAAAACTACAAAATAAATCGAGATTACAAAAAAGGATGTTTATCGTACATATCAGTGACTGTATACAACAATTTTTTTGAAGCGATTAATTTCAAAATGGCGGCTGTGCAGCGTTTATCTCAAAACTGCATTTTTTAAGTTGGCCGGAAACATAGCTCAGACAATTTTCAACCGATTCACTTGAAATGTTGAATATATCTTTAAAAATGCAATGTCTATGAAAGTACGTAGGATTTTTTTATATTGCATAGTTAATTTGTTATTAACAATTATCTGACGTTTTTTTAGGCAAATTCTCGGAAAGTGAAAATTTCTTTCTGAAAAAAATCCCCAAAAGCCTATTTTTTCAGCCTCTAGAGTGGCCTAACCCCTTAACGGGAGGTTGCCGTCGAGAGGCGTGGAAAATTCATGAACTTCGCGATTTTTTTGTTATGTAAAATTAATACTTTTGGAAATGGGTTTCAAATTATTTTATTCTTCTATCAATGTAGAGTCAATTCCAATTTTATTTATTTAAAAAATCCAAAATGCATGTTGATTTTTTGCTTTGGTGTATTTTATTTTTTCTGCTTTTTTGTTGGGGTTTGTTTGGGTGTAAAGACTAAACTGCACCTTAAGGACTAAACTCTAATGGAGCAAAATGTACTTATTGGAGCGTTATCCCATTTTTCTCGAAACAAATGGTTATAGACAAAAACTGTATGAAAATCAATATTTTTATAGGCTACATCTTTTTTAGGAAACATTTTTCTTTAAGATCGACATTTAATTAAATAAAATAGAAAACCTATTAAAAAATCAGTTTTTGTGAGTTTCGACCTTAAAAATCAAATTTGGGGGTATTTTCCCTATGATATTCGTGATCAGCGAGTCAAAATACACGGGTACGCGAAATTGCAAATTAATCGGCGATATGGACTTTGCGAAACTTTGTCCTTGCGCTAGGATGAATACTTAGAACATAACTGCAAAATAACAAATAAGCCGAAAGGCAAACAAAAAACAAGACCCACTGAAACTTAAAAACAAAAATATTCTGAGTAATAATCAATGCTTTAAGGCGTTACCCCCACTTGTAGCGCAAAAAAAGGCCTTTTTCATGATTTTTTTAAAGAAAACTACAAAACTTTTTTAATCGATCAATATACCATCTTAAAGAACACATCTTGAAGAACTTTCAGTAAATTTTTTATTGAAAAATATTACATTGTTTAGTGGCAAATGGCCGTCAATGAAATAATGTTTTTATATACACGGTTTGCGGTGACCAACATTGCGGCGAAGTGGATCATCTGAAAAAAAAATGCGGATGGATTTAGTCAAATATAAGTATAAACTAGTCTTTAATCGAAGGATTTTAAAAAATATTCATTTTTCACAAAATGGCGGACAGTCAAAGTTAATGGTTCGATTTTAACGAAAAAAACGGCCGTTTTTTGGCTATAAAACGGCCATTTTTTTTCGAAAAAAAAAAATCGAACGATTAAAGCCTACATTTTTATGTATTAAATAAGCCTGCAAAATTTCAAGAAGATCGGTTCATTAGTGTTCGAGTAATCTTGGTCACCGACTTCAGAAATGCCATTTTGAGAAAAACGCGTTTAAAGTTTCAATTTCAGTTTACACGAAGAAAATATTTTTTTTGTAAACTTACATAGAGTCATCTATTCCGGGCTCATACAGAAGTATGGGCCCGGATACTTATGCTTCAAAAAAATGCAATAAAAAAAATCGATTTTTTCAAAATCGCAAGTGGGGGTAACCCCTTAAAGACTCTAGGGGCAATGCTAATAATAATAACTTATGTGGAAAACAATATGTGAATGAAAGATACCTGAAGCTGAACCTGAACTGCTAGGATGAATATAGGCGCACGTGAATAACGAGGAACAAAAATAGCGACGAGTTTCGCAGAGAGACAAAACGGTAACGAACGAATGTTTGTTGGGCGGTAACTTACCTTGCTCGGAATTTCTCGCGTCGAACGCGAATCGCTGAGATGATTCTTCCTCAGCGATGCAACTCGAGGAGATGACGCGATAGGGCTTCTCCAATTTAATTCGCACAAGCATCATCGGACTTTCGCACGGCACGACGCCGCGTCGTCAGTCACAAGATAGCACCGTTTACAATCAACCGGTGCATTATCTCGCGAAATGAGCGCGACGGAATATCCGAGCGCTAAAAAAATTTAACGAAAAGCCTCCCTGAATAAGACATTTTACGCGACGCGGTTCACTCGCGCCCGTGAATTGCGTCGTCAATTTGGCAAGACAACAACTCTATTCTTTATTTCTCTATTCTCAGACTCTCTCTCTTCAAATATCTCTATTCTGGAGCAGGTTTAATCAGAAACATCTCTATTCCAAAAATATCTCATGGCTGAAACATTTCTTCGCTGAAATATCTCTATTCGTAAAGATCACAATATCACAATAATTCAGTTCTGAAATATTACTGCTCTTAAGGGGCTATACGAGTGTGAACGCTGAAAATTTGGGTGATTTTCGGGAATTTTTTAAGAAAAGTACTCACTTAAGTGTTTCGGAAAATTAAGAATATATTTGGCTATATTTGACCTATATTACATAATTTTTTCATAGAAAAATATTGAGACCCAAGCGACTTATGCGCTGCCTTCGGCGGCGCAAAAAACAGTTCCTCCACTGCTGACATGATTCCGGCCGATTGAGTAGCTGAAACCGAAAAAGGAAAAAATGTCGTTAAACTGGAAAGTATTTCCCGTACAATGACGTAGGGTTTTTGAAAAATATCAAAATCTAACAAAATGGCGTAGTTATAAAAAAAGTCTGTTTTCTTGCCCATAAAATGGTCTCTTTTTTCAATGCCAAATCGTCAATTTTCATCCAATCAAAAATATCCTACGTCATTGTAGAGTAAATATATTCAAGGGTACTCAGTTCAAATTTCAAGTCAATCGGATGATTGCTCTTTGAGTTACAATGTCAGCAAATTTGAAAAATCTCATTTCGAGAAAAACGCGCTTAAAGATTCAACTACCGATTTTTGCAAGACAAAATGATATTTACCATAAAAACTGCTGATCAGCTATACCTGGCCCATACAATGGACTGTCGAAAAAGGCAAAAAAAAATCGATTTTTTAAGTGTCACACTGGTATGGCCCCTTTAATATCTCCATTCCACAAACTTTCGTATCCGAAACTGTTCTATTCTTAAATATCTGTATTCTTCAAAACCTCAGGTGACATCCAAAACATCTGTATTCCGGCAATTTCATCTAACAATATCTCTCGTCCGAAACATGTCTATTCCATTCGTAACATTGCTTTTATTATATTGGCCGCGAATAAAACAAGTGCAACGCAGAGGCTCTTGGAATCGAGTCGTTTCGGAAGAGAGATATTGTGAGATGAAATTGTCGGAATACAATAAATTGCTTTGGATGTCACATGAGATTTTGAAGAATACAGATATTTAAGAATAGAAAAGTTTTGGATACGAAAGATTTTGGAATGGAGATATTTGAGAGCAATAATATTTTCAAACTGAATTATTATGGCATTGTGATTTTTGCGAATAGAGATGTTTCGGTAGAAAAATGTTTTAGACATGAGATATTTTGGAATAGAGATGTTTCTGATTAAACCTCCTCCAGAATAAAGATATTTAAGGAGAGAGATGTCTGAGAATAGAGAAATAAAGAATAGAGTTGTTGTCCTGCCGTCGATTTTATCATTTTTACGCAATAGAAGGATGACTAAGAAATCCCTGCTTGCCCGACCCGTTATTCGACATTACCGCTCGCGACTTATAATAGTCTATTGATTATGGCGAAACTATGGAAATTTAAGTGACGCGAAAGTGGTGACAGGTGAACGAGGGCAGAGCCCGTTATCTGTTATCAGGCATAAGAGGCAGGTGATGGACGCCTGTCCATCACTCTAGCACGCGTCACCTTCTCCTTCCCTTTGTTTACACCGGGCCAGCACGAACAGCATCGCGGCAACTTCCCGATACGCAATATTATAGGATAAACCGACCAGTGAATGGACTGGGAAAAGCGAATGTATAAAAGCCGATTTATATTCAAAATCAGTAAAGAATATGGAATTGTCGATAACAACTCGAATCACTCTGATTTAGCAAAAAAATGACAGCGTAGTTAAAATTGATTTGTCAGTTTAATAATGGACTGGAAGTTTGCATCATTGGAACGCAACGAAAACGAATTCTTTTTCATTGATCAAAGTTCTTTTTGGCCCATTTAGGCTATGAAAATCATTCGAACGTATTTAAGTACTTTTATTACTGATTTGCGACCTCAAGTTACAAAAAATGGTTCGAATAATAATAAAAATGACGAAATAAGAAAAAAGAATCGATGCATTACAACGATGCAAACTTCAACGTCATGTTTAATATCGAATTTCGACGCCACATGGAACTTTTTTAGTTTGTGGTTATTGCACACCGCGCAACTAAGTTACGATACACCTGTGCACGGTAGGTGTTTAAAACGCGAAAACAATAAGTTTTTATAAGTTTTGAGAGTAAGTATTACTTTCATTACTTGAGAAACAATCAATCTTTGATTTTTTGCAAAATTTTAATATTCATTCGTAATAATAGGTCAGAATTAGACACGTTCATTCACTGGTGCTGTATTCTAATCTCTTTCCAGTAAATGGACATATGGGCTCCCTTCTGATGATTCTCAAAGCAGAGTAAAAAATTTAACTTGTCTGTTGAAAATTGCTAAATTAATTTTTGTTAAGATATGTCAATGTACATTTCATTGAATGTTGTTATAAAATCAATTCATTTGTTTTTTTAAATATTTTTGGCAAAAATTAATTTTGTATTTCTCTGTCGAAACAAACGTTCGTAGTTTTTTTTTGAGAATGTCACGTTAAGATGCAAAAAAGGTTTGTGTATTTTCTACGAAATCACAATAACGAGTATAATACTTATGTGTATACAAATATTTTAATTTTTGCAACACAGTCATCTCCAAATCTAGCATTTAATAAAAATGAATCATTATGCTTGACAGCGTTCGTCTACACTACACGACCATTTACTGGTGGTTGAGCCTCCATTTGCTGGTCATTTCGTTCATTCACTGGCGATTGAGTAATTTCGCTACTGATCTATTAAGGCGGCCCTCTAGTTTCTCGGGTCGAAAAAATCGATTTTTTTTCTTCATAAATCACATCTACAACATGTGTAGAAAATGTGTGCCAAAGGATTTTTCTATATTCGAAGTGGTTCACGAGTTACGGCCCTGGAACGGAGCAGGTATACGGAGCAGGTATACTTTCAAACGCGTTTTTCTCGAAACACCATTTTTCGAAACGGTGACCACGATATTTCAGAAACTACTGCACAGATCTTGTTCAAATTTATACAGCATCTTTGATATGTTATAAGCCAGCGATTGAACTAGGATTATCATGATTGCTTCGATAGTTTTTTTTTGTACGAGCGAAAAACTTAAGAAAAAATGAGTAAAAAATCGAATGTAATTTTCAAAAGTGTAGAAAAAAGTCAATTTTTGTCATTTAGAATTCACTCTAGTTCAATCGCTAGTCTTAAATATGAAGATTAAAATGCCGTTTGGTTTTTTGATTTCAGATAAGCAGAACAGCCGCAATCTTGGTCACCGTCAAGCACCTCTTTTACTTGATGTCTTCCTGTCGGCCACTATAACGTTTATTCTATTATATATTTTGACTTCAAAAAATTTGTAAAGCTTATTTAAATGTTAATAAAGATTACGCAAAAACAATGAGATTGATTATTTCGATGCTTTGCCCGTAAAAAATTATTGAAAAAGCCGTAAAAAAACAGCCGAGAAACTAGAGGACCGCGTTAATTCCTTCAATGGTATTTATTGCAATTACTTCGAATATTTTTTTCGGCTATCGGAACAATATCTTTTAGTAGCTAGCTATATCTATTGAAAAAACTAGTTTTGAAAATATTTCCATTTTAAAGTCCATCTGAATTCTACAGTATCGTTATTCGTCCATTCACTGGTCGGTTTACCCTATTTCAGCATATTGGGATGTTGAATAAGTTCACGTTGTTTTTTCGTAAAAATTAATGCTTTCTTTTGAAAAATCATTCCTCATGCTTTCAAACGTTTCGAAACTGTTGTGTGATCAACTTCTAATGCTTCTGCAAGTTCATCTAGCGTCTTCATGAAGTAATGCCTCCAATTGAACACATAAAACTCATTATTTTGGAAGCGTTTAAACCAATCTCTGCATGTTGTTCCCGACAGAGCATGTTTGCCGTGAGTCTCAACAAGAATTCTGTGTGCTTCAGCTGCAGAGTTAAAAAAAAATAAAGTAGTGCAGTCAAATTCCCTGCAAATAACTCTTTTGGCACGAAATTTGATATTTAACACTATACAAAAAAAAAGTTGTTTACACTTCGGCGAAATGCCGAAGTGTAAACAACTTATCTGAAAAATACAAAATATTATTTGAAACAAAATTTTAAAAATGATTATTAATCAGTATGAAAGCCGCTATCTTGTCATGGAGGTTTCTTTAAAATCAAAATTGACAAAATGACGGCGGTTTGAAAAAAAGTCTCGAATTCAGCCTATTTTGTCGACAGTTTTTAGTTAAAAAAATATGAAGATTAAAAAAAAGATTCCATAGCAAGATTAAAAATGACGTGAAGAACGTTGTGTCGTAATTTGAGACGGACAGCTTAAAAATTGTCCCTACGAGAGTGTGCACCGTTTTGGAGAAAGACATTTAGAGAAAAGCGCGTTTAAAGTTTCGAATGTGGAATTTTCATATAAATGATCTATTTACGATCAATCGACGATGCCAGATCCATGTTTATAACCGTCTATACTATCGGTTAATGCAAAAAAATCGATTTTTTGAAAATTCCACACTGTCATGATCCCTTACACTACCCGCACGCATTTCTGATAACGCCATCTGTTGGAAAACAGCGAGAACTTATTCACCGTCCTAATATCTCAACTGCGTACCTATTTCACACGTTACGAACATTATTTTCGTCCTCGTTCTTTTTCCTCTTAAAACAAAATTGCCAATTTGCAATAAACGAGTCGGCAATTCATTCGGTAAATAGAGAAGAAGCAATTGCTGCTAAAAGGGGATTAATATTGCGGTATAGGAGATATTAATTCGACTCTCGAAATAACTCTCGCGTAATGCCCGTGCCAATTGCGCGTCTTCATTTTATTCGGACTCGCAGGCACAGCCGGAGGGGGGGTGGGGCGAATCTCGAACGTCCGGTCGTTTCGTTGAACGCGCGAGACGGGATCAAAGTTCAAAGATCGCTTCTTTTTTTCGCTTCATATAAACAATATACTCCGTGCGCTTACGTAAGAAAGAATTTTTTTTTCCACTCGGTCGCAACGAGAGGTATATCGATAATTCTGCGCGATAAATGGAGAAGAGTAAGCGACTCGAGCTCAGTCTGATTTGCAACTTCTCGAAGCACAATCGCCTACGTATTCAGAGGGTGAAGCCTAAAAAATGACGACAATGTTGAAAAAAATGTTGGGGAAGCGTTACAAGTTGACGAGCAGCGACAAATTCGACGAGTACTCGAAAGCTCTCGGTGCGATAAACCGTTTTCTTCGTTCTCTTATTCATATCGAAATAGTCACAGTAAAGTGTTTTTTTTCGATGCAAACAGGTGTCGGACTGGTGACGAGGAAAATGGGAGGCAGCGTGAGTCCGACGGTCGAGCTGACGGAAAGCGACGGCTGGTACACCCTCAAGACCTCGAGCACCTTCAAGAATTCCGAGATAAAATTCAAGCTCGGCGAGGAATTCGACGAGGAGACACCGGACGGCCGTAAAGTCAAGAGCATCGTCACGATCGACGGCAATAAGATGATTCACTTGCAAAAAGGCGACAAGGAGACGGTGATCGAGCGAGAGTACGGTCCCACGGAAATGAAGGCCGTAAGTCGAATAAGCAGGGATCGAGACGGCGTCGCCGATAAACGACCGCGTATACGACATGAACGATTTTAATATTAGTTTGAGCTAACGCGTCGAGAAGGAAAGCTCGATCGATTCCTCGCGTGCGATTGTACTTTGCGAGACTACCCACGTACGTGCAAGGCAGGGGGTCATTGTCCGCCGCTCAACAAGCCACGGACAATGACGACTGATTGATCAAAAGAGGCGCCAATTAGACGCGTACCGCGGTGTCGAATTGCCCACCGCCGATTAGATTTCAAGCGGGCACGTAACCCATCTCACTCGTGTCTCTTTTCTTCCAGATCATGAAGGTCGACGATATCGTCTGCACGAGGATCTACAAGCTGCAGGAATAACTTCACGTTGCTGAATATTCCATGGCGGAGTATCTCTCCACGGCACAAACACGTCCCCGTATTGCGGAAGGAAAATCCGAGCGCCATTATTTTTCATACATTTTCCATTGTCTTTGAGATGATGCGAAACAAGAGCTAACGATACGTTGCACGTGAGGCGCAGCTTGGCAAAAAAAAATGCGCAAAGTGCTTTTTTCATTCCTTTTTGTACGTTTGACGAATAAATACGTTGATAAGAAGAAAAAATGTGACAAATCGCACCGATCTCCAAATATTTGCCACGTGTCATTGTTGCACCGAGATAATTTATATATATACACACATATATATATACCGGGTGTTTATACACACACACACGCACGCACGTGTTCTAATATTATTTATAAATAGAACAGAACTTCTAGTTCATAAATAATATTTATAAACTAGAAGTTCTGTTCTATTCTTCTATAATAATAATAAAATGTGTGAAGACTTAACCGATTTTAACTTGTATATTTAGACCTCTGAAAGATACTTTGGGACTTTTATTTCTATTTTCAGCGATTTCCGAGAATTTATCATCTTCGGCGAAAAGTTTCCTATTTTTTTGACCTCTGCCATTTTATTCCTCCTACTTTTAGCTCTCAAAACGACGTTCTTCAACTTTTTTTTTGCTTTCTTCCGCGTTCTTCGCAACATACAGAGAATAAAGATGTGATTGATCTAGCCCAAAAATGCTTGTATCGAATTCCAAAAAATCCGACAAAAAGGTAACATTACTGTCAACATTTTCTGAGAATTTACGATTTTTTGGCTGATAATTAGGGCAACGGTGAAAAAAAGATTAAAAATCACGAAAAATCAATGCTTTTGTTATGGGAAAAAGTAAGGCTTCCTAGCGGTGGGTAAATATGGAGGGAAAAAAATTAACAAATTATGACATTTTTTTAAAATTATTTCGAACCAATTTGGGGGGTAAGACCATTAAAATTCGATTTTGCCCTTCTTAAGGACAGGTCTAATATATATATACCGGGTATTTATATATATACCGGGTGTTCGATTTTAATCTTACATCTAATTTATCTCTCAAAATACTGCTCCGCTCAAGTATTGAGTACGGGGAAGTCCCGTAACGCCGGACGGCACCTAGCGGCGGTCACTCGTACTATCTCGCAACGTTTTATCAACGTTTGATTCAAGTCTTTAAGGCCTTATATACCCGATTTCGCCGATTTTCGAAGGTACTTTTCTAGATGCGGTTAAAAAAAATGACGCATATATTGAGAACATTTTTTTTACAGATCATTTACGCACATGGTTAAGTATACATAAAAAAAATCAGAAATATTAACAAATGGCGGAGATATAAGGTAATAAAGCAATGTATTTTTTTTGCGCGCGCGTTGATGGTGAAAGTTGTCGGCATCGATGTGGGTGTCTGAAAAAAATGAACATTTATAATTGCATAAAGAATGTATCTTCAGAGTGAACCAACAATATTATTTAAAAAAATTATTATAATAAAAATTCGAAACTTAAAATTTGTCTATTCAATTTTCTGTCGGTATTTTTTTTTTTTTTGTGTCATTGAAATTTTTGTTTCTGTGGTTCACACGATAAGTGATGACACTAAGAATATGTTGTAAACATTTCAAAGCGATCTGAACCTTCGTTCAAGAGTTAGAACTTTTACAACGTTCAAGAAAGTTAACCGCGGAAGAACGTCTTGAAGTTGGCGGTCGGACGCGCCGCGCTATCTATTATAAATGCAATCGTACCTTATTTTTGGAATTTTTCAATTCTGTAAAGCTTAAAATATTCCTAACCGCGCAGGCTAATGGAATCTAAATTTTTAAAAAGTGAAAAATTTTGAAATTTTTCGCGTATATAGGGCCTCAAGTATGTTTATGCTGAGGTTGCATGTTTGTTCATTTATTTTCGTTTTAAACTTCGTTGACGTAGTCATTTCATAAATAAAGTTACATTTATTTTTTCATTGTCTGAAAACCTTAGGTGTCCGCCACTGGGGGCAGCTAAGAGTGTAAACCTAGGTGTCCGCCCCTATAGTGAAGCTGGTAGGGTTCAAAGGCTGACTTAAAAAACAATAATTCGTCCGAAATTCAAAATGGCGACGTCAAGATAGCCGACATGGTTTTAAAAAATATGATATGACGGAAGTAACGAGCCACATGGACCTAATCCTTTAAAAGGATAAGGTCCCTGGTTAAAACCCAAATAAACCCACACTTGGGATGTTGAAGATTTTACCTTCTCGTAGTACATCGTAGATAGCGCTAAAATAGTCGAAAATGATGTTCTAACCTAAAAATAATGGAATTTATTTTAAAAAATCGTACAAAAGTTGTTAGTTTCGGGTTTCCATTTTTTTTTAACACGTCACGCCCTTAAGGCGGGATATACATTCAGACGCGAAAAAGTTAAGAAATTTTGAGGGATTTTTTCACCTAAGAAATAATTATTCTACATTTATCAAACTGTAGGTACACTTTAATAGTATATTTATATATATATAAAGCAATTTCTCAAAGTTCATTTATCATCAAAATGGCGGAGCTGTGGTAGAGTGTTGCAGCAAGCTTGCCGCGGGAGTTGCGAATCGGCGTGCAGTCTAGCTTCCCGTGGACTTTGGTTTGAAAAAAAAATCAAACCTTTTTTTTCATTTAGAACATGTATAGTTTCGATTTGACATTAATTAAAATAAAGAAAATGCAAATTTAAGGTAATCCTATCGCGAGGCTTCAATCCATAGGATTGTAATAATCTTTTTTTTGAGCTTCACTAAATATACTAATAATCGTTTTTGTAAAATGTCAGGGTCGGCTATCGATCTAATTACAGAGAAAGAAAAATTGCGTGTTTTTGTGAAGGAATTCCGAGACGACATACAAAAACCCAATTTCCGATCGCTACAAAAGTGTATATAATAGTGGAAATCCGTCAGATTCTCAAAAATAATCTGATTTACATACTTAACACTTGCAGCAATTCAATGCTCTCAGAAAAAAATTACGCTTATTGACCTAATTTTTATGTAATATCAAGTTTAATTTGAACTTCCGGTATTCGATTTATTACCACTTGCTAACGATAAAGAGACGTGACAGGAAGGCAACGGCTGACTGTAGTCCTAACCTCATCTCACTCATTCGAATTTCCACACATATTTCATTTTTCACCGACATATTTCGCCGACACAAATTTTCCACGCTTTTTACCAGTCGTGGCCCGAATAGAATGCGTTATATGTCTCGCACCTGACCTTGTTTTGACAGATCGACGTTGAAAAACATGGAGGTTAAACTCGCCTGGTTGAGTCAAAAGAGACGGAGATGGAACCAATGTTGCCAAATATCAAAGCTAGAAATACTGCGCAAATCGTTGGAATAACTATTTTTTTCATTTTCCAATTAAATGTGAACATTCATTAAACAGTTTACACATGGAAAATTTTAGTTATCACAATTTTTTTTTCTTCATATGTTAAAAATATAAATTGTACAAGTCTCAAGTATGATCAGTGGTATGACTAGTGTGAAGCGATATGATTACCTTAAGAAAACGCATTTAACAAACAAAACATCACAGTTTCACGCCAAATTTGTGTAAAATTTGGATTAAAAAAATAGTTTTTTAAATTTATTTTTCAAAAACAATTTTCGGTAAGTTAAAGATAGCAATATTATCAATATTTCTACCAAGTTTCAACTCAATCGGCTTAATAGTTTTTGAGTAATCCTGCACGCCAATTTTGAAAATGCAGTTTCGAGAAAAACGCGTTTGAAGTTTAGATAGAATTTGAATTCAATTGCACTAGGTACTTGTGGTAACTAATTAAGTAATCCGTTACAAAGTCATTGAATTATCAATTACTCTGTTACGGCAATTACACTCTCGCTTCTACCTGCGGCGCGCGCTCCAAATCTGAGCAGTGAGGCACAGCGTTGACGGGCTGTAACGTTTGATGTTTTTGGAATTTCGGCTTGAAACTTTGGGAAAATATATTTTCCATATTTAGTTCTATCGTTCAAAGAAGAAAAAAAAGAAATTGTATTTTTTATCGTTGTTGATGCATATCCCGCCTTAAGGGATCATCATAGTGATCTTTTTTTCGATGGTTAAAAAACGCGAAACAGTCTGATTTTTTTATGTCAAATCAGAGCACTCATGAAGAACCAAAAATAAGTTTTTTAACGTTTATTTTTATTTTTGTAACATTATTTTTAACGGTTGAAAATGTCTTTGAAAAAAGAAGCCCTCACGGTGTACACGGTTGTAGCCGTAAATATTATCTGAAACATAATTAGTAAAAAGATTATCAATCAGTATGAAAGCCGCTATCTTGCTACGAACGTTTTTTTAAAACAAAATTGACAAAATGGCGGCGGTTTGAAAAAAAGTATCGATTTTAGCCTATTTTGTCGACAGTTTGTCGTTAAAAAAATATAAAGATTTCAAAAAAGAAGAAGGTTCCATAACAAGATAAAGAATGGCGTGAAGAATGTTGTGTCAAAATTTGAGATGGATAGCTTGAAAACTCTTCCTTTGAGAGTGTACACCGTTTTGACAAATGACGTTTCGAGAACAACGCGTTTAAAGCTCGAGTGCGGAAGTTTCACATAAATTGTCCACTTACAATCAATCGGCGATGTCAGGTCCATGTTTATAACTGCCTATACTAACGGATAATGCAAAAAAAATCGATTTTTTGAAAATTTTCACTGTGATGATCCCTTAAAGGGAGGGTAGGGGTTTCAGCGTGAAAAAAAAAACACTTTTTTGCGAATTTCTTTCATCTATATGGATAGAGTAAATTTATTGAAACCTTTTGTACATTCTTAAGTGTCATTTCAAGACATTCCGTGAAATTTGTACGCGAAAATATCCACAAACAAGCCGGTGCCGCGTTTTTCTCGTAACCACTTTTTCAAAGTCCGTGTTCACTGCCATTTGAAAACTACATGATCGATTTATTTCAAACTTGGTACACACTTTCTACATACAAAATGTCTCCCCCCCAACGGTTAGTTTGAGATTTTTTTACATTGAGGGGATTTTCCGACCCCCAAATGGCGGAATTTTTCGTAAAAAATAGCACTTTTCACTTTACATGACAAGCAAAAATTTAAAAATGGAAAAAAAATATCAAATACCGTTGGGGGAGGATTTGATGATACTTTGCCTAAATTTCAATGGTACTTGATTTCAGATAATTTCTAGCTGAGATACAGTGAACACCGCAAATCGTGTTTGTCCAAAGGCGTTTTTGGAAAAGCTTTGTCACCGGCTTGTTTGTGGATACTTTCGCGTACAAATTTCACGGAATGTTATTGAAATGACACTTAACAATGCACAAAGCGTTTCAATAAATTTACTCTATCCATATAGACGAAAAAAATGCGCAAAAAAGTGTTTTTTTTTTCACGCTGAAACCCCTACCCTCCTCTTAACGTCGCCGTTTTGAATAAGACTAAAAAAAACATCAAAATTTGAACGTCACTAAACCTACAAGTTTCACTGTACTCAATACTTGATCGTAGAAGCATTTTTCGAGATAAATCAGGTAAAAGATAAGAACGGGACACCCGTTATATATATACATGATTATCTTTGATCGAGATTGTCGGCCAACCTGAAATGAACATCAACGCTGATATGAATGATAAATCATCGCGACGAGCCATTCGAAAAAGCATGTAGCCGCGGTGGGGATATCGTCCGAGGGCGCACGCGTGACATTAGTTGGGAGAACGCGGCGTTGCAATCGTCCCACGCACGCCTCGAAACTATCCAGAAAAACATAACCTCAAAGGAGCATCAAGGTTAGCGTCTCGCGCGAGTAAGCCCATAAATATCTCTCTCGCGAATATTGGAAGAATCGATGCGACAATGGACAACGACGAGACGGATATTCTCGACAAGCCTCTCATGATATTCGGAAGAGACGTGAGAAAGATACCTTGCTTCAGGAGCAGCTTGCTCTACGGTCTCGGAGGCGGTCTTGCCGGTGGATTGATCGTTTTTATGTTTACGAGCAAGCCACGATTGGGATCGCACAGTGCCGTCGGCATCTTCTGCTCCGTTACCATGTGCTATTGGGTGGTCTGTCGTCATCGATGGGCCGACCAAAAGTACAGCATAGGACAGTTCTACGGGGTGACGAGACGACCGCGCGTCCAGGACCCTTCGCCCCTAGAAGAGGACCCGAAGAAAATTGAAATAGCGAATATCTAGATGGACCGAGCGGTCGTCGCAGGGAGCGACCTCGGCGTGCGAAACGCTCCGCGAGAGACGAGTAAGCTTATCCAACTACGAGAATGGACGCCGCTGTCTTGTGCGAAGGAAGTTCCGACGCAGCGCCCACCCGAATAAACCTGAACAATAACCAAAACGAGCCGCAAGGCAATGAAAACACATTCACGTTAACACACGAATCCCATAAAAGTATAGAGACACTAGGAGCAATATAATAATACAGTACTGTAAACTCGAATTTGAATAAAAACCACGGTGATAGATAGAGGCAGCGTCAAACGTAATCTTTATCTCTCGTTGCAGCTTCCGATCGCCGAATACAGCTCGAAAGGGAACGGCCAGTGGAATGATCCGAACGCCGCCTCGGGGTACGGCTTGTTTGTTAAATTTGGAGCAACATCGCTGGCATTGTCAAAGAAAAATAGCATACGAGAATAGAAGAGGCGAGCTTACGCGAAGAAAAAATACGCTCCGTGTTACGTCGAGATAATCGCGGCCGCGGCGAACGGGAATCGTCTTCGAAACGGACAATTAGGTATAACGGACGAAAACCGGTATCGCCTCACGCGTAAAACGATGACGCGTTAATAGCCAAGCAACAGGATCTCGTCCGAAAATCGCGTCGAAAAACAAAAATACAGGAAAAGGGACAAACCGGATCTATCTCGCGTTCAATTTTTTTCTTTTTGCGAACGCTGCTCCTTGGCTATTCTCGACTCTGGGGCTCCCCTCCCTTCCATTCTCATTAACGGTACACGTTGCCTTTTTATTTTCTCTTTTTTTTCAGCGAGAGCCGCTTTTGCGCGCGACTCTCGACGGAAATTTCTCTCCCGATCGATCCTTTACTTTCACCGCGCGTACACTTTTGCTCCTCGAAGAATCGTATAATTGTGGTATGCGGGATAACGCGGGGCTCGATGTTTCTCGAAGAAACAGTGACCAGGGAAAGCAATACCGGTAACGAGTTTTGGTATTGGCGTCTAATACCGGGATCTGGTGGTTGAATAAATTGCTCATTAAGGAAATAGCAGGGAGGGTATAAATACACAGAGAATAGCAAAAAAACGAACGAGGTCATCCAAATAGAACAAAACAAAAATAATTGTAGTTTCAATCACAAATTCTAATTTTAATCAATCAACATTCATAAAAAATGACATTTGCGTAAATGTTACTTTCTTCTCAATCTTTGTCTCAATATTGTAAAGTTTTAATCGGTCCTTAGCATTGCTAAAGAATATAATAATAACGAGTTAGTTAAAAGTTCAAAAAACCATTATATTTCGTCTCTATATCTGAATACAGTATTTGAGATCAGTCAGTCTAGGCAATTAAATTCCCAAACAGTACTCATAATTACTGAAGTTATAAAAAAACAACAAAATTAAGTCGTCAATAATTTTAAACGTTAGTAAGTACTCGTACATCATGGCTTAAACCCATAATTGGCCTAAGTAACCCTTACCGGGCCTGAAAATTGGGTCCATTATAGTTTTGTTCAATACCGGTGCCCCGGTATTAGAGTCGCCAATACCGGGTTTGTAATACCGCTAAAATTCATCCGGAAACCCGGTATTCATGCCCTAACAGCGAAATGACGATTGGCGGGGGTTTGTCTCTTTGAAAAAAAAAATTCTATACACACATTCTCTCAAGGCGGATCGTCGCGATCGATCTGAATTTATTGCCAAACCTCTCGCGCTCCGAACGCGTTAATATTCATGAAATATCATCGCGACTCGGACACTCGACGCCCAACATTTGTATACCGGCGCGGTTGATGAAGAAAAAAAAATTGATCGTTCCGTTGTTTCGCCGAAATGCAAATGTTTGAATTTCGATCGTAGACGAAGGTGTACACGCCCATCGGTATTTTTCTCCCTGCGAATATCGATGAGAAGCCGAGCGGACGTTGTTTGTCGAAAGATGATGGCAAACAATTTAAAAAAAACGGCGATTTGGAGTCGATATCGAGAGCGACGATTTGGTCTGGCATCGGGGAAATTGGAGCAGCGGGGTGGAGAGTCCGCGAGGAGGTGGAAGAGAGAAGGGGGGGGGAGAAAGGTAAGCAGGCGCGTGTCGGATGGCAAGAGCGGCGGTGACGGTGTATCGGGCGGAGAGAGATGGAAATAACACCGCGAGACCGGCCGCGCCGTAGTAAACTCTTGGCGTAACAACCTTGGGCGACCTTGAAGTTTCTCAAGATGTTTCGGATAATGTGTCCGAGTCATCGCGAGGGCCAGCCCCTCTCGAGCGTCGTAAATGTCACGTTCTGTAGAATTGGTAAGAGGATTCGTAAGAGGACTCGTAAGAGGAAGATATACGCGCGACGCGACGCCAGCGGATGTCGAAAGATACGTATGTTTCGTGGGCCCGCTATACAACGCGTATAAACCTCCGAAAGGAACGAATAAAGCGCCTTCCTACTCGATCGAAATTTTTCGCTCACGTTGACGTCATCGATGAAAAACTTTAACCGCGTAGAGTTATATTGCTGCGCGGGTTTGTTGGCTCGCGGCAAGACCGCGAAGGCAACAAGGACTTTTGTTTTGTTAATTGCGGCGGATAAATTAATTCGACGCGGACGCGTTTGACATGCCCGCTTCGAGTGTGTTGACTCGATTCACGGTTACTCGACGAGTTGCGGATTTCGAGAGGCCGCCACCGCCGCCGGTGAGAGAAAAGGCCGCACGCTTACGCATTTCTATCTCGAATAACCGATTTCATTGCCGTCAGCGACGGAAAATAAGAAGAAGAAGATCGACGCGTCGCTTTCCGCGTCTTCGGGCGCAAGATTCACCGACACATTTATTTCTCGCTCGTTATAAGGGGCTACGTCTACCTGGAAGCCCGAGAAAAAAGGCCCAATGCCGACTTTGTTTTCGGAGAAACGGTTGGTGAAAAAAACGCGTTTTTGAGAATTTAAAAAAATCACCAAAAAATACCGAAAAACAAAAACATGGCAGATGATGACATTTTTTGCGACGTTTGGCGGTGGACACTCTCCAGCTTAAACGGTTCATCGGACATCTAAAAACCAAACGGGTTATTCAAGTTAACAATAAATACGAGTCGTTGACGATCGTCAATTTTTTCAATTACTTTTTTTAACAACGTGCCGACAAATTGAAACTCGAGCATACAAAATCTGTGAAAAAGACGCAATTTTCACGTAACTATTGAAAAATGAAGGTCGGTTTTAAAATTTATGTGTAAAAAATATTTTTTCAAAAACACGCTCTTATTTAAATTACTGAAAAGGAGAAAATAATTTTGTTTACCGAGTCGCCTATATGTGACTATAATTAAAAGCTTGAACATTTAAAAAGCTCAACTTTTTGAATGTTTTATAAATTTGATCAATTCAGTTTCATTTGCCGTATTTAATTTGGCACAATAGTAATTGGAGAAATTATTATTACACGTTTATACTCAGTTACAGGATTTTTATTTAAGGGATTAGGCCACAGTAACGAGGATAAAATCATGTGCGAATTTAACAATTTTTTTTCGTATTAAAGTGATTCACTCATAAAATTAATTACACATCTATTTAATATGAATATCAAGTTGTTAGAAAATATATATATATATTTTTTCGATGTACAAAAACGCCGACTACTAATATTTTCTTTTATCTTTTTTTTGGCGCTCCGCAACGTGACATTTAGCATCCACAATTTTTTACCCAGAACAAGAAAAAAAATCTCGTCAATCTACATTAGAGGACCTAGAAAAGTACGTACGGAATTTAAAAAATATTGTTTTATTCAAAAGTTGTAGGTATTTGAACTTAAATTCGAATTGAATTTGAATTTTCAGTGAAAAATTTCGTATAAAACTGCTCGGAAAAAGAAAATTTTTCGATTAATACAGAAATTCCGTACGTACTCTGCGAAATGCAATTAGGAACATAACTTTTAAATTTCAAGTAAATCGAGTGAAAATTGTTGAAGTTATTTGTCACTCCAATTGGAAAAGAGCTGTTTCGAAAAAAACGCGTTTGAAGTTTTATATACGTCTCTGGCCGTGCCAGAGGTGGGCTTACGTTATACGCTCCAAGTCGCTGAAAAAAAAATATCTTGCTATAAATCGAATAGTAACTTCTTCTTATGATGATAAAGCACCGTTTTAGCGAGAAAAAAAATCGATTGTTTGTAAATTCTACTGTGGCCTTACCCCTTAAGAAATCTAAGGTTGCTTTACAGTAAATTAAATTGGCGTCGAAACGCTGCTGCGTCTCTTGATACAGTTGATATGTCAACGGATTTATGTAAACTAAAGATCACATGTCTAAATTTTGAGCGCCCCAAGCTTTTATTTATTGTCGCATATAGATGACTGGGTGAAAAAAATTATTTTCTGCTTTTTAGTACATTAAGGGGTCTTCTCAATTTAGACGCTAAAAAAAGCTGTTTTCTCGAATTTTTTTCATAGGTTTATATTATAGATATTGATGCAAAAGTTGTTACGCTTAATAAATACACTTTCGAAATACATTAAAAAAATTTGTTGTGTATACATTAAACCCAAACAAACTTTAAACGCGTTTTTCTCGAAGCAACGTTTTTCGACGGCTTGTTGATAAAATCTTCGAAATTACTGAACCGATCCTATGAAATTTTAACCACATATTCTTTACAACTATAGCTATAGCGCATATCAAGGATTGCTTAAAATGTTGATATTTACTTATTTACTATTTTCCTATTTTAAATGTTGATATTTTGGCAAAAACAGTGAAAAAAACCTTTTTTTATTTTTCCGAAAAATGTCCGCCATTTTGTTATTTTTGCATATATAAAAAATCGTATGATTTAACTACCATTTTCATCTATAAATAGCGACTAAAATAAATAATTTTTTTTCAAATGTATTTCGAAAGTGTATTTATTAAGTGTAACAACTTTTATATCAATATCTACAATAGAAACCTATCAAAAAATTCATGAAAATAGTATTTTTTTAGCGTCTAAAGTGAAAAGACCCCTTAAATAAAAGCTCGTTTTTTTTAAATATTTTTTTTACATATAAATCGTTTTCTACTTTTTAGTACTCAATTGATTTTACTAGTTACTAGTAGTTTACTAGTTTACGAGTTTGTACGTTATGAACATGGAATGCTTGTAAAAAATAACCAAGACTCTAATTTGGATTGAACTTACAAATTGCTGCATATAAACTTTCCACATACAAACACAGTCGGCTACGAATTTGTATGTGTTAGTGAGATTTTTCATGGATGCTTAGATATCGCTAATTGTGCATGAAAAGTTGAAAACTTTATGGATATTTTTTTTTAAGTTGAATCATGCTTTGTGACCTTTTAGATGCATGTTTGCAAAATTTCAGAGCTTTGAGTAGTCCGGAAGTGGGTGAAATATCGTTTTCCGTTTTGCATCTCACAGAAAGTCAAGTTGAATAAAAGCTTGTAAAAAGTGAGATCGTCAACGACCTTTGAATGTTCCTCATCGTATCTCCTGTAAATTTGGAAGCAATCCATCGAGTGGTTCTCTAGATATCACGTCCACCGACATTGAAAACAGTGTTTCGAGAAAAACGCGTTTGAAGTTTGAATGATGGTGCTGCTACCGCTCGCCCGGCCGACTGTAAGAAGCAACAGCTCATTCGCTTTTAGGAATATTTCAATGAAATTTTCAAGGAATATAGCCAAAAGGTGATACTATCGAATAAAAATGTAGCCCGTTATCTGATTTTGTCCCCCCCGTCCGTCCGCAAACTCGGGCGCCTTCTTTATTCAAATCTTTCAAGGAGATCGGGAGTATTGAGAAATAACGGCGCGGCATAGGTGTGTGGGTGTCCGGATCTAGATGAGGCAGCATCTCCCGCTGGTCGTATTTTCGTCGACAAACATTTTCGCCCGAGTAGCTTCGTTGAAGAAGCAGCGAGGCTGAGAGACGCGTAGATGGAAAATGTGGTAATAATCGGTGCGATTAGTCGCGTAATCGTTATCGCGGCGAAGATTCCTCCGAAGCCCATCGATCGACTTTCTACCCTACCTATAGACGTGTACGACGAGCGTATACGCAACTTGTTTGTATCATCTCGCCTGTATTTTCGTACACGCGGACTCGCTTTCTTTTCCAAATCGTAATTAGCGTTGCTCAATCCTCGAAACGTTACGTCTCTCGGCCGAGCGAAGCATCTTGTTTTTATTGCTACGGATGCCTCCGAACAAGAGCCTTTATTCCGTACTTTGGAAGCCGGGTTACCAAGAACGCCGTGATTCACAACACGCAAGTTATATGACGGTAATAAATCAAAAATTAAAAAAAAATTAGTACAACGGTGGCGGCCGTCGAGTAGCGAGTGAAAAAATTCGCTCTTTTTGCGGTTTATCGGCTATCCGGTGAGGATGAGCACTCGCGGAGGTTCAGCGACGAAGCGTAAGGTCGAACGACCTTTTCGTTTGAGAGAAGTTTCTATTCGGACGTTGAATGAGTTCTCGCTGTTTTCCAACAGATGGCGTCACCAGATTTGCGTGCGTGTGGTTTAAAATGGTCCGGCCAGATGGGACGACAGTCCTAAGGCCTACGCGCGTGTTTTATAAATAAAAAATTAAAAATAGTTCAAAATGGTGGCTACATAGGGTCTCTCAAAATGACCTGACATTTTAATTTATAAATAACACGTATTATTTACTTGAAAAGTATGAATATTTTTGTTTTAATATAAGGTACAAACATGGAGGTTATGTGTGGAACACAGTATCCGATAAATGGCCGTCTCGTCCCTGCTTGCAAACGTTCGCTCTTTTGACGAAATTTTCAATAACATTTCGGCATAATTGCGGACTAATTTCATAAATGGTGCGTCCAATTGCTTTTTTGAGCTCCGGAATGGTCCGGGGATCATTGGCATACACTTTCAGAAAACCCCAAAGAAAGAAATCAAATCACACGATCTTGGTGGCCAATTCACATCGCCGTGGCGCGAGATAACACGACCATGAAACTTCGTCTGCAATAACTATGCAGTAACAATGCAGCAAATAACAATTTCTATGCGTTGCTCGATCGTGTAATTCTCCATGACTAAACCTCAATACTTCCTGATACGAGTTGTCACAGATTAGTACTCTATGTTGGCCACAAAAAAATGGCGCGCTATTTAAAATGTCAGGTTACTTTGAGACAGAGGAAGAAGAACTAACAAATGATTTAAAAGATATGGAAGCAAGATGTTTCGGACTAAATACTACAGAACCTAGACAATCGGCTTATCGAATTGCTGGTATTGAGAGTGAGACGATTTTTTTAGGACGTTGAATAAGCTCCCGCTATTTTCCAACAGACGGCGTTACCAGAGCTGCGTGCGCGTAGTTGAAGATGGTAACGCATCTATAAAGAGTACTATAAGCAAGCTTGAAATTCAGTGCACGTCATTTCGCCGACGTGTAAACAATTTTTTTTTTAATCATTTTAAACATGTCAAATTTCTTAAAGCAAAGAATTAATTCTCACGAAACAAACAGCAAGAACTTATACAATATTCCAATACTTTGTTGGGGCGAAAATTAAATGCTTGGAACAAGGCTGAAGACGAGCTTTTTAAGAAGGGGAAGGTGTACTCTATGCTCCTGGCATAGCAGATTAGTATGAAACTTTTCATTTTATTCGCACATTAAAATTCAGTTTAATTTTAAACGCATTTTTCTCGGAACCACGATTTCCAAGTTTGCGGAAGTGCTCCCACACGCCCGAGATGAGCAATCATTACGAAACGTGGCCTGCACGTGTACAACAAACGCCTTCATTAGTCGAACTAGAATGATCGAAAAAGATTCAATCGTTTTTATTTTATAAACAAAAAACTGCAAAAAAAATTGGTAAAAATTTAATTTCTCCTTCGATGGCTCACTATCTTTGTATTTTTCAATTTTTCTTCTTGATTCCCGTTCGACTTAAACACAATATTCTCAAAGTAAAAATACGTTTGATTTTTTGGCTTCAGATCACCTGTTCAGGACTTGGGACTTCCGCAAGCGAAGAATATCATCGCCGCTCATGTAACATGTTTTGTAAAACTTTAAAAATAATTATCACGTTCAATAAAGACCGCTCAGTAAACATACCAAATTTCAGCGTTCCATATTTAATACTTTTCGCATAAAAAAATTGGTGAAAAATCGAACATTTTTTTGGCCCAACAAAGTAGAAACCTCCCTTAATAATTGGCAACTAAGCGCTCTGGGTTTTTCCCCGCTCGGGTGTAGACGAGAAAGAGACCTGTTGAAGATCCGGGATGGAGATTTTTAGGCAACCGAGCGTGTAAGCGAGCGGGACGCGGTGCGTCGCTGAGGTGGACGCGCGCTCGAGACCGGGGTCAGTAGGGCGCGCGCTGGAGATGGAGCGCTGAATCGCGCGAGCCGCGTGAAAGCCCGCCTCGGACCCGTTCGCTACTCACATCTCGCGCGCCGATCGATTTCTGCTCGCGCTCTCGATCGCGTAATCCTCTGTCCGCGTTTATGCTAATTAACGCGACCGAATCTATGAGGAGACTCGTTTTTTTCAGAGTGTGCAAGCGTACCGCACGTTTTTCGTCGTCGTGGTCGTTTGGCCTTATCGAACAAAATCTATGTATGTGGAAAACGACAATAATTACGAAAAATCCGTGTGTGAAATTTCTTTCTCAATAATGATAAATTATGAAAAAGTTTCACGTATGGAGCGACTCGAACCGTAACAGCAGCGCCACGATTCTTCGAAATTACTGCGACATGGGGAAGGATGTACGAGAATGAAAATGTATTAGGACGTTAAATAAGTTCCCGCTGTTTTCCAACAGATGGCGTTACCGGAACTAAGTGCGTGTTGTTTAAGATGGCACTGCATCAAATCCCTCTTACACTCTATGAAGTACAAAGTTACGTTATCTGTAGCAAAGTTTATTGCATCGATTTAAATCTGTATTTGAAAAGCATAATAAAAGAGAGAAAACACTCTTCTCGTATACAGAAGATACGTATATTTCATATCGTTAGTGATTGCATGGACTACTCGATACCACAAAAAACACTACTGGTTAAGTAAGATGAACTGTGATTTACTGTAAGACAATCCACACAACTAGAATGGAATAATTTGTTCAATCCGTTATATTTCCCATCTCTACTTTCAGTCAAAAACTCCGCCCGAAGGATATGAATTCGCCTGCGCTGCCGTAACCTTCCTCTTTTCTAAAAAAAAACAAGATCTATAAAGAAGTACTATTCGCGACCCCCAAACGTCTTGGCGCCTCTCGCGGGCCAAGGTAGAAGCTCTACTAGTGTAGTGAACTTTGTCAAAATGCATTGATAACAATTCACAACATTTAAAAAACGAAAAATTACTCGAAATTCTGCTGTGTTCCAGGGTGGAAGACGGCTAATAGAAGTTAATTGTCGTTCCATAAGCCACCTAAAGATAGACTCTTTGAAAAATAGTTGCCTTTAGCGCTGAAAATGACTCTCTTTAGGCCATGAAGACAAGTTCGTAGTCACTCTACAATATTTTTTCTTTCCGAGTTTGTATCTTTATATT
Source organism: Ophion slaviceki (assembly GCA_944452715.1). Taxonomy (NCBI): domain Eukaryota; kingdom Metazoa; phylum Arthropoda; class Insecta; order Hymenoptera; family Ichneumonidae; genus Ophion; species Ophion slaviceki. The sequence continues at coordinate 25,757,092 of OX101793.1, read as the reverse complement.
AGGTGTTGGAATTAATTCGTAGCGTTTTACAAGAGATGGCGTGGGTAGTACAGTATTTCGTTGTTACCGACCATAATGTATTTATCGTGAAACAGCTATCATTGAATGTCATTTGCTATGCATAACCTCTTTTTGAATCGTAAATAACAACACTATAATTTACTGAATATGTCAACATTTGTGTTTAATGAAGTGTTTTTGGGGGAGTTTTACTTTCCGGTTTTCTGCATCGAATTGTCACTGGCGATGAAAAATGGATCCATTACGACAATCCGAAGCGCAGAAAGTCATGGTTTAAGCCCGGCCAACCATCAACATCAGTGGCAAAGCCAAATATCCATGGGTCTAAGCTCCTGCTCTGCATTTGGTGGGGTGTGATTTATTATGAGCTGCTGAAACCGAATGAAACCATATCTGGGGATCGCTACCGACTGCAATTGATGCGCTTGAGCCGTGCATTGAAAGAAGAACGACCGGAATACTCCGAAAGACACGACAAAGTCATTTTGCTGCACAATGCTCGTCCGCACGTCGCAAAACCGGTACAAACATATCTGGAAACACTTAAATGGGAAGTCCTACGCCACCCGCCGTATTCTCCAGATATCGCTCCTTCCGATTACCATTTGTTTCGTTCGATGGCTCATTGCCTGTCTGAGCGGAAATTCACTTCTTACGAAGATTGTCAAAAATGGGTCGATTCGAGGACTGCATCTAAAGACGAGGCGTTCTTCCGACACGGTTTTCGTACCCTGTCCGAAAGATGGTCAAAAGTAGTAGAAAGCGAGGGGCAATACTTTCATTAATGTGTTTTTTAAATTTTCATTTGAAATAAATATTTTTCTTTCATTAAAAAAACCCTACGAATTAATTCCAAGTCCTAATAAATCGAGCAATATTAACAGTTATTTCTGTTGAACACAATATATAAATATAATTTGAGCCGTCCCTTGTAAAAAGTATGCTCTGAAAAATAGAATCTCTCCTCGAAACCTGCGAGTGACTCTCATAACCTTAAAAATCTAAATCCTGAGCAGACAGAGCAAAAAAATAGCGGATAATAAATTATTCACTGCACTAGCATCTTCACAATCTACCATAGAGGTGAATCGACTCGCAGGAAATCAAGACCGCAGTAATTGTTTACATTTGAGGGTATACTTTGACCGGCCATATTGAAATATCGCTGCGCCACCTCTCGGACGCATCTCTAACAAACGCTAGGTACAATGTCACTGGACATTCTATCTACAATGGGTAAAACAATCTGAGAAGTGACAACCGAACTATTGAATGTCCCCTTACGGGATAGATTGTAGTTACAAACCCAAGCTCGGGAAAAAAACCTCTAGGACGTGAACATCGCGAATAAGCAAGCTTGAAATTTGGTGTATGTCATTTCGCGCGAAGTGTAAACAACTTTTTTTTTCATAATGTTAAACATGTCAAATTTCGTGCCAAAAAAGAGTATTGGCGGGGGATTTTACTGCATTACTTTATTTGAAAAAATATATGCAGCCGAAGCACACAGAATTCTTGTTGAGACTTACGGCGACCATGCTTGTCATTATCATGTCATTATCACGACCATGCTTGTCATCGAGTTGTCATTATTTCGCGCCGCGAAATAATGACAACTCGACGAACGTAGAGAGGAAGAAAAAAAGGAAAAACACTGCCAGAGGCTAAGAAAGGGATACATGTACGTATTTCCGATGAAGTAAAAGGGGGCCGGCCGGGTGAGTCCGCCCTCGCGTGCCGATGACTCAATAAAGCGTATACGCTGCCGCGTTCCCCGCGTCATTATTCTCATTCCTCTTAGCCCCTTCCGCACGCGCGGATGTACGCGCCTGTCGCAACGATGCAGCTACGCGCCTCGGGACTCGTTTTCTGCCCTCCTCATTTCGCGGACGAAGTCCTACCGATGTATTTCAATCGATCGAATATCAATGGGAATGCCTTGGTAAATATATGAGAAATCGCTCAATTATCGATATGCCCGCGCAAGCAAGAAGAAAAAAGAAATGGAAAATGAAAACTTTCCTCCGTTTCGTAACTGATGCGTAACACGTGTGTCATTTACATCGCGGGTGGAAACGTTACAAAACCTGGGGAGAGCCTCGCTCGATCGTATCAGATCTCGCACAAGCGCCTGTAGATAATTTGCCCCGTTAGAAGCGCCGTATATTTTTGTCCCGAGCTTGTGTAACCGCGATTCGTACGCATAATTGAAGGATTCGGGCTACCGAAAGGCATTTTTCCTTCTGTCGATGCATCTACCGACAAAAACAAACGATCGCCATGACAGCGATTACTACTCCGCCTTAACAAGATGCGTCTATTTGATCTTTTTTTATTTAAATTAACTAGATTTTTCGTGAAATCAATTTTTTCTATTGCATTCCATTATTCGAATGATTTATTTTGAATATATTTATTTATTCAAATCAAGATCTATTTAATATCGTCTAATAACTAAATATTTTGTTTATTTCTAATCAATTTGCGATTCGGTTTCATCTATTTAAAAAACAATTTAGTTGAATCCACTAAACGTATCTATTTTTTTTAATTAAACAGGAAAAGATAATAAAATCTTTAATTAGAAAAGTATTTTTTTTATCATTTATTCACTGAAAAAAGAAAATCGTTGAATGTGCAAAATGCATTTTGTTGTCTCGAAATTTTGTTGTTTTAACAGTTGCTCAGAAATGCTAAATAAGCTGCAGTTCACACCACTGAAACTATCAGTTAGATTGACAAAACGTGTTTCATCCCAACCAAAAATCAAGTTGATCGTATCTAAAGATACATTTGTTAAACCAACTGAATTCTGGATGGATGAACGAATTTTTTTTCAGTGTATCATTTGTCGAAATGGCATGCGAAAAACCAAAAGCAGATGATTTTTTTCAAACAAATAACATAAAGTCCAAAATCTCGAAAACCGTGGGACTTTTACTAAACTGACATTCCAGTATATAGTAGGACATGATCTGACCTATCGACAGTTGCAGGATTATCCATTCATAACAGGACACCTTGTATATATATATATAAGTTATGTTTGAAAAATCTATAGCATGATATTCGATAAAACTCTCTGATTATCGGAATGATATTAACTAATTGATACAGTATATTTGATACAACAAATAATTGTAGGAATTCATTTGGTCTCTTGTGCCATACCAGCGACTAAGATGCGACAGACACTCGGCAGCGTAGGGGCAGCGTGCGTAGCTATAGGTAGGCAGGTTGTAGGTTCGATTACACATGTAGGCGAAGTATTTTCTTCGATAAAAATCATTCCAGAAGGTCAGGAAATGACGAATTTACTATACAAAGTCATTGTGATAGAACTCTAAATGAAGTATTTCATTTTGGATTGTATATTGTAAGCAAATAAATATTTATTCGAACGAGATATTCATTTATCTAATTTGAATAAATTCAATGTTTAAGGCGAAGTAGAAGATGTACCACGTGACATAAGAGTGCGAGAGAGACAGCTGAAATCTTCGAACAGAGATTTTTCAGAGATGACTAATGTTTAGGGCAAAAGAAAATCGTCAAGGTCTGCGTCAGGAAATTCTCCAGAGCCTAATGCTTTTGTTTTTCCTTAAAAACTTCACCATCCGCAAGAAAACCGGGTTGGAAATTTTGTGAGGTTATGTTGACCTTGTATCTGTCCTTAAAAAAGAATAGCTGAATCAAATGAAAAAATATATTTAAGGCTTTAGGCTACAGTAACGAGTAGCATAACATCTACATTAGAATACCTCGAGAAGTACGTACGGAATTTAAAAAAATATTGTTTTATTCAAAAGTTGTAGGTATTTGAACTTAAGAAATGAATTTTCAGTGAAAAATTTCGTTATACCTGCTCATAAAATGAAAAGTTTTCGATTAATTAGAAATTCCGTACGTACTTCTCTGCGAAATGCAATTAGGAACATAACTTTTAAATTTGAAGTACATCGAGTGAAAATTGTTAAAGTTATTTGTCACGCCAATTGGAAAAAAGCTGTTTCGAGAAGTTTCGAGTAGTCGGCCATTTAGTACATCGAAAAAAAAAATATATATTTTCTAACAGCTTGATATTCATACTAAATAGATGTGTAATTAATTTTACGAGTGAATCACTTTTTCATACGAAAAAAATTGTTAAATTCGCACATGATTTTATACGCGTTACTGTGACCTAAGGCCTTAAAACAAATAGGATCGTAGTAGGCCGTAAGACAAGGAAAAAACCTCTGACTTAATAGTTCCCATTTACATTCAATATTTTTTTATGGTAGTGTACTTTTCACCTCTCTCCCTTTCCCTGTCCTCTCGTATACTATACCAAGACATAAAAGTGGATTTCCCCAGATGAAACGCGGAATTCTCAGGCGCAAAATCATCGTGACGAATGTAAGGTGGGTGGCGCGGTGCGGCGGGTTGTCTCGATTAGTCGATCACCGCGGATAGCAAAAACATTGACGTATCAAAGTACAAACGAAAGATGCGCGCTAAATGGGCCAAATGGGTGTGAGACACGACGGTGCGAGAGCGTTGTATCGCCTATAAACTATATGTAATCCAGGCTACGTGGGTATATCGTCAAGGATATTCCTCGACGGCCCACACTCTTGCATTCCACGCTTCACCTCGAAGCGTCGAGCCCTGCCGCTGCTGGATTCCGCGGGAAATAACGAAGGCGAGACGTATCACGACGAAAATGCGCCGCCGTTGTTTACTCGCCGTTGTGAAAATAGGAAGGAAGCAGCGCTGCGACGCGTCCTCCTCCCAAGGACGCATCGAGCGCCACCTATCCGCAAAGGATAGAATTTCGAACGAGAGACAAAGCGGCTCGTCGCTTTGACCCAAGGCCCGATCGATTTCTTCCAAGGTTCGCGGCTTCGTCGCTGCGCCCCCTCGGGACAAACGAATTATTGTGCAAACTTGAAGAATCGCAATTGCGAGCTGGTTACCCAACAAACTCGTTACCGCCCAATTGTGTTCCGCGTGTCTGTACATCTCTCTTCACAGCCGTGACATATAAACGATACAAACGGGTTATTCGGCCTCGAAAACTGCAACGTCGCTGCGCGGCGCTTCTCTTCCCACCCCCCCGAAAATAAGGAGAGAAAAAAGCAAAGCTCCGTGCACGCCGGGTCAAGAGGCGCCTCGACGCCGACGACAATATATCCTCGGGGGGACCCAAACTTTGAGGCAGAGGGGAAAAAAGGTCAAGGACGCATCGTTGACCGGCTAATAGTGCCAAGTTCCGTCCTACTCGAGGGATTTGCGCAAGCAGAAACGATTGATCCGGTGATCGCGATGACGCGACACGGACGCGATTCTTCGATAGCCGCGTTGAAAAATTTACGGAGGAAGCGGCGCGAGAGGAGAAAAAATGCGGTTGACGGCTCCAGTGAGGGAGAGAGAGAGAAAGAGAGAGAGAGTGAGCCGGAGAGGACGGATGTGTACGAGGCACCGCGTAACCTGCCCCTCCGCCCGAATAGGATGTGCGCGTTCGAAGGACGGTACGCGTAAGCAGAGCCCCGCGAGAGGCGCTCTTCGGACCCAAAGCACTCTGCAGAGAAAGAAGGGGGGGGGGGGGGTCAGGAGCGCAGCCTCGAAACGGTATAAGAGAAGCCAGGATACGGAGGCTTTGCCAGTCGAACTAACTTTCTTTTGGCGTAACCATTATCTGTTGATTTGTTTGTTTGTTTTTTTTTTCGTTTGTTGACACGAGACACGGTGGCGTTGGGTGAGTACGATCCACATAATCGAGCCAAATATCAATCTTCCTATTTTCGATCTCCTTACTCCTCCCCGCGAAGCGACCACCACGTTGTGCGCGATATCACCCGGCGAAGAACCGACGCAGTGCCGGCCGCGTCCTTCTATCGAAAGAAGAAAACAATCGCGGGTGATTTACGAAACGATTGAAATAGTTCATATCAAAAGTGCGATGCGTTTAAACGAGAATTTCCGAAGTTGTCGAGAGCCCCGGTTCGAGTTTAATCGCGATCATTCGGCCTTCGCAACGGATCCACGGCCTCGGGCAGTTTGTGAAATATTTTTTAAGGGAGGACACCACTGCCCTCCTACGGCCGTTTTCTTGGGCACTTTTCTTTTAAAGAAAGCAACGAAATACATGGTCAAAAGAACTTTGAGACTTTATTAGGTGTATATTGGGGTATGGTAAAAAATGTGTTTGTCAGAAGAATACAAAATGGCGGCGGACGAGTCGCTATAGCACTACTGGTTTTCAGGCAACCCTCTCCGCGGCACGCAGTAAAACTGGCGTAAATTTAATCCTGGAACTAAGAGTGAAATTATTTCGTTAATTATAGTAGTTTTAGCAGACAAGTAGGGGGGGGGGGGATTAAAAAATAATGAAAAGAAAAAATAGAGACGAGTTTTTTTTTTCGTTTTTTCGACCATCATTTTCATATAAAAAGTGATATATTTTTTTCAATTTTCAATTAGTCGAAAAAAGCGCTAGTACTTGACTGTTAAAGCAATCTAAGGAGCTACAGTTAACATTTTAAGTCGACTGGACGAAAATTGTTCGAGTTCTGCGTGCCGATTTAAAAAACATGGTTTTGCGAAAAACGTGTTTTTGAAGGTTTAAGGGGCTATACCAGTGTGAACGCTGAAAATTTGGGTGATTTTCGGGAATTTTTTGGAAGAAAAGTACTCAATTAAATGTTTCGGAAAATTAAGAATATATTTGGCTATATTTGACCTATATTACATAATTTTTTCATAGAAAAATATTGAGATCCAAGCGACTTATGCGCTGCCTTCGGAGGCGCAAAAAAAAAAGTTCCTCGACTGCTGACATGATTCCGGCCGATTGAGTAGCTGAAACCGAAAAAGGAAAAAATGACGTTAAACTGGAAGGTATTTCCTGTACAATGACGTAGGATTTTCGAAAAATATCAAAATCTAACAAAATGGCGTAGTTATGAAAAAAAGGCTGCTTTCTTGCCTATAAAATGGTCGTTTTTTTCAATGCCAAATCGTCAATTTTCATCCAATCAAAAATATCCTACGTCATTGTAGAGTAAATATATTCGAGAGTACTCAGTTCAAATTTCAAGTCAATCGGATAATTGCTCGTTGAGTTACAATGTCAGCAAATTTGAAAAATCTCATTTCGAGAAAAACGCGTTTAAAGATTTAACTATCGATTTTTGCAAGATAAAATGATTAGAAATACGGCCTTGAAATTTTTACAGGATATTATTGAAAGTATAAATTATCGAAAAAGGCAAAAAATTGATTTTTTGAAAGTGTCACACGGGTATAGGCCCTCAAAGGATTGTTTAGTGCTTCCAAAAACACGATTTATCGAAAAATGTACAGTGGTGTCCTTACTTAAAACGCTTACTTTTTCACGATAATGCGAGAATTTTTTATTCGCGCGATTACGATAGATAACATTTTTTAAATTTATTCCTATTTGATTATTTTACCCATTCGGGTCGAGTTTCGCGAAACTTGGACGACTCCACGTCCCGTGTGCCTGCGTGTTCGCGTGTGGATGCCGCGCTCGGCTTTCCCTACTCGCTATCGCTTCCTTCCTCTCTTCGGCAAACACTTTGAGTCCGGGAGAAATAATCGGGGGAGCGAGATCAGTCGAAGAGGGTTGGTGATGCGGAACAAAGGATGTTGAAGAAGTTCTCGCTGTTTTTTGCGTGAAAATTGATGCTTTGTTTAATAAAAAGATTCCTAATGCTTTATAACGTTTCGAAACTGTTGTGTGATCAACTCCTAATGATTCTGCAAGTTCAGCTAGCGTCTGACATGAGTCTTCGTGAACTAATGCCTTCGATTCAACACACAATAATCCCTATTTTTGAAGCGTCTAAACCAATCTCTTCATGTTGTTTTCGACAAAGCATGGTCGCCGTAAGTCTCAACAAGAATTCTGTGTGCTTCAGGTGCTGACCTTTTTTTTAAGCAGTGCAGTTAAATTCCCCGCAAATACTCTTTTTTCGGCACGAAATTTGACATATTTAACGCTATGAAGACAAGCAGTTGTTTACACTTCGGCGAAATTTTGGGTTTTAAACTTAATACCCGCTATTTTCTTATGTGGTTACGAATTTTCGGCTTTTTTAATCAGTCCAATATTATGCAAATGTTTGCTAACAGCCATTTCAGTAACGTTTAACTTATCAAACAATTCTTTAAGAGTCTGACATCGATCTTCATCGAGTAAGGCCTCCAATTCTTCATCTTTAAATGTTTTAGACTGCTCTGGACGTTCTTCGTCTTTAAGATCAAAATCGCCACTTTTGAATCGGGGCCGGGTTGAAATTCCGATCTTTGAATGTTCCGACGCTTTAAAATTCCGAATTTTAATGTTCCGAAATTCAAGATGGGGCCGGGTTGAAATTCCGAACTTTCAATGGTCAGAACGCTCAAAACTCCGAAAGAATAGTATCCCGAAAGATCAAAACTCCGAAAATCTTGACACCGTCAAAATAATTCGGCTATGGACGTTTTAAAAGTTTAAAAATTTTCAATAAATCGACGAATTATTTAAAGAATTTTTTTTTATTAAGAAGTGATTTTGCGTCACTTTGAAATTTGTCTAGACAATGTTATACGTTCTACATCATTTACAGTCAACTGTTTAGACTTTCGCTAAACAGTTGATTATGCGAAAGATTATGCCAGCGAAAGTCTACACAGTTGACTGTAGATGATGTAGAACGTATAACATTGTCTAGACAAATTTCAAAATTGACGTAGAATGTCTTCGTAATAAAAAAAATTATTGAAATACTTCGTCGATTTATTGAAAATTTTGAAACTTTTAAAACTTCCATAGCCGAATTATTTTGATGGTGTTCAGATTGTCGGAGTTTTGGTCTTTCGTGTGAAATTCTTTCGGGGTAGTATATTTTCGGTGTTTTGAGCGTTCTGATCATTCAAAGTTCGAAATTTCAGCCCGGCCCCTTTGAATCGTCTAAACCAATCTCTGCACGTTGTCTCAGGTGGAGCATGTTCACCACAAGCTTCTTGAAGCAAGCGACGACTTTCAGCCGCACTTTTTCTTAAATTAAAGCAAAAGAGCAAAGCTTCCCGCATATGCTGTTTCGTTGGTTCAAAACCTAACATTTTCGATACTATAAAAAAAAGAGTGTGTAGAAGTGAATTCACTCTCGAATACATGAATATTGCAGGGTATGTCGAATACTTCAACACAGTATAGTTTAGTGTTACTTCTATGAAAATAATACTAGTTACGTCATTTAAAATAAAGCAGCGGGAATTAAGTTTAAAACCCAATACACACACTGAATTCCAAGCTTGTTAATAGTACTTCTCTACAGATGCGTAAAGATCTTAAACTACTTGTTTTTTACTTAAGAAGAGAGGAAGGCTACGGCAGCGCCATCTAGCCTCAGGCGAAGACATTAATATCCTTAGAGCGGTATTTTCCACTTAAACTAGAGATGTGGAATGTAACAGGTTCAATCAAATGATATTGTAGTTGTGAAAATGGTCTTATAGTAAATCACAATTCATCTTACTTAATTAGTAGTGTTTTGTGTGGTATCGAGTGGCCCATGTAATCACTAATGATATGAAATATAGGTCTCTTCTATATACGAGGTGACTGCTTTCTCTCTGTTTTTTTTAAGGTATTCCTTTCACGAACTCGAATATTTAACAGTTAACTGATTTTTGTCTATAATGAAATAAAAACATCTCAGTATACTGGTAAAATTTCAAGTCAGGTTACCAAACTTTTAACGAAAAATTACGATTCCAAAAATCGTCTCATTTACATGGCGCTTTATGGAGATGACACGCTGGTCACATTTTTATTTAATAATTTATACACTAAGTAACTCTAGATGCTTAATAAAAAGTGTTAACGCGAGTAAAAAAATTGAAACATCCGTAACGACGATAAAACCAGGGGATCACCGAATGTTCAAAGAAAATATTAATTATAAAACTTAGAAAAATGTGACTAGCAGAAGAATTTTCGTAGCCGCGAGTTTTTAGAGAAACTGTAAAAATGTATAAATCTACTAAATTTGGACGATTTTTTTTCCATTTTATCGTTGGGTATAATAGCCCATTGTGACTTATTTTTATTAAGTGCCCCTGTAATTTACCAATGATTCAGAAGCTCGCACAAGATACGGCCCTCCGCGAAAGGAATAGCTTAAGCTCTTTGAATAAAGATTTGAATAAAGCTGATGAACTTTGCTATAGATAATGTAACTTTGTACTTCATAGAGTGTAAGGGGGACTGGATGCAATACGGTGGATTTTCGTTTGATTTAGTAAACTTTCAATAGGAATTTTCCCTTTCAACAGGAATTTTCATTCAGGTTCCTATAAAGGGCCAGTATATATGCTTAGCAGTCTCTATAGATTTTCCACAATCGCAGATTTCGGATACTGTAATCTTATGCTTAAATAGGCTTGCTTTGAGTGAGGTCTAGTTATGGATACGAATGATCGTCGTAGCATTTTAAACTTAGCATGCCAGGGGTAACATCTTCTCTCATAGAATCTCTCAAATTATTCTTTTCCCTTCTCCCGGCACCATCTTAAGGCGGGATATACATTCAGGCGGGAAAAAATTAAGCAATTCTGACTGGTTTTTGAAACTAAAAAATAATTATTCACAATAATATGCAAATATGCAAAATCATTTTTATTAATTAATTCATCATGAAAATGGCCGCGCTGTGGCAGAGTGTTACAGCAAGGTTGCGGCGGGAGTTGCGAATCGGCGTGCAGTCTAGCTTCCCGTAGACTTTGATTTGCTAAAAAAAATTGAAAAAATCTTCAGTTAGAACATGTATCGTTTCTATTTGACAGTAATCAAAATGAAGAAAATGCAAATGTACGAGAATGGCAGGCATTTACAAAAAAATCAACATTTCACGCAACATTTCTGTAAAATGTGGATTAAAACAGTAGTTTTTTTTTCCAATTTTTCAAAAACAATTTCCAAGTAGAAGGTACCAATATTATCAATATTTCTACCAAGTTTCAACTCAATCGGCTTAATAGTTTTTTTAGTAATCCTGAACGCCAATTTCGTTAATGCAGTTTGGGGAAAAACGCGTTTGAAGTTCACGCCCGCTCCGAATCCGAGCGGTGAGGCACAGCGTTGTCGGGCTGTAACATTTCAAGTTTTTCGAATTTCGCTTTAAAACATTGGGAAAATATTCTGCATACATAGTTACATCCTTCAAAGAAAAAAGAAAAATTGATTTTTCGATCGTTGTAAATGTACCAGGTGTGTAAGTATGAAACCGGAATTTTTGTACAGAAAAAACACGTTTATTGTAATGATATGATACAAATAACTGGAGATGGCTTCTCGGGTCACCTTTAACTGATCCGCCAGTTGTTGTTGTGTTTGAGCGTCGTCTTCGTCCAACAAGGCTTGCAGGTCAGCGTCTTCAAACTTTTTCGGTGGTCTTCCACGTTCTTCGTTCCTCACGTCAAAATCGCCACTTTTGAACCGTTTGAACCACTCGAAACACTGTGTTTTACCGAGAGCATGCTCACCAAACGCCTCCACAAGCATTCGATGCGATTCGGCTGCGGTTTTCTTCAGATGAAAACAGAAAAGTAGTGCTGTCCGCAAATCGTAATTTGTTGGCACAAAACTCGACATGTTTATCTCTAATAAACTAATGCTAGTGAATGAAACTCGTGTTATTGTGAGTTGGAAATCTTTGTCGGATATCAATACAATAACAAGACACCGCTGACGTGATGTGTCGGTAACTGCATCGACATCTAGCGCCACCTATGGGCAAATTCCGGTTTCATACTTACACACCTGGTA